>CAFUXE010000703.1:429207-511145 GCA_903364295.1 Serranus cabrilla
TTTTTTTTTTTTTTTTTTTTTAGTGTATGCGTGCATGTATTCCTCTGGTGTTTGTGTAACATTAGTACATCAGGAAAGAACGCCGCTAATGAAATTAAATAGAAAGCATGTGTGGGTAGCAAAGTGACCCGTATCCCGTTTGTGCATGTAATCAATATTATAGCTTGGCCTCTCTCGGTTGTTACTTTAATCAAGAACAAGCTCTACCTCTCTTAATCGCTTGGTCCCAAGATGAATGTTTCACAAATGCTGCGGAACATATGCTTTGATATATGCATCTGATTGGTGTATGTAATATACGAGGGCTTTCTTTTTCAGCCGCTTCCAAGAAATTTTGTAATTTGGATGGCAAATTTCATTAATTATTCTTATATATTGAGACCTTTTAAAGAATCCCCCCTTTTTTTCATAAAGACACCTTTTTGCCGTTTTAATCATAAATGAAAAGTATGACACATAAGGGCACCCAATCATATGGTACATATTGCCTCATCCTTTTAACAAATATGTTTCATAGCCCTATTAAAAGGGGTCTTCATCTGTCCTGTCAAAAGGCAGCCTAGCAGGGTTTTTTAGTTTAATTACACTATCCAATTAAAAAAAAAAAAAAAAAAAGCTGCATTCTGATCCGCCTCTCCTTGGGTTTGAGTGGATATGACATTTACAAGGCTCGCCTTTCAAGCAGACAATGGCGTGATTGATGAGGTGCAGACGCTATGAAGGAGGCGATTGCCATGTGGAAGCAGTGCTTAGTGCACTTTGATTTATTTATCATCTGTTTCTAAAGCAAGGCTGTGGCTGCTCCAGGTCCACGCGCTGCTAGGTGAGGCTGTAGGTGGACTGCAGCCTTGATGCTCCGTGCTCGCCGACTTTAAACAGCAGCGGGGCTGCGACATGACACCTTAACATAAGAGGTACCCCCTGTAAGACCCTGAGTGGCAGTATCTTAAAGAGTATCAGGGCCGCCAAATTGTAGTCCTCATTGTGCGGTGGTGTTGAGTCCAGTAAAATGTTGCTGTTATTGACATTGACATGCTGTGGTCAACCAGCAGGGGCCTCTTGTTAGCTGACTCTTGCTGTTTTGTGTGTTTAGAGAATGATTAATTCATTCAGGAGGGAGAAAAGCTGGATTCAGTCCACAGACAGATGCTGACGAGTAAAAAAAGGAAGCCTGTGAGCCCTAGTATACATCGCCTTTATGTCAAAAGTCTCGGATATAATATTAAAAATATTTCCCCCCTGATTTTTCCTGGGTCACTGACTTTCTACAGAATTATACCAAAGAAGACAGTTAGACTCCAATAAAACGTCTTGTTAGAGTCCATTTAAAAAGACTTTAATATCACATTTCAAAAGGCTTTTCATCAAGCTAAATCTTTTTCCCACACCACACTATTAAGACTTTTTAGCACAAATTCTGGGTCTTGTATTCTGTTACAAAAACTCACTTTTCTAAAAGAGACGGTAACATCTTGATTGGAACATCTTGAAAAGCGCAGCTGCATTGAAACTCAGTGAGGCGTGCTCACTCGCCGCAGCAGCAGCACCAACCTCATCAGAATCCACTGATGAACTTAGCCTCTGACATCTCTCTTGTCTTCACACTTGTACAGCGATGGAGTCAGAATAATTTAAAGCAATATTTCATTTCTCCAGCACGTATACCTCAGTTACGGGTTCACGGCTTCAGCAGTTAACCACCAATCCTGGCGTGCCGGAGGTATCCACACTGATGTCTCTCACTTGGAAAAGTAATTACAAAAAGTCACTTTTGACTCCACGTGGCATCATGTGACTGAGGCAACAAGAGAAGCTTTTACATCTGGTTTAAATGTGTGGGTTTTTTTAGAGCTGGGAAAAGAATGAATGTGTATTTGAGGGAGTGAACCTGGTTGTTTTCATAAAACAGCACCTTAAATGTTCCAAACAAAAGCCAAAAAAAAAGAGGAAAAACTGTCTGATTCCTCGACATTATCCTCTTCATCCCAGTGAGACTCGGCGCTGATGGGTGGCACTGTTAACTCAGCGTGATGATGGTCAGCCCTTAGAGAGGGAGCAGGGGTGAGCCACCTTTGTTGTTTATGTGCTGCCTCCCTGGCAGCCTCCTCCATACACAGACTGAAGGGGGGAGTCAGGAGACAGATGCTTAACGACTCCCTCAAGGCCACGGCTCCGGCCCTTATCTCATCCCCAGTTTGTGCAGGTTGCCATAGTAACTGACCTGAACACTTGAAAGGATGAGTAACACTACAGTATATATTGGCCCACAAGCTACGAGAAGAATTTATTGAACACATACCAATAAAAGCCTGACGTAATGTTGAGTTAATGCGGTTATAATGTTCACTGCTTAGTATTACTGTTTTTACACTCATTCGCACTCATTTACACATGTGTGAAACAGCTGTAACACCGAGCAATAAGACCATTCTGCACCCATCCACTGTGCTCACAGGCACTGTATCCTGCAGGTTTCTGCTCTTATATTTTTTTAATGTAGACTACAATTTTAAGAGAAATATAAAGGTTAAGCACAGGGGTGTTTGTAGGATGTGAGGACAGGTGTATTTTGATGTTTTCTTGCTTTACTTTGAAAGTACACTTTTTTTACTTTAACCTCAAAAACTGTTGTTTCCTTTCCAAATTAGTTTTTTAATTGCAGTTTAATTTTTATTTTTATTCCTTATTAATTGGTATTAGTATTGACTTGGTACAGACACAATGACTATCATCAAACACTTATTATCTAGACTTTAAAAAACTGCTCTTATTCTAACAGAGATGGAATGTAACTAAGAATATTTACTCAGATAAGTACAGTACTTGATTGCACTTGGATTTAAGTATTTCCATATCCTGCTACTTTATTCTTCCACTCAGACGGAAAAATTGTCCTTTTTACTGCATTACATTTATTTGACAGCTTAAGCTGCTTGCAAAATATAATTAACTAATAAATGATGATGTATTACTATGGATAAAGCTACCAGAAGTAGATAAAGTTATTAAAATAAGCTCCACCGTTACCAGGTGAAACTTTAATGCAGCGATAGTTATAATACAATACTGTAAGATTCATTTTTCTGCATAATGAATGAATAAGCTACTTTTGTTACTTTATTAACATTTGATTCAAAGTTTTGTACAGATTTTCACACTGTAGTGTTGCTAGTTTTATTGCTGCTGCTCGCTGCAGAGTTTCTCTAACATCCTCCTTCTCTGCTTGGACTTCCTCAACAGGACATAACTCTTCCTCCACCTCCCTGTTTTGAGATCCGGGGCTATTCATAAAACATTCGGAGCTGTAGTATCTAATGACACCACTGGTTAAGAGATGTGACATGGAAATCCACAGTTAATGTGGCAGATTTAAGGTTTTTTTTTATTCAGCCAAGGACCCCTCACAAGATCGAGGATATACCGGGGACCCCCCCATGTATGTCTGCTGGGATCACTTCATGTAGCCTGTTTTGTACTTGACTAATGTAAAGGGCATTTCAGAACACACACACACACACACACACACACACACAAACATATATCAGTAGAGATTGTTTCGCCTTTAGTGCATAAAAAGGCACACTATTATGAAGATTCTTCAATTTTAAACAATAAAATGTAGCAAATATACAAATATATAAACATATAGATAATATAAAATAATTAAATAAACAAACTTTAAAATGAACAATAAAAGGCAGTAGTTTGTAACATATCATTATTCATTCATTTATTCTAAAAACTTTTCAGGAATCACTGAAGTAAAAAATATAATAGAAATAATAATGAATACAAAATTACCAACTGATCAAAAACTGCACCCTGAACCAGTTTGACATCCACTGTGAGAGTGACGACACGCTGCTGACAGGTGGAGAACTTGTTACTGGCTTTATTTACACGCCATATTTTTAGCTAAATTTAGGTGTTAATGATCAACTAATGAATTCGCTGTTAACTGCTGTGGTACTGTACATCAGGCTGTAATCTCATTATTCTGGAAGATTGACAGTGACAAAATCACACAGTGAATTATTCTATTTATGCTAAATAAATGTATCAGTGTCTGTAGAATTATTATCAGACACCCGGACAGAACGTTTCTAAGAGGAAAAAAAAGGATTAAACGCTGTATAAATGCTACACTACTGAGACGACTCTTGCACGTGTTCAGTAATGTGGAGAAGAAATGTGCAGTGTGTTTGTCAGCAGAGGTGTCCATTGTGTAGTCACAGACTGGGCCTTGAAGAGGAGACTAAACTAACAAGGAGTGGTTGCACTGTTGCTGGTTGCACCAGCATGTGCACCATGGTGATCAGACAGGTGTTTTGACATCTCCCTCTCTCCTCTCAGAGAAACATCTGGCACTGCTGCCAGGCCTAATTGTAACAGTATTTTGCAGGCTGTCAGTAACCTGGACACTAACAAGCAAAACAAAATTATAATAATGATGCAAGTAAAGCCTTTTTAAAGACCAACACTACATGTTTCTCACAGAGGTGAAATGTATTTGGCTTGTAATTATATTTAAATGAGGTTGGATTGTCTGCCTGTGTGTATATATATCAGCTTATTATAGTTTTTACATACATTACATTTACATACAACCTGTTTCTAAAACAGCTGAAACAACAGCAGTGTGTTATATATAATAATAACAATTCTCTGCAATATGCAGCCAGTTGAGCAAGTATATCATCACTTTTCACTGTATTGCTGATATATATTCAAACATAACACAAGCAAGACATGTATTTAAAACTTTTACTTGCGATATTGTGAGAATATTCCAAATCGGACAGAAATAGACCAACCGCTGCTGATTCCTGATTTTAGTCTGGGCACTGCCAAAGAAAGTAGAGTGACTGACACTTGTCTTCTCACTTTACTCTCCACTCCTTAACCTTGTCCACCCTCACAGAGGTGGACAGTTTAAGTCCGGCGACCTCTTGGTCACATGTCCCCTGTAGATGCAATGAATGCTGACACCATGGGCAGCATTTCTATTTATATACTGCATTTAATCGACAGTAACAGATATTGCTTATGATTAGTAGTAAATACAATATTTGGCCCATGTAACATGACTTCCAGCATAGACCAAACCATCTTTTAAGTATTATTATTAATATATATGTAATTTTGATGTTAACTGCCATGTTAGTAGAAAAAAACAGTGTAAAGAGATTTTTTTTAAAAGTTACTTTATTTTGAAAAATACGTTTTAATCTGTAAGAAACTGACATGTGGTCTGATTTATTATTTGTAATGGGTAATAAACAGTCATTGCATTTCAATTTAGCCATGCTTTGTTTTCGAGTCTGATTGAATGATGTCACAGGTAAATCAAACATTGCCAGTTTACCAATAAGATATCCTGCTATATGGTGATTACCATCTACTGTAGAAATGACAACCTGTCAGTCAACAGGTGTTTACAGCACACTGTAAACAAAGCTCCACTTCTGATTGACACTGCACTCTGTATGACTTTCGATTATGCCATAATACCACAAACGTGCTACGTGTGTGTGTGTGTGTGTGTGTGTGTGTGTGTGTGTGTGTCCTTTGACAAATAGAGAATGAACAGTTTTATAAATGTAGACAAAGGGCGTTAAGTAGAACCATGCCAAAGAAATTAAATGAGTACAATAAAAATGGTATGAGCCATTTTACGAGTGACAAAAGATGCTTACTTTTACAGCATCCAGAGGACAAATTCCTGTGGCAATTGTAAGGAACAATTACTTAAATAATTGGGCTTTCAAAGAAAAGATTGATTGTCTAAAAGCTGTTTTCTGTGGAGAATCCATTAGGGGAAGCCATTTTTTCTGGCTCCTTGACATAGTGTTTTTATTAATTTCTACTCGCAAAGATGCATGATTCTTTGGTTTTTTGCTGCTCTGTCGCTGGCCTGTGTGATGAACTGCGCTGCGTGGGGAAAAGTCATCAGATGAACAATTTAGATTCAACCTCTGATTTACTGTGGCTATATACTTATATATTTTTCAAGAAAAAAAATCTCTCTCAACTTAGGGAAAAAATAAAATTGTGCGGGATGTTCTGAGTGAACTGATATCTTGACTGCATTACAGTGTGTGTGTGTGTGTGTGTTTTCTGGCTGCATCAGTATGGCGTCTTCTTTATATTCACAAAGCTTAATTAGCACCTATTCAGTACATGCTCTTCACACAGTGAGGAGAGGCGAGGAATGGGAGGCTGCTGAAGGTTATCTCCCAGACAAGCTGCTCGGAGACGCTGCCGCCTCATTCATAGTCGACCACGAGGCTCGTCAGGCGGGTCGTGCCCCGTCATCTTAAACCTGATTTTATTCCGTCTCATTTTAAGGAATATATTTCCTCACCTAGATCCCATTTTTAGGCTATATATGCGATAGGCTCTACCCTTGACTTTAATGTAATACTGTAAGTACCCAGATGATTGATTCAGCATCTCCAGTATGAGGGGGGTGGGGGTGGGTTTGGGATGTTGTTAAAAACGTATCACGCTGGCGGGATGATAAGGCGTCTCCCTGAATGCTGTTAATGTGAGGGGGGCCTGTGGCCATCTTGAGTCCCCCTTCTGTTGTGCTGATGGGACAGAGCCACTGCCATCTGCTTCCCATCCTCCCCGTTCCCCCACCCATGGACGCGGCCGCTCTCCGATGCCCTTTCATCCAGCACGCTCGCATTGTCTTCCATCTCTCCTTGGAGGTCATGCAGTGCGCGAGTACAATAGCAGCAACCCAGGCCTCCGCGAGCGCGTAACGCAACAAAAACCATATGCAAAATATATGAAAAAACCATGCGATAAACATGTTTTGAGTTGTACTGCTAATATTTAGGAAGCTGATGTGAATTACTGGCCAATCCTGCAGCTACATGCATCATCACATGACTCCATAAACCTTGGGGCTGATAGAAGTGATGGTGTGCATGGTAGAGTATTATGTAAATGTGAGGAGAGGGGAAGTGTATTCCAGGAAAGAAAAAAAATCGCTTTATTTATGTGTCCTACATCTCAACTTCTATTTCAATCATCCCGCCCCCCCTCACTTCCCCTCCCTCTGAGAAGGGACCCGCAGCTTTGCTCCGGGGCAGTCTGGTCCTCCTGTGACTGACACCCTCCACTGCTGCCCCCCCACCAGGATGCTTCACACACAACCTGGGGGGCCCGTGTAGAATTAGCTTTAAAAGTAGGGCACAGATAATTGTCTGGACAAGAAAGTGTATCAGTGCTCTGTCATGTTCAAGTTCCTGCCACTCAGCCTCATAAGGCTAATCCTGGGGAAGTACCTCGCGCTGTAGGGGCAGAGTCGCTCTGCTTTTTGACTTATTTCTCCGCGCCGGTACATACATGTTAATGCACTCCTCAGCCCAAGGCAGCTGAATATAATTAATATGTATGAAAGGTGAAAAAGGGAAGAAAAGAGGTGTTTTTGATTAATTGTTCCTCTGTGTTGGCTTTACCATATTAATAACCAGGAGGATTAAGAAGGTCAGGACTGACCTGGTAAACATTAAAATTTCATGGAACTACTACACATAGCTGACAGTAAAAAGACAGTAAGCATACACACGCAGGCTCTCACGCTGGCATGAATATAAATTACTCACACAGCGTAACACCAACCAAATCTGAAAAGTGTGCTGGGATGTCATTAATAATAAACAGGCAGGCTCCCATTTATTAGAATAGTGAAAAGTCATGTTTTCTCCAATGTGGCCTATTTTAAAAGTGCGTCTGTGGGAATAGAGGAAGCGCCGTGTGCTTGTGTCAGAGCGGGCTCTCCAGGTCCCCGCTGGGAGGAGGCACGGCTCCCGAGCAGCTGAACACACTCCTCATTCTGGTGGGACAGCACTGGGACAAATAGCAGAGGGAATATTTTGCAGAAGCTAGCTTTCCTTTACACTGTGTCTCCATTGTGCTTATCATGTAAAGATCTGGGATTTTATTAGCCATGAAAATGTTCCGTATATTTTTATGCTTTAAGCTATAAAATGTAATGAAAGGGGAACACCCCACGGTGCATAAAAATTGTTCAGATTTTAGCACGGCACTGTAGGATCCAGCTGATACAAGGCCAAAGGGTCCATTTTTATCTTTTGATTCTCGCATTAACCTTCCATTAAAAATTATCTATGTTATCATCACCCTAGATTTAGCCTAATAAATTCCAGTTTTATGAGCCATCTTGGAGGAGAATTATCATGATGTTATAGTTTAAGTAACATATGTTCCAATTTACTGACATCTACTGGATTTGACGCGGCATCAGCCATCCATCCACATCATCATCATCATTTCATGGCATGAAATTCCCCGCAATAAGTCGCCTTTGGTTTTTGGTGATCAAGCAGCACATGGAGCCAGAAATGAACAGGCTGCAGAACAGGGCTGGTGTAGAAATGAATGGCTTATTATGATCATGCAACATAATGTAGCAGAGTCTCTTTAAATAAGAAAGGAGACAACCACTGCACTGAATAATGCGCCCAATTTCCTTTGTGCGAATCCAATTTATCTGTAATGCTGAATCCTTATATTTAAGCACCTTATTGAGTGGAGCCCTATTAGCAAGAAATACAAGGAATTTTCAATGATTAATGTTGTAAAATTGTTTGTAAAATTTGTACTATTTCATAGCTCTTTATTTCTTTTCCTGATGTACTGGACAGAAAGGCATAACTGTTGTATTCAGTGATTCATTTTGCACGAGTGGTAATTGATGCTTGATATATAACTACAGTCAAATATTTTCTGAGGTCATGGGAGATGTTTGGAGTCTCTAAGGTGTTTATTGCCAGGTTTACCCGCTGGAGGTTGACAAATGTAGATGTAAATCTAATTTTTAAAGGTTAATGCTTTTGAGGATTCAGAGTCATAAAAAAAGGAGTTGCATTTATAAGTTTTCTTTTTCCTTCTCCAAAGCTGATAAACTTCTCTTCCGTGCTCACTTGATTCTTACTTTTGTGACAAAGAAAATAAAAATAATTGCTTTCTTGTGTTATTTTTTTATATTATATGCAGTATTTTCTGTTTATAGTGACGATTTATACTCGTCTTTTTTTTTTTTTAAATGCATCGACGCCAGTAATACGCCGTGGTCCTGTGGAGAAATGAGTCATAGAAATGTGACAAAGCTGGAGTGATATCGCTGAACGTCTGACACTTGTGCTCGGTGCGAGCGGTAGCCTTTCAGGAGGTCAGTCGGAGTCAGACGGTGGGAGGGAGACTCTGGGGCAAAAAATTAAGCTTTTCTGGACAGCTGCTGCAATAACGTGAATAGATGTCTTCCCCTCTGCAATTAAACCCTCCCTGATTACGTCTCTCTGGCTATCGATTGGAAACTTTCACTTAATAACCACTAACATGGTCTCTTATCTTAACCTCAAGGTCTAGCCTTCAAGGAGTGACTGCGCCAAGATTTATGTCCGCTTCCTTAGTGACTCCTCCGGGGCATTGTGTCATTTCTGTATTCCAAAGTGAGGAGAGGTCTGTTGATTTCTTGTTAAACCACATTATTAAACACTACGCTTTCTCGGTTTGCAGGTCAAATCTTTTTGTAGAAGTGCAGTTTAAAGAAAAAAAAGGCACAAGGGTATGAAACGGCTGAACGTAGCTCTATAACTTTCTTTGATTGTCATTGATTATAAGTTAGGTAAAATTGCATTAAAGTTGTATGACTTTATTGCTGTTCAAAATGATAATTCCAGTTATGTAGCTCAAGTTCACAGAGGGAAGTGCTCTGAAAATCAGTCTTACAGAGCTAATGGAACTCAAAGTCTCAACATAAAACATTTATGTTAGAGAGTTCCAACATAATAACAGCCACGGGTGAATATACTACAGCAGGCTCTTCTTGTATACAGTCGGTGGTTCCACCAAGGTGCCTGCAGAGAAATCCAGTGATCTGATGAAGAAATACGGGGTAGCGGACATGGACTCTTAGGAAATGGTATAAAACTTAAAAGTGATTAAAACTTTGTTACAGCTCCGAGTTGTTGTATGACAGATATTTTAAATAGAGTGACTATGATCCTGCTGTTTGGACAGCTTTGCCAACATTTATTGTTACCGACTGACACTCCTGGGATCGACATGAGAGAATTTAAAAGCTTATGAATCCCTGGATAGTTACAGGTAAGATAACTAACTTAGGTTACAGTTGAAGGGAATAGGTTGCCTATAAGGGGTACATTTTTATTTTCTGTAAAAATACTCAATACTCAATACTCATTTAAGTATAGACCTAAGAATATATAATAGATTAGATAGATTTAATGTATAGGCCCATTATAGACATTCTATGTTACATAAGGAAACCGCTTCAGCCATTAATAAAACAGTCCCTCACCGTTTTGAAAAGCTCCACTTGATGTTGGTTGTTGTTGGTACTGCCTGTGTTTTCCAACCAGCCACTAGCTCGGTTACTCCGACAAGACAATTAAAATAATAATTCCCCAGGAGCAAGAAGGCTCCTCGAGAGCCTGCATGTTTTAGCTGTCTCCCTCTTCCAACACACCTGATTCAAACGATCAGGATCGTTATCAGACTTCTGCACAGCTTGGTGATTAGCTGATCGTTTGAATCAGGTGTGTTGGAAGAGGCAGACAGCTAAAACATGCAGGATAGGGGCTCTCGAGGACCAGGATTGTCAGCCCTAAACAGGTCCCTACGACTACTATGTTGCCTCACCTCCAGCGTTGCACCCATTGCTCCCGTCACCATACTACAGCCTATAGAGGCCACCAGCCTGACAACAAATAACCAGCGCCTACTCACAATTTTCAGTGCTTTATTTTTCCTAGATATACCTAAGAGCAGTGGATGAGAAAAGACTGAATCAGAGCATTTCTAAGATAAAATCTGCACCCTCCTATATTGTTACTTTAAAGTGTAGCTGATGTTGGATCCAGCTGTGAAACGAGGTGATCAGGGACAGTATTGTTCCACAGTGAAGCGACTGGCAAGTTGTTGATCAAAATCAGCTGGCAACTCAACAAAGTTGCAAAAACACGTAAACCAATACCAAGGTTAAAGATAATGACATCGGTGATTCATATTCTGTGACATTTTGAAATTAAAATCCCCCAGCCAGTGTTGGTTATATCTTTCCAAAGAATAATACACTGACACACAGGAAGTGATACTTTTTTGTCAGCATGAACAAAAATAAATAGAGCTGTGACAAAAGCAGTGATATTCTGTGTGGCTAAATAAAGAGGCCCACCTACACAAAGTGAGAACTCATCCAGAGAAAATCCACAGACATCACAGGAGAGCACTGTTTGAAAAGAGCACAGCGTTGACCACTTATTAGCATCATGCAGATTCTGTGTCATTACTTATATTTTACTTGTCATGTTGATGAATGTGATTAAAGCCGATATTTGCTTTTAATCATGGTGTGGTGATAAAGTTAGACAGGCTGATGTAAGATTCCACATGGCCTTTGAGAAGCTTGCCGCGAAACAATGGAAGCACATTCTGGCTTACAAGAGGAAAAAGTCACAATGCGTGTAAATGTTTCCTGGGACAGCTCCAAGCCGCTGTTTGCTCCAAAAGCAACATTGACTTGTATAAAAAATTCACCCTTCACAGCTCACGCCTCTGAATCATACACCTGTTTGGTTTCAGCGTGCCAGTCTTCCTCACTCGCTCTCTGCTCAGCCATGTGAACACGGCGCAGGTTGTCCACAGTACTGCCCTCAGGCCCCGCAATGTGTTCATAGCCCGGCTGGCTGGCTGGCTGGCTGGCTGGGTGGGTGGGTGAATGCAGGGGATGGGAGAGAAGAAGGGGGAATTAAATAAATAATAGCATGGCCTTTCTCTGGGTGAGTAAGCAAAGAGGGGAAGCAGAGTTTTCAAGTGGCAGACACGGTGCCCTTTTATTTTCCGGAGCTTAGAGCCCATGCTCTTTATGGTAAACACAAAGCTTAAGATCATACAGTATGTTTGCTGAGTGCAGAAAAAGACCGTATGATCAAGATCCACCTCAACTATGGTTTGTATTTTATAGAAAAGATTTAATTTGAATGTGAAATAAATCCGCAACGGTCATTTGGAGATGTTGAACATGGTGGGGTAAGTGCATCTTTCAGAGGGATAGATGGTTTGTTTTCTGTTCTCTCTGTCTGCTGTCTGATCTTCGGCTAACTGCTGCATTCATCAAAGGCCTAGTCAGACACACAGAGACAATAGCTAATGAGTAGAAGCTCCCAGTTGGGCTGATCCGAGCTTTGGTGCTCCAGACAATGCAACAACATCTGTGCTGCTGAGTGCTGGTGTGTGCTGACAGAAGCATCCCCAGAGAGAGGCGGGGGGTGGTGGTGGTGGTTTCTTCACATGTCCTGGACATACAACTCTCCCTCCCTCCCCCCGCCAAATCCAAGCCCTCTCATCACCCATCTGTACGGGGTCTCGACACACGGAGGGGATGGGTGCGGTGAAACCGTGATCCATTCCTCACCCAGGTGTGCACAAAAGCTGGAAACCCCAGCTAGAGAAGCATTTGAAATGTCAACAGTTTTGAGTTACCACTGGAAGAAAGAGAGAGATGATTTTTCCAGAGTGAGGAGCAGAGGCGGGGAGGAAACAGGTGTGGACCTCCCTGTGGATAGAGCTCCTCAAGGGGAGGGTTAGCAGTGACTGGGGCTGGATGGATACCTCCCCACAGGGAGAGAGGTGCACATAATTCAGGGAGGAAGCCGCTCTCTCTCCCATATACAGAATTAGTTATGTTGAGTGGTGACAGGCCAAGCATGAACAATAAGATCCCTATTCGCGCTCGAGCGTTACAACGTTTAGGGAAGTATATCTCATTGTAAACATGCAGGTAGAGATAAAGAAGGTTTGAAAACAACACGTCTGCACACTCACTCCAACCAAGGCGGTGACCCATCAGGAGGACAAGGTGTACCTGGTAATTAAAATGCAATCTCTGCTGCTGTGCCCCCTGGAGTGGCAGTGGCAGCGGACTCACCCAGGAGCCTGGGGGCGAGAGGTGCCACCTGCACTGCCACACCACCTGCGCCACCACTGCCTCCCTTCATTAAGCCTGGTATTTATACGAGCGTCTGCCCCCACCCCCCAACAGCCCTGGTCTTCATGGGCCCTGGTAAGGCAGCGCTTTATTAGAATTAATGTGGCACTTCAGAGGAGAGTGTCAGTGTGGCGCGTACCGGGGTGCCAGGAGAAAGAGTCCCCAGCTCTCCTCTGTCACATTGAATAAAGGCGCCACAGCCAGCCCAGAGCTGAGATGAGCGTGGACAGCACATGACAGAACTGTTTTCCAGGGCCAAGGGAAAGCAAAGTATTCTTTATTCAATCTGTTCTCATGTTTACAGGATGAGCTATTATATTGTACATGGAGAAGATCAAAGCCTGGAAGAGGACGTAATAGCGCGAGACAGAGCGTTGTGTCAAGCGTTTAACAAAAAACGGACATTCGACGGAGCTCGCCGGAGAGCACATGTGACAGTTAAAGAAAATTAATATCAAATAGACGCTGTAGTTGGAAGGTTTAGCGGAGCCTCCCTGTCGCTCCGTTTTGAATGATGTAATTGTCGACTGGATTGGGTGTAGATTTAATACATCACATGCGTGACACCCAGCTTTCTCACTCTACATGTTGCTTTTTCACCCGTCACAGGCGTTAGAGGGCAGCCAACACTCCACTTCCTGGGGACGGATGACATAAGTATCACATTATAAAGCAGCACTTTAATATGGCCAGTAATTAAAAACCAAAATTAGTCTGAAACTAACATGATTTAATAAAGTTCCCACATGAGTCATAACGCTGGATATTTGGCAGGATTGTCACAAATACTTTTGCACTTCTTCCCACTGCAGGTAATAAAACAAAACTGTGGCATTTAGATGCATTTAGCGTCTAATATCTGCATGTTGTGTCGCCACATTTAGGAGGCAGTCTGTAAGAGTGTGTTTCAGACGTCGTTAGCAGTATGTTTGGTCATTTCTGCGAGGATAGATGGAAAAGGAGGGGCGGCTACACTGACGCTACTTGTAGTCGGGCAGCAGGGGAGGGCATTAAAACCTAGTTTGCATCACTCAGCGCCTCCAATTAAACACGAATAACCAGATACAAGTTCCTGTCTTCAGATGTGTTTTATGAGCTCCTGTGCAGCAGGGGAATTCTCCAGAATATACTGTACATCTCCCTGCAGTTTGGCGATCTCTACTGCACGCCTCAGTTCATTAGTGTTAAAAAATGGTAAGCATTTTAGAGCCAGATGTACTTTTTTAAGTCTTATTAGCTTCAGATGATATTGTTTTTGGGGCATATGAGGTTTCCAATTAAAGCTGTAGAAAACTAAAACAGAAGTTGCTCTAATATTTTTTTTTCCTCGAGTTGGATGCAACTTTTTCTCAGCCATGGGCCTAACTGTGCCTTATCAAAGGCAGACATCAAAGGACTTGTGCAGCTTCTGCACCCACTGCTATATTAATCCTTGAGACAAAATCTTACAAGCTGGACTCGGAAAGAAAAACGAACACTTCAGTCAGGATTTGTTGATGTTGTCCATCCGCAAAGTAGCTTGAAGGTACTGTAGCAAAGGTTAAGATGGAAATATATCCTGCACGTTATATTAATATGGTAGCAGACATGTCTACTAAAAATGACATTGCATTGCACTGCATTGTGCATTGTTTTGAGAAAAACCCATTTCCTCCTGGATTACATGTTTGTTTTTACATAGCAAATATACTTTCTAATCAAAGTCCACCTAGAAAGAAGACAGCTGTTTGTGTCCTGTGTGAAACCAAAAGTTAATGTTTACTTATTTTAACTTATGTACACAAGTTAACTCATGTATTTACCATACTTAAGTTGCATTCCAGACAAACTTTATTTTTACCCAAACACACGTCCTCAGACGTAAATGTTATGATCACCATTTTAAACACATCCTTAACGTTTTTAAACAGCCAGTAAGGTTTAGGCTGCAAAGCTACTTTTTGGGAACATAACATAGATAGTGATGTAGTGATGTAGCTACAAAGGGTTAAACAACAAACTTAAGGTTTCCTGTGGTCTCCTATGTCCCATGTTTGTGTGACCTGGCCTGAGTGGCCCTTGTTCTTTATACTCCATTATCCTCGCTTCCACCTTTAGTGCAAAAATTCAGCATTTACAGATGATGTATAAACAACATATGGGGTTGTTTTTTGGAGGTGGACAGTCTCAAAACTGTATTTCATAACTGTCCATCTAAGAGGCACATTGTGCTCAAAGCTATTTCAATTTGTCAGCACAACTTTTGTAACAAGACTTCTAAGAATCTTTTTCCTAAATATGTTCACCTCCACTCTGACATACACACAGCTCTAATTTTGTGCTGGGCCCATTCTAATGGGTTCATCCTGAGCCACGGCAGAGGCAAGAACAAAGCCCTTCAGCATCTCCCAGTACGGGGAGGTGCACCGAGGCCGGGCCATGCTGCACTCCCAATCCCCTTACAGTGCTGTCACTATTCATTCACGGTCTGCCCTTCCTCCTCGCGCCACAACCTCAACAGGGGCATCGCTCATGATAGAAAACAATGAGCATGATTTGTGAACTCTCGCCGTCTTTGTAATTTCATCAGTGTAATGGGATTATATTTCAAATCACCACTCCTTTGTTCATTACACATTTAAACTCCTCTGACAGACAAAAACTTAAATAAAATGTGCATGTCAACCCTGGTTGACTTTGCCTGCTCCCGCACTTGATTAGACAAACAGCGCACCGGGGCTGCGGAACGGGGGGAAATAATGTGCTCATTTATTCATTTTTCAGACAAGTCACAATAGATTTTTAACGACCAGTGTCTGACCTCCCTTAGGTACTTCTTGCTTAGGGGGGTTAATAAAGCCTAACGCCGTGGCGCTCAAGCACCACAGCGAGGAGCAAGCCGAGAAGATGCCTGTGATGAAATAAAGACAGGCCCAAATCAAGAGTCTCTGAATGGCCGCTCCAACCCCAGAGAGAGCGAGAGAAAGGGGGGGTGGGGGTGGTGTCAGGAGGGGGGGGCGAGGCTGGAGAAAGAGACTGGTATTCCACTTAGATTCCAATTCCACAGGTCTCTGAGGGACAATTAAACCAAGTGAGGAAGAAGTACTCTCTTTTCTCAATGCACTGGGGCGTGCATATTAGACGCCGCAACCATGGTGATACACTCACACACAGAAGAGTCTGCCAAGATTTAAACTGGGAAGCTTGTAAAAAGGCGCTCTGAAAACTTCACGTTGACATTTTAGAACACAGAGAGATCTCTCTGTATAGCTCTTAGATTTAATGTCAAGCTGCGCAGTGAAAGGATCTTCTCTGAGTCATGGCAACATTAAAAGAAATGTGTGTTTGCGACGCAAGAAATTGCGTAATTTCGAGAGTTTTAAGTTGCATGTGTGCGAGCCTTATTAGGCGTGCATCCAGGGCGGCTTCAGATGTGGTGTGTCTGGGGAGAATGTCAGAAGTTTGGGCTTACAAACACACACACACAGAGAGAGAGAGAGAAGGAGCCTGTGCAGATGTGCTGCCACTAGACATCCATCTTGTTTTCCCGCTTAGCTCAGTGCTCTATTTGTCTGAATCTATGTCATTTTAGCTCACTCAGGTCAACGGCAATTCAACCTCCTCTTTCGTCTGAGGCACTTCAGAATCATAATGTGATGCATGTGGGATAGGAACCTGCTAAACACAGTCCCTGTCACTGCTCAGACATTGCTGGATATAAATGATATACGCCCTGCGCTTGCCTTCCCCATTCTGAGCCATACTACATCCTGTTTCCACCTGTCCATGATCACTACTTTGTGCAAACGCTCTCTCCCACACCCTCTCAGGTACTGTTTGCGATGTGTCACAGCATTAGACTATAATCACACCTCCAGAAACGGCAGGGAAAAAAATAAGTCTTAGTGATCTGGAAGAAGAAATAGTAACAAAAGGATTTGCTCAGAACAGTCAATATTTCATACTTTTTCTGGGCTCAGCCTTGTTTCTCTCCTTTTAGTTGGTGCAGCTCTCTGCTGGGCGCCTCTTGGGAACCGAGGAAATTACATCCTACCTGATAATTAGCAAAGTTCAGAGCAAACTAAAATCTGCCCCACTCTCTTAGCTCCCCACCACTGGCAGCTTTCTCTTAGCAACTAATTAAGTCCGCCTCTGAGGTTTTTTAGACAGCAATGGTGCTGGATGCTGCAACAGCAGAATTAAAAAACAAAAGGAAGAAGGATGGAAATGAAGAGTGAGAGTTCGTTTTTTATTATGTTTTTCTGTTTCATCTTTTTATACTGACAAATAAAATATGACAATGGTATTCCTGGAGGGAGTATTATTATTTCACACTTGGATGCATTCTTCAAATAGAAATAACAGTGTTGGCCGCCATTATGCGCGGTAGCAAATAGCGAAGCGCCCTCTGTCCATAATGTTCTTTAATTATTATAATGTCATCATCCATATCCGGCAATGTTGCATGAAAAAGAAACAGCAGAGCACACCGGGTATTAAATGCAAATCACTAATCTCCCCACAGTTGAATGAAATCACACCACACAGACAGCATTATTAGTGATGTTATCGTTACTGCTGCAAATCATACTGGAGACTTGGTATGTGGGACTTATAGAATGTGTTTGATGCATGTTTTTTTTAGCTTCATATTATTCATGTGTAGTTTAACCCATTCACAGCCTAATTATGTTCCAAACACTAAAGAATCTATTATAATTGTAGGTTTCTACTCTTAATGCACTCATTAATCATTAGCAATCAAAAATGGTGATTGTTGGTTGTTAGTAATAATAAAGTATAAGCTGTATATCTTGAATACATTATCTATAGGATGCATTATAAATGCATTAGAAAACAAATAGGAGCAGTCAGAATAAAAAAAAAAAGTATTTCCCTATTCATTTCCCTATTTCCTTTCAGGTTACATTAGAATTTTTTTAATTTAATAATTATTTTTTTTTAGTAAAAGCTTGAAATCTTTCTGATCTTTGATATTTATTAATATGATGTGATATTTTTTTTGATATTCTGACATATACAAGTGATATAACATCTTTAGTTTAGTTTAGAAACAGTTTCAACACATTATAAACTGACAATATTTAACAACATAAATAATAATTTTTAAATGTACCCTAATTTTGCTGAAAAGGGGGCGTGGCTCTGCTGTTTGACGATATGAATTCTAGATTTTTTCCTCATTTCCTTTTGGTTGGCCATGCTTTCCGAAAAAGGGGGTGTGGCTCTCCTGCAGTCCTCTTTAGATGATGCGGAACACTGTGATTGGCTTCTGGATATCTAATCAAATCAATCTGCATTTGGATGGAGCCAAAGATCATCCCATAAAAGTTATGTCCATTGGAATTGGAACGGGAGATCTGAATGTGTAAAAAAGTCTAATAAGCTTAATTATATTTGTATTTTTTTTTTCTGATTTGTCCCAATTACGTCAAATCTTCAGAGAGGTGTTGGCAAAGCGAGCGAGAACAAATACGAAATGGGAATAAGTAAGAAAGTGTGATTCAAGTAAAAGGAAAAATAGCAGCTAATTGTAATGTGTCATAAAGCTTGAGTTAAACACTTGAATACAAGTTGCTCATTAGAGACGCTTGAGCCACTGGGCTGCTGATGACTAGCAGTGTAAATGGAGTCGGCTTTTAAAGGCAACCCAACAGCCTTCTTGATAAGGCTCTTGGTTGCACTGAGACTGTTTGTGATGTGCAATCCATGAGAGACGGAGGAAGCAGGCAGGCAGGCAGTCATTATTTTCTCCACAATTACCTGAAGTCCTTGATAACGAGCAAAAAAAAATGCCATATAATTAGAAAAACACCAGCAACACCATTATTGTCAGGAGAACACAACAGTATAATGAAGCAATTATAAATGAGCAGCTTTGTGCTTGTCATTAATTTCTGCTTTTAAGGATGTGGAGATGAAGCATGGCTAAACGTCAGAGGGAGCTGAGAGGATGTTTAGGTGGGTTAGGCTATGAGGAGAGCACTCTGGGGTGTTTGTGTGTGTGTGTGAGGGGCTGCGGCACAGACAGAACTGCCGGTGATGAGTCCACCAAGTCTCAGCGTGGACAAAATGTCCACTGGGGGACACTTTAAACACGTTATAATAACCTTCTATCATGCGAGTGCAACTAAAGCTTTAAGCCTGAAATGTGTGTTTACAAATATGCACAGATGAGGACACGCAGGTTCCACTGAGGCCACAGGATATCATCACACTGCATTCAAGTTGTTTATTTTGTATCAAGTGGAAGATGCTCGCTTGCCAAATGAAAGGTAATGAGGAAAAGTACATGCTGGGCGAGGAGCTTGCCCTTTTCACATATCATCACAGAGATTGATCTCTCCTTCCCTTCCCCTCACTCGTATCCGGTCTCAATTGAGAGATACTACATTTGAAATTCATGCATATTTTCCTTTGAAATGTATACCGTGCTCCTGACGCGGCCACGCAAATTAGGTAACGTGTTGCATTTCATTAAAAAAATTTTCTCCCAACCACTGAGTGGATTAGAGACACGTCTTTTTATTAATGAGCCTTTTTCCCTCTTTGATTTCTCCACATATTGAAATGAGTGCAGACAAGCTGAAATCCCAGTTTCCTCCTGATATGTCAGAGCGCAGTTGTTTGCCGCCTCAAAGGCATCAAACGGTGAAAAAAGAGAAAAGAAAAAAAGGTGAGCAAATAAGAGAGACAGTGAATGAGTGAAGTCACTCCACTTGGTATACACTGAGAGTACAACTCCAAAGCATTGTCCTCCTCAGTTAGAAATGCCATCTTATTAACACATCCTACAGCACACTTCATCACATTGTCTTGAGAAGGCAATTGTATGGAAGGGGCAATTAGGACAGAGAAGCTGTGAGGTTGCCATTATTTTAGAATTTAATGACCACGCAATACGGAGCTAGATGTAGAAATGAGGGCTACAATACTACAATTATGCATAATCTGGCAGATCTTACCGCACCCCCCACACTCCTCTTCCTTTCGCCTTGAATAAATTTACATGGAAATGCATCTCTGCCTAATTTATTCAGAAAAATTAGAATATACATTACAAATATTTCCATAGACGACATCGGCAACATGCGGTTGGGAATTTAATGACTTATTTCTTTGTATTCATGCTTATGGATTAGGTCGAGGGGGGGGGCACACTCCCCAGGCATTTTTTTTTTTTTTTACAAGAAAACAGATAAATAATTAAACACAGGTGTATATATTGATATTTATATTCAGCTTTTATTTTTTCTAGCTGCTGCTCTGTTCATTCTATAGGACAAGAAAGCTTTCCGGCCCATAAGAGAGGGAGAATGCACACAGGAAATGTGTATGTGTGTGTGTGTGCCACTTGTAGTGGCAAGATGCATGACTCTGGACACAACCCAAAAGCAGGGATTATTGACATGGATGCTCCACCATTAATAAGCCGCTGTATCCTTTGTGTTCGGGGTCGCCATTGCTGCAGTTAACTATAACTTGTCAAGGCTGCTCCAGCCGCACAATGCGTACCTCATGCATCTCCTGTCAGCAGGCATAATTCCTGGATGCTGGCACGCCGCTGATTTCTGCATAAGTGATGCGAGCCTTCTAGTAGAGTTAGGAGCACGAGTCTTTTGCCATTGAGAGATGTTCATCATTCTTGATCTGGCTCTGTCAAGACCTGGTGTTTTAGTGCCTCTCACGATTAGGCAGAATTGACAGGCCAAGAAGGCAGTGAATAGCAAAAATGTGTGGAACTAAGGGGGTGTGGTGTAGGCTGTAGGGTGAAGTGGAGTGTGGCCGCCATTTAATCTGCAATTTATCAGTTTAGGCTGCACCATGTAACATCAGGGAGATTACATTCCAGAGAGAAGGAGCTCTATCTCTCCTCCATCCCCTCCTCCTCCTCCTCCTCCTCCCCTATCTCCTCTCAAATACCTCCTAATGTCGTCTGACGGCAGAACGCGGAGGACAAAGAGGGAGGACTGTCTTTATTGTCACCATTATTGTTTCTGAAACCCTTAATTAATATATAGCATTGTGGACTCCTCTGTGAGTAAGCAATGAAGTGCCAGTGACAGAGAGACGGAGCATAAGAGGTTTGCGGCAGCGAGACAGGCTGCAGTGTTTTATAGAGGCCGTTTGTCATAAAGAAAAAGTTGGGTCGGATTTAACATGCACAGGCACACACACCGCACATGCATTCAAACACACACACACACACACGCTCTCATTGACGTCTGCACATGACCTCTGACAACACTGATCACGTTGGGCCAATAAATGCTTAATTGCCATTTTTCCGTTGGGCTGCTTTATTGATGTCATTTCAAAAGTGATTAATATGAACTGTTAACTAGCAGTTGCATTTAGCACTAAACAAAACTGAGCTGGCATGTTGAATTATATGGATTTTTCTGATATTGTGCAAAGTATCGTACAGTGACATTAAAGTATATGTCATTAAGAGTCAAAATGCTCCATAAATAAATCTTTAGCACAGAGCAATGATGCCTTGTTTTTAGGAAATCAACATTTTTTAGCATTTTATAATAAGCAGCAGGAGGACACAGGTGTTGTTTTTTATATTTACACAAATATCATGGTCAAATGAATCCAAAATATTTTCTCAACATTTGTGCTCCTTGCACACTCTCCATGGTGTTTAAAAGGGCCGTTAACAAGGTCACTAACTCTATTAATATACACTGGTAGAATATACCAACAGCATGCACAGCACTCCAGTTTTTATCTCTCGTTCTGGGAGGGCAGAAACACAAATATGAAGACGCTGGCTTACAGGAAGGAAACCCATGGCAGCCTGATATTAAAATGGTTCAGGAGTCAAGTAGAACAAGTCAAGTAGCTGCAGGGCAAACAAAAGAGAGAGAAGGAGAAGGGAAAGAACAGGTCATTCTTAAAAGCTAATGGACTGTCAATGGTTATATTGTATTATATTGAATATTATAAAATATGTTTGCTTCATGTGAAGACTGCTATTAGTCATAGGCTGTCTATTATTTACGAAGACTATTGAACAACATTAATGCAAAACGTGTTCTCAGAAAGAAGAATTATTTCAATTTGCATATTTCTTGAATAATGTGAATTTTTATAACTACAGGGTGAGTTTCCAATGACAATGTCTCTTGTCTTTTTCTTTCTTTCTTTTATTTTTATTTTTTACAATTTTTAACAAAATGCCGCTCCACGCTCTGCTTTAAGGGTTTTTTCTACATCGTACTAACCTTAACATGGTCTGTCCTCCAGCTGCTGAGATGAGACCTGGCCACTGCTGCAGCTTACAGTGCTGTCCACCAGATGGACTGTAGCCTGATTCCAGGCCATGCAGGGCTCAAACATAACACATTTGTGCCTGGACCTAGAGAAAAAGCACCAATATTTACTTCCACTCTCAATTACACAATGTATTTGTACATTTATAATGCAGTGTTGCACTGCGCATTGGTGCATGTATTGCTTCATGATCACCAATAAAGCAGCCTTTATTATTAAGCATGCCTGCCTCCCAAGGGTTATATTCCAGACATTCCCAGGAGGAAGTATGACCCGTTACACTTATCTGCACAGCCTCTCTCCAGCGACAGAGAGCTTGATCCATCCTGAAAGGGGGATTGAACTCTCACAAGATGAAGACATGACATCTTCGGCTTACTTGATGTCAATGATAGGACAGCTCACTTGTAGATCGGGCATGTTGCCAGCCAGCTCTCCCTGGGTCCTGAATGCTGCCTCTGAACAGAGGCCAACGACACAGATGACATCCGGGGAAGCCCGTCACCTGTTGCTTAAGGACAGAATAATCAAAGTGGGTCAT
Organism: Serranus cabrilla; assembly: GCA_903364295.1. Lineage (NCBI taxonomy): Eukaryota > Metazoa > Chordata > Actinopteri > Perciformes > Serranidae > Serranus > Serranus cabrilla. The sequence goes on from CAFUXE010000703.1 coordinate 452,076, forward strand.
ACCGGGATGCTGGCCTCACAGTGTGCATACAAGAGCTGATGTGTTCATCTAATGCATGTGTGTGTGCGAGTGTGTGTAGACTTGTCAGGGCAACAGTCAGAGCTGAGCACTGAAATCCACCCCAGTGACAGAGATCATCAGCATCAGCAGCAGATCTTCAGCCTGGATCATGTTCACAATGAGAGCTGTGCCAGGCAGTGACACCACCGTACTGTCCAGTTGTGCACAAAAAATGCTGCCTGCCAACACATCTCTGAACATTGATTTAGAAATGTTCAAATCGGCAGACATGTGTAAGCAATATGGGTGTTTCTGTAGGCAATAACAAAGGTCATTTTAATATAAACAAATAACTTTATTGATTTACATACATGCAGGTAAAATGTGTTATTGTTGCCCTTAGGGGATTTTTTTTCTTACCATCCCCACTTGACACATTCCTAACAATATTGCTTAATTGCAACCTCAATGAAACATGCATGCTCAATCAGGGAGGGAGTTTACTGTCGAATTTATGGAAATGCTTGAAAGAGGCCTGTGTTAGTTGCAGGGTACACCTGCACTTGTCAAGGTACTCAAGTACACCGGGTAATTGGCTGTTGATTGCTGCCATTAACATGTGATGGCTAAGTGCATCTAATTCCTGTTCTATTTCCACGGTTCAATTTGAAGTCACCACCCACTCTTTCTCTCGCAGGTGATTAGCTGTGCCTGTGAAAATTGTTCTTTTTCTAATGATATAAGCACAATATAAGGAAGGAGTGGTAGCCTCAGAAGCACCATTGTAACTGACACCTTTGCTTAATTGATCTCCTTTGTGGTGTGCAGTAAAGGAAAACACAGGGAATGTCATTTATTACTATGTCTTCTATTTTAGACTGAACCCAGAAGGTTTGATGCCACAATAATAAAAGTGCAAAGGGATGCAGTAATCCACATCTGTCCTGTGGAATGAAGCTATAACATGACTGTTTGGGTTAGCATTTACTGTATTTCAACGGTATTAATATCGATAGCAACCTTCTAATAAACCAGAGCTATTCTGTTGTGTGTTACAAGACACAAATCCCCTTTGTCTTCGTAGTTTAAACTGAAATTATCACAGAGAATGGTGCTCACTTTTACTATTTGCATCTCTTACTGTATCAACACCTCAGGGCACAGAGACTTGGTATCCCTTTGAGTTTAATCTCCTTCTCTGCCTGCATCCTTGCGGCTATTTCATTTAAGTTTTAATATGTGTATTTGACATTTTTGTTCATTTAGACCCCCCTCCTCCTCCCCACACTTAATTTAATTGACGTGCTGCTGCCTTGAGTTGTTTATTCTGTCCTTTGTGAAGGTTTCCCGCCACAACCAGCAGATTAATCCCAACGAGATATGTACATATGGATGTGTAACGTGGAGTAAATGCGCGTGAGGGGTGGGAGCAGGGCGCGCGCTTGTGTGTTGACACTTTCCACAAGATAGACAATGCCACGCGGAACCTTAGTGATCAACAACATTCTTATAAGCAAGTAATAAAAAGTATAAGACTTATTTGCCTGTGTAATTTTGCTTTGAATGTGTTTTATGCACATTCTGCTACAAATAATAATAATGATACCAATAATAATAATATTAACATTTTTAATTTGACGAATATCCACAATGAACAAAACAGATCCAGTTCCAGACAGCGAGTCCCATTGGTTTTAAATGTCAAGCCGTCGTGCCCCGTGGTGTTCTTTGTCTGAGCCGCTCTCAGATCAGATCTGCAGACCGTCGTCGGGAATGGTGCGTCTGCCATCTGCAGGACACCGAGGGAGAAACACACACCGGAGACATGTTCAGTCACTGAGGATTAATAGTGCTCATGTTTTTCGTTGTTCTTCCAGCAGCTGCATGGTGTAAAATTATTACGAAAACCCTGCAACCCTGCTTTAGGTTACTCCCTGGAATAAAACTAAAATATTAAAATTCCAAGTTACCCGTAGAATAACAGTGTCTATATTAGATAACGGTGCGCTTTTAGCCAGGCTTTCGTTCATTAGTTGAGTTGTTTTCCAACCTTTTTGACGGAGGTGCCCTCACTGCCCTAAGAACTCGCGTGGCCTACCCTTTCCATTGTGTAACACAATTATTGTTATTTATTTAATACAATAAAACAGTCCATATGTACATAGGCATACTCAGCAACCGTACTAAGTTACCAGAGTAACATTAGTTTTAGTTAACCATTTCAACCGTTTACAACCAATTACTTATATCAAACTATTTCCATTGACATTTATAGACGTAACTTTCAGTAAGCGTTAACTATTTTAACCATGTCTAAATTACTTTCAGCAATTTATATCGTTAAATAACTTCTAAGTATTGCAACTGTTTATTCATAAACGTTACTTTAAGCTTTAGTTACTATTTCAACTGTATTCATTATTTTAAGCTAACTATTTAAACAAAGTAATTACTTTCAATTAACTATTTCAACTGTATTCATTATTTTAAGCTAACAATTTAAACTGTTTAAATCCACAAACATTACTTTAAGCTAACTATTAACTGTATCCATAACGGTAAGCTATTTTAACGGTATCCATTACTTTTAAGCTAACTATTTCAACCGTGTAATTACGTTCAGCTCAGTATTTCAACTGTTTGGAGATAACCGTTTATTGCTTTTAACTTACTTATCTGTGTAAACTTGTGTTCGCTTGCTAACTAGTATGGTACTTACGGACGGTTACTTAGCTTCAATACGTGTGTCTGAATATGTAGATATATTATTTTAATCAAATCATAATTTCTTTTTCTTTTTTAAATCAGTTGTGCTACAATCTTTCCACATAACTTCCCCCCTGGCAGCAGCAGAAGCACCCCTGGTTGGAATCACTGCATTAGTTTATTCCCTCTACTCAAGGATCACTCCAATTTATATATCTATATATATCTTTAGGGGTCTGTTACCAGCTAAATATTACAATTGATAAATAATTAATTTTCATTATGAGTGGCCATTCTACTGTTCCACTGTAAAATGTAATGTCTACAGCACTGTCTAATCTACATAATTTCCCACTGTTATATAAAGTTAGTGGGAGGTTCATAATGAGGCCTACAGGAAGTCAGCTTTGTGATATGATGAGGTCATAATATAGTCTGATGCTAGACTGCTGTATGATACAGTAAAGCAGAGGGGGGAGGGGGCTCTTACACTGTTCCCCTTCAGCCAGGAAGTACCAGACCAATGTGTGAAGTCATGCACAAGCCCCACTGGACTGATCATCTGTTATTCCACTGCCATCTGGGGAGACCTCAGGCCTGTTTATGTCTCCAAGCAACAGAATGACATCAATATAAAACTCTTCTTCACTTGATCCATCTGTCATCACCTGTAAAGCAAACTCCACTGCACAGATACCTTGTGTGATTCAAAAGTAATGTTACACCTCATGAATGTGATGTCTGCACAGTTGCCTCTAGTTCCCAGCTGAAGAAAGTACCAGCCAATAATAATACAGTATGTGGAGCAGCACAGTACAAAACAAAACCAAGCCTGCTTGTATCTCAAATCAGCTAAGTGCCACATAGTCAAAAGATCCAATCTCCAAATCTGGCCTATCTAGCCATTGGCTTATGCAACTAATTAACTTCACACACCAAAAATTTGAATTTAAATTAACAATTGCGAGATATCATCAGGGGACACAAAGCACCCCACGAAGAAGTTTATGATGAAAAAAAGATGAGTATTAGAGAAGGCAATCGGTGAAGTAAGGAGGGCTTTTAGATGAGGGGATATCTCCAATTACAATCCACCGTACACTTGTCAGCAGTAATGAAATGTTTGCTGAGAGGTTGCTATTTGTGGCTGCTAGATTGGATGATGCTGCTCCACTGCCCCCACTAACAATTATATTCCACGCATAAATTTCCTTGCCATCTCTTCTATTGTGTGAACTGTCGGCCAGATATACCTACAACTGTCCCAAGAAGCCACAGAATAATGAAACCCTATTGTGTACAGGCGGCTCGACATCCGTGCGCCTGCAGTGCAAATGTATCTGAAAAGCCATAGAAGAAGAAAAAAAAACTTCTGCTTCTTTTATTGTTTTTAAAGAATTACATAATGCATTAATCACAGTAAAGACAAACCGGCTTTCCCCGCATGTCATAATTGTGCAAGCTTACAATTAAATGTAAAATTAGATGTAAGATGTAAAACTCTTTTTTTTTCTCTGCTGCTCAGCTTTTCAACTCAATTGCACAGGGAGCAGAGCAGTAAAGCTTTGCAGAACGGACCGACTCTTTAGTCTGTTCACTTGACACCACCGCTCAGTGGTTTGCATACAATCAGAGCTAGAATTACAGTTGCTATCACAGTCATATATATGTATGTGTAAATAATCCGGTGTTTTGATCAGTACTTCACTGGGGTCATCTGTAGCTGCTGAGACCGGCTATCTGAGGAAACGCTGAAACATAAGCCAGGTCCAAATAATTTCATCAGATTTGTGCAGTATGTATTTCCAATTAAAGTGACATCACATAAACCTAATTAGTATAGATGCAACCTGCAACTTGATTTTCCAGTGCATGGTTTTCTCATCAAATTGATTACACAGACCCTGCGAGGAAGTATACTGCACATACCAATCTGGGCGCTACTGTAGACATGTGTATAAAAAAATGCATTTGTGTGTATGTTGCACATAAACCTGGAAGCTTGAAAGAGTAACAGTCAGGTGCTTAACTCGGCTTCTCGAACATTATTCTAATCACTATATGTTAAAGGACTGTAAAGGCCAGAAGTAATGACATTTCAAAAATGCACTGCTCCCTGTCAATTTTTTCAGGAAAACACATCTGTTTTGTGCAAAATAAATCATCGAGTTCTGATATGCAAGTATCACAGACACAAAGAAGCTTTGCATCCTCTTGCAGGTTCAATTACTGGCCTGTGGCAGACGTTAATCCTATTCTACTGTTCATCATGATGGAGAATGTACAGACCATTCAGTGACTTCATGCAAGAGGAGGCAGAGGGTCAACCAATCACACGATCATCTCACACGCACTCACTAGATAAAAACCACACTCACGTACTACACGACCACTTTAGCATAAACTGAAAAAAAAATCAGTAACAAGTCAATAGTGTTGATTATTTGCTCTTCTATCCTACTGTGTATTGTGCTGTCAGGTCAGTTACCATTAAAGTAATGGGTTAACGAAAAACTATAATACACGTGGCACGTCTGTGCACAAAAATGAAGCAGAGGATTTCAAGAGAGAGGAGTTTTAGTCATTTCTGGATAATTAAAGACATGCTTGTACTATATTTGGAAAGATACAATGACATTGGGAAATCACAGCACGTCAAATTGGGGAGAGAAAAAAAAAATAAGTGCACATAAACACGAGTCCCTTTCTTGAACTTATAAGGAGGTAGAGAGCTAATATCCAATAGTTCACTAGTCTGCCCATGCGGACACATGTGGCATCTCAGGTATAAGATTCAAAACTAAAATGTCTTTGTTCACTAACAAAGGCTTGTTTTAATTAAGGGTGATGTGTGAACACAACAAGTATCACAGCAGGTCAATACCCAACTTTTCCTCCCTTTCTCCTGACTGTTTTTCTATTTCTTACCAGTGCAAAAATGATCCAGAGCTCTGCTGACAACCAATGCAGGACAGTCATAATCACTGGTTGCAACCCTGAAGTAGGATGTAGAATACCAAAGGGGATGTTTGTTCAAATTCAAGTGCATTAAAGGGACTAAGCCATGACAATCAATGATGTGGAGATGCCCGTGTTCCTGCAGCGAAGGCTGGACAAAGGTTTGGCCCATTGGAGTGTGTGTTGTGGGGGAGGTAGGGGGCGGGATAATGGCTATGCTGGGTTAAAAAATAATTGTCAAAAATAACTACCTGTACAGAGCGCCCCACATCAAAGGCACAATATTCAATATTTCCACAAATGCCAACACTACTCTGTGCATGAGTTGACCCTGTATCATAATCCCCCAGCAGCCCAGCCTACTCATTGCTAAGGTGCCTTCCTAACGCAAGCTTTCTAGCATGTTTATTATAGCAAGTTTATAATAATTACATAACTTGCCTCAGACATCCTGAATGGGCATGATATGCATTTTCATTTGTTTAAAATTAGATAAACAAAAGCATTAAATAGAATTACAGAAATAAATACATTTTATTTCATATAAATATGTGGGCCCTCATGTCCAAATTGTCACTGACACACTTGCTTTCGGGAATAAGATGAAGTAAACAATTCATGAAAAAAAGCTGCCCTACTTGTTTGATACACTCATGAGTAGTATGGTTATTGTGTTTATGAGTCACTAAATCCCATCAGTATCTACCACGCACTGTAAATCCCCACGTTACAATGCATTTAATGAACATTATATTGTAATTTAATTGGAAGCCCTTCCCTCTCACTCAGGGGGGAATAAAAAGATCAGTGATCACATCAAGGAAGTCTGGTCCCTTTATATAGGATTATCTTTTAGGTTGATTTAATGTCATCGGTGTAATTGTGTATATATAAAATTTCTAATACAGACCCCAAACGTGAAATATGATTGAAGAGACAAAAAGGAAAAATCCAAATCAGGTTGCCAATTTTCCCCCAAGGCCGTTTTTTTTTTCAGCACGGCTAAAACCTGAATTTGTCCACATACATACAGTAATATATATTTTGTACTCTTTCAACGTCTCTGGCTATGTACAAGCTATACAAATAAAGAGCAGGCTGAGGGCCAGGTTTTATAAGCTGTGCAGAGGGAGCAGTTGGTTGGGAAGTCTCCCAGTCTCCCGGCTCCTTCCCCCGCAGTCTGCCCATACAGGTGGCTGTTCTGCTTCACTTGCGATCGTCGATGGTCTTAATGAATTCCACCGCCGCGGTGAACTGCATCCACCAATAGCACTCCTCCCCACTCAGCCGGCTGGCATAGAAATTATTGATGTACTGAACAGTGGACAGCAGGCAGGGCGGGTTTGCCTGGAGGGGAGGAGATGTAGGGATGGGTCCACATTAGCCGCTGAAAGAACCTCACGCAACACCGTACGGATTACCATCATAAATATGTAAATATGTAAAATATATCCACACAGGTTAGCAAATAGCAGGCTTTATGATGCCTCGCAGTTACAATACTGTCATTTGGGAAAATATGAAAATCTGATATTTATTCTTCAGTCAATACATTATCAATAATGAATGTAATAAAAAAATGTTTGTTTCAAATACAGCTGGCTCTGTGGTCAACAAAGTGTGGAAAAATGAGCCGACTTACCCTTATGAGGACAAAGACGAGTACAGGGACAAAGTCGTCCGCTCCAGGGACGGAGTCTTCATTGGCCAGACTGAGGAGGTTCATGATGGTGGAACACATGCGCAGTATACACTGGACTTTGTCTCGTGGCGTCTTGTATGCATTGATGGTCCTGATCTCAGACTGTGCAGAGGGCCAGGGAGCCTCCTTCAGATAAACCTGTGAACAGAAAAAAAAAACTCAAACACTGACGAACACTTTCTGAAGTGTCTTCTTCCTCCATGGAAGTGATGAGACGAAATGTCAGCAAGAAGAAAGATACCTCGGGGATTTGAAGAGCTTTATGATTGGCCGTCACAACTTTTGTGAGCCGCTGGATATGTTCATGGAAAAGCCTGTGTGAGACAAAACAACTCATTGTACGACAACAGAGAGAGTGCACACTGTCCAATCCAACACAGCAACATATCAGTCTAAACACTAAGTAGTTCATTTGAATTTCAATCAAGGATTTACTAAGTTTTAAGCAAAATAGTGCATGAGTAACACACTAATTTATAAGGAACGGACATTGCTGATCTCAGACTTTCATCAGCACACACCCAATCACACTCTTTTTTTCTTTCCACCGTTTTAGTTTTTTATCTTCGTAAAACAACAAATAAACTGGAATAGTGCTCGTGAGACTGTGTGGTACTGGTGTCGTTCCAGCTACTCACTGGTCTCTGAGAATATCTCCATCCTGGTTGGGGTAGAAGGCCAGTTTGAAGATGCGGTTCATAACGCTGCGCTCGATAGCCATCTGGGCATCCTGCAGCTGGTCCTCACTAGCGTACTGCCAAATGGCATCCCGGGCCATGGCGCCGTACAAGTAGCGCAGAAAATCCTCCACTGCTGCCGTCTTGTCATCCGCTGCTGTGCACCCCTGGAACGCTGGAGGGGAGCAGGGAAAGAACAGATGTAACACCGGCTCAGGACGGAGCTGCAAACTCTTCTGAGAAACAATCCGTTTGTTTTCAGTGAATCAAGTTGAGCTTGGCAGTGATGTTGTGTAAAGGCATAACGAATGCATAGAAAATAATTCTAATTCCTATCAAGAAAAAAAGAGAATAAACATCTGACGTAATTTTTGCCAAAACGTGGAGGGATTTCATAAAAGCTGACTTTAAATGGTCAAACTTTAAATGACAACAAACCTCCAATCACACCTGTGGCATAAAAGTGTCGTGTGTCGGATTTTACGGATCTATTGGCAGAAATGGGATATAATAATCATAACTATGTAGTGTGTCAAATCAGAAGGGAGGGTGAGGGCATTTAAATGTCAGGGTATTATATATTTTAAATTGTTATCTTGTAAGGGTCACAACCATCTCTTTGATTAGAGTCATAAAGCATGTATAATATGCTAAAAATGTGAAAATAGGATAGCAGGAAGGTCAGGATTCTCTGTACACGGTTCCAGCTTAAGAACAAAGGAGTCAATATGCCAACGCTTAGTTACACAGAATGTGAAAATGTAGAGATACCTTTAATGAAGTCAAGCATCTTGGACTCCATATGTTCAAGAAGGAGCCGAACACACACGGTGGTGAAGTAGCGGTTGGCCACCTCCTTGTCTCTGAGCACCCTCTGGACGAGCCTCTCCAGGTGGGCCTGAGAGGTCTGCAGGCCCTGACGACACCTGGTGAGATAGGCTATGTACGGTGCCCGCTTCCTAAAGGAAACACACACAGATATGTGTTCAATTATTGCTGCTGTATTGCTGGATATATCTATGTAGTTGCCTAAATAGCATTGAACAAAGAAAAGAAAACTAAATGAAAGCCCATGCGGTGCAGTATGCGAGCTTGCGCCGTCTCTCCAGGCCCCCACAGTTACCTGTAATCCTCTGCGATGGCAGCCAGCAGCTTCCTGCAGGTGCGTGCGTCGAAGCGGCTCACACAGCGCGTGGTCTCCTGGATCTGGGCCATCTGGTTCTTATCCTGAAGGTTGATGGCCTCTGCTAGCTGGATCTTCAGGAAGCAGACGATCTCATTGTCTGAGAGAGAGGACGATAGGGAGACGATATTAGACCACGCTGCTCACTGCTCACAAAGGAACGGCTGGCTGCTGTAATCTGATCAACCTGCTGCCTCCACATGACAATGTGACTGATGGCCACAAAGATGCAGTCTTACGGTTTTACTGTTGACTATTTCAGAGGATGTCACTTGATTCTGCCGGCTGTTATCCTGATGTGAAGGTGGTTCCCTGCAGTTAACAGGTCTGCCTTTATTTAGCAGAATCAGAACACTTTCTGATAACGTGTTGCACCAATATTAATCTGTGTTGTTACACAAGTATTTTTAATATGTAGGATGGTTTAATAATGGGATATTTCACTGACACCATATGGGAATTCTCTTCTAACATCCCCCACTCTTACAACCTTGCCCCAAACCTTGGAAGGCGAGTCAGGAGGTGAAGGTGGTACAGATTTGGTGTCTTGCTTAAGGACACTTTCAGCAGGTTGGATGCTTGCCAGCATTAAGGGCTTGTACCCTGCTCCCCATGGAGAGGTGTGACAAAGATACCTAAAGTCTAGTAGACAGTACCACCTTTAACACATTATTATACTCCAACTCTGTGTATTACAAGACATCTTGTCCTTTCCACACTTAAATGTTTAGCAATGTCAGAATCAGGGAACGTGGTTTTATGTCTTTTATATAACCATGTTTAGCTCCGCCTACTTTTAATGTTGGCATTTATTCTAACGCTGACCAGAGCTTGTTTAACGGAGTTGCAGGAGTTAACGATAACAGTTGTTACACCAGAAATGTCTGATGCAACAGATCAACTGTCAGTTTAACTTCCGCTTCAAAAAGAAGCTATTTTTGATGAGAGGATATGCCAAATGTTACATTGCAACACAGTAGCTGGGTTTGCTCCAAGACATTCTGCACAGTTTTCATTAGTGGTTATTGGTTCCATGTTGCATTCGCATGATGACTGCAGCGTTTTTCCCAAAACACATTTAAAAGACTAAAGTAACTCAGCAACCCATTTTAAGACTTGTTAGAATCTTATTTGATACATTTTAAGACTGAAATTCAGATGATTGGATTTGAGTCTTTAAAAGGACTAGTGGAAGCCCAGTATTTGTCACCACAGGAGCAGTAATACAGGATAGATTCAGCAGAGATGCACATAAACAGGATACCTTCAGAATCCATGTGGTCAGGCAGCCCATTTCGTGTGGTTGCAGGAGCCATGATGGGCAGAGCCACTGAGTCTGCTGAACACAATGCCAGCCTCAACTTCTTCTTTGCATCACTGGAGGACACACACAAAATTCTAATTAATTGAAATAGCTAAAACTGTCTGCTAAGAACATATAGAGCGTTGAATGATTGTCAGTTGGGTTTTGCTGTTCTCTGACCTGAAAGAGAACTTGGAGTCATGCTGCTGAGCCGTCTGGCTGGCTGAGTCAGGGAGGTCATCTGTGGAGATGTTCTGCAGAGTGTCTTCTCGAGGAGAGTCATGCACGTTGTCCTCAACACAAAGATCTGTCAACATGTACAAAAACAGGCAAATTATTCAATGCATCGATTGCAACCGTGTGTAATAGCCATATATAGAAAATAAGAGGGATTTTCTTACCTCCTGTACCATCATAAGAAGCTCCACCTGTGGCTCCATCACTCGGGCTGGTCCTCTTGATGTTCCTGTACTTGTCCAGGATGTCTTCAGCTGCCTGTGCCTGAGAGCTCTGTCTGGGCAACGGGTCATCTGATACACCCACCAACACACAACATGCATTAAATGAAAGCCACCATAATAGATGTCCACATTTTGTCCTCAGTTAGGAGTGTAATTAAACCAAACCAGGACAGACCTTGTGGGACACGCTCCGGGACAATGTCGTCTTTCTCTTGCTTGTCCCTTTTCCGAAATGCAGCTATCGGAGCTGTAGAGGTGAGAAATGTTATCAGTGGACTGACACTATTTTCACTTTATCGCTGGATGACAAGCTGATCATGAGTCGCCTGCTGACAGCCACTTTGGTCAATCTTATTTTTTTTTTCATGGTTTGTATTGAGAGTAAAAGTCTCAATCTGGGATGCATGGTATCACACATTACCAAAATAAAGTGTGGAACTTTAATTAGAAAAAAGCAAAAGAATATTGAAAAGGTGAATTAAACCATTGGTTCATAGCAGAATATCACAAAAGTCCACTGTATGTCATTATAAAATGTCTCGTTTATATAGTTGTAAATACGCCCACTAGGGGTGTCACAGTTCTTCAAATCCATGATTTAATTTGACTTTCAATTTAAAGGTCACCATTCAATAAATTAAAAAAAACAAAAAAACAGTGACAGTTATGCCATTGTATGACTGTTAGAGTGTTAATTCGGAAAGATCAACACATCATCGATTTTAAGCCCTGAGAAATGGCTTTCACATTTCTTTTTATTATTCTTAAAAATGATAGGCTGCGTGTGAGGAAATGTGTCTGGATGACTGCTAGTACATCACTATTATTGGTATGTATGCAAAATAAACATATTTTGTTGCGATTAAACTGTAGCAGCAGCTTGAGTTTTCGCACCTGCAAAAAGCATCCTGACATATTTTTCATGTTGCGAGAGGAGTTGTATTGAATTAACATGTAGCATTAGCCTACAAGGGGGGGTGTCAAACTGATCCAGGAAAGGGCCGAGGGGCAGCAGGTTTCTGTTTCAACCAAGAAGAAACACACCTGAATCAAATCATTCTAATCACCTGAACTGGCTGCACTCAGTTGATTAATTATCAGTATCACCTGTGCTCCTGCTTGATTGGAGCAAAAACCTGCAGCCACTCGGCCCTTTCCTGGTTCAGTTTGACACCCCTGGCCTACAAACAATTTTTTGCTTCTGTCAAGGACACATTTGTTGTTTACATAACTCCCAAGGCTTTCAAAATCAAGCTTTAAGAATTGAAAGCTAATTTCAATCAATTTTCAATTTAGATTTGAAACCGTGACACCCCTGAAGCCCACTAATGCTTATCCTATTAACACAAAGGTGCACACAGGACAAACACGAGAGACACAACGTCTACAATTTGATGACACAAAGAGGAACACACTGCATGGAGTATCTACATTGATATTCTGTACTCTCCATAAGGGAAAATGGTAACATATTGAAGCAAAAATAAATAAACTGGTGACAAAACGGATGCATGGATGGGGAGTGTGTGAACTCAGGCTACAACCATGTCACATCACAGCTCTACAGCTCTAAGTTGACATCTACAAAGCAGCATGGGCACGCAGCCGCTGGCTCTGGCAGTAAAGCTAGCTCGATGACGACAGCATGGAAGCGTTACCTGGGACATCACTCTCAGCCGTCCAATACAGCACTGTGAGGGACACAACAGACAGGGTTGGCCTTTCACACACAGGCTGCCGCTCTGCCGGACAACTGACTGCGCGTCACCATGCAGAGCAACAGGACAAACACAATGGACTCTACGGAGGTTTGGCTGGAGATTGGTGGTTTCGGCTTCATGGCTCTTTTCTTTTCCATGTGCAGCCTGTCCTCCATTTTTATGAATATCAATTTCATGTTTACTTAAGAAACATCATTATCTCAAAGAGTAATAAGCAGCCATTCTGTGTGGGCACAGCTCATTATTTCCCAGACAGATGTATGAGAGATGGTTGTAGAGTAGAACTGCAACAAGAGATGTGTCATCTATCAGTGCTGATGACAGAAAGGTCTATCTAATGACCATTAGCCGCTGGCTGACAGCACTGCTGGGAGGGCTACAGCCATACAATCTACACAGCTAAAGCTCCTCTGATGACTGATTAGCTTTGAAAAGTCTATATAAATCTGCAGCCAGTGAGACGTGAGAGAAAAAGGACTGGACACGTCTCTGAGGTAACTTCAAACAACAAGAAACATGATTTTCCAACTGGAGCATCAGCAATGGAGTGGACAACATGGATCATCATTCTCTTTCTCACAATATAAATTGGTTTTCGCTCTGCTCTTTAAAGTGTGATATTTCCTGTCGGTTGTGATTAAGAACTTTTTTTTTACCGCAGTAAAAAACAAAAGCGCTGAGATCAAACAGATCGCTTTTAAATTCAAGAAAAGTTCATTTCTCAGAAAGAGGGCATGCCTAAAATGACCGAGTGCTTTGTTTCCTTACCTTTGGGAATGGCTGACACAAATCGTTTCTTCCACCATGGCCTGTTGCGATCAGACTTCTCATCGTCACTGTCTTTCCTGTCCTCAACCTGAGGAAAGAGATTACCAAGATACACTTAGACACCAGCAGGTACATTAGAACAGACAACAGCTAGAACTTACTGAAAAGAAACCCTTTGTGTATTTGTAAGCTGTTCCTCCGTATTATCAGTAGAAATACAGCAGTCTGTGGCAATTAGTGCCTGACAAATACATCACTATACAATACCATTACTGTTATGTAATGATTATATCTATATCTATCCGTATCTGCATATGTGCCAATATGAAAATGTTTTACAGAAAAGAGAATGCAGAAAAGTGTGCTTGGGGTGATTTAGAAATGTTGTTGGCTATTTTTTCATCTAAATGTATTATTTATTTCAGTGGTCAGCATTTGATTGATACTGCATATATATTACTGATGTTTATTTACCTGTTTAGAATAGAAAAAAAGAAAAAACAATAATATTCTAATAATATCGGTAAAAGATCAGTGCACAATCCACGCAGGAAAGGTCTATTTACATTCTGACTAAAAAAGTACCCCTATATAAGCAGCCATGTTTGCAATACATGAATTTTTCCCTTCTAAAATCAGTATCAGTCTCAAATATTGTGCCACAGTAGCAATAAGTACGAGTGGAGCTGTAGCTTGTTACCTCTCCTTTGAGGGAGTCTTTGCTGGGGGAAGAGGACGGTCCTAAGGCGAAGGCCCCGGCAGGGTCGCGCTCTTCAACCGCTACCCGCCGGTTAAGGCCGGGGTCACTTGTGGGCCGGCGGCCTGGGCACACGATGTCAGAGCTGCGGCTACGGACCAGCCTGTCGGGGAAGGAGTGGCGCTGCTTGGTGTGCTCCAGCTCAGCCTGAGCCAGGCAGTGGGGCGTGAAGAGAGAGTGGCGCGTCTCCTGCCCTAGAGCGCTGGCTTCAGGGATGGGAGGATCGGGAGGAGGGTGAGGGGGCCTGGCGTAGTGCACTTTGGGCCTCACTATTGTTCCGGTGGAGGAGCCTGAGGTAATAAAAGGTTGGGAAAATTTTAAAAAGCGATGAAAATGGATCATATTTAAATATCCCTCTGCAATTTGTGTATTTGCATTCTCTTTAATCTCTAAGTTACTTACTAACACAGCACAGACTCCACAAAGACTTCCCTAAGTAGATATTTGTGTTTAACTGTTTTTAAAGCCTTAAATACACTAATGAAATTCCACAAGTAGGTTCACTGAGAGAAAGTGTTGTTCTGTTTCACAAAATCTTACTCGTTTCTAAACGAGTAAGGAGCTAAAACCTAGTAAAAAAAACAAAACACCTCCAAAGTGGTAGAGAGTGCTAAAGAGAGATGTTGGTGGGAGATGAGCCCTAGGTATAGGTAGGCCACCTGTTCCAAGGGTAGACTCTCTCTCCTGAAAAGCTTCCAATGGCAGCCTCGTGCCATGAGCACAGTGGGACAAGGGGACAGTGCCAAAGAGCCTGGGGTGAGGTCTCTCAACCTGTCATCCCTTCACCTTGCCGCAGACACAAAGCCACGACCATTCCTCTCTCACACAACTTCCACCTGCACTACAAACAAAAGGCTGCGAAGAATAATTTGGGGGGTACTTAATGAGCAAATGACATTTAATTTGCACTTATAATATGACCAGTAATTGGGGTGAGGCGTGCGCGAGGGGCACTCGTTTGGTTTATTCCACGGAGCTCAAGCTGTTTTGTGGGCCTGCAACATTAGGGTAGGAATATAATGACACTCATTTCTAGCTCTGATTGGCTGTAGAGCATGCAGGGAGCGCAAATTACCTTCACCAGAGGAGAGGGGATCGAACATGGCCAGTAAGGAATCAGCCTGCGAGGGTGGAGATGTCAGATGGTGTGCTCCTGGAAAAACACGAGAGGATTTGAGACAATTAGGAGCATTTACTAAATTAACCACCGATACACAAAGGCACACTGCTGTTATTAGAAAATGGTTACTTGTGATTCAGGCTGACGAAAATATCTGACTCTATATCATTACTTCATGCAACAATTACAGTTGCTGAGGACTAAAAGTGTGATTAAGCTTGGTGGCAGCTGTGGAAGTGACAGGGATTGATGGCTGTGACTGATGTTGTTTGGATCAGATGGACACTGGACTGATGGCTTGGCGAGCCTAGCGGGGATGTGACACTGTCCTACCGTGGCCTGACTCCTCCCCATCTGGACTGGTCACTGAGTCCTTCCCTCCAAAGTCTGAGCTGCACTCTGACCGCAGGTCCTCGATCTTGTTGGGGATGTCTTCTGAGGTTGCACTGATGCCTGCAGCAGGAAAAAACAACACAAAAATAGTTGTGTTGACATTCAGGACAAAAGCAACTCAATATCACCTCCACGGGCTTGTCAAAAAAACAGAACCCGCATGTTCAATGTTTTCCAAACAAAAGAGGTTATTTTTCTCTTTTACTATACTGTACGCTCCCTCTCTGATGGAAACCCACTGGGAACACTAAATTGGTAGCGTAAGCTCCCATGGGTGAGGGGAAAGACACAGATAAGACTGATCATCAGATGCAGACTATTCATCGGCAGGATCCCGTGGGACGTTTTCCTGTGAGCTGAGCCACGAACATCACCGCTGGCTTCTTAATCTAGGATACTACTTCATGCGTGTCAACATGGCACGTCCACCTGAGCCCACGGAAAAGACATCCAGCAATAACCTGCGTGTCATCGAGAGAAATTCACACCAACCCCATTACAATGGTTAACAACCCTCCCAGCAACGTGACCGCTCTACACACAATCACAGAGAGCGAGGAAGTTTATTTAACCAGAAGTCAAACAAAAAGGGACTAAAGGTGCAAAACTGAACTGATTGTTTCGGAGAGAGAAAAGCAGAAAAAGCGGGCATAAAGCAGGTCTAGGTGTTATATAAATACTGTGTAAATGTTAAAATGCTCAATCCTGGAGAAATGCACACAGTCCATATTCTGAAACTGTGTCTTTAAACAAGCCGTCAGGTTGTACGATGTCACAACTAAAGATGCAGAAAATGCTGCCACAGTGCTGTTACAGTCATTCCCCAGCTGCGATGATGGGGCAGAGACTTAGAGCACAGGTGCAGAACACTCAGAGACACTGACCAATCAGAGCTTTTTTTTTTCGAGGGGGCCTTAAAGAGACAGGCACCTAAACAAGGCTTACAGTATGAAAAACACAATGTGGTTTTTGAAGATTAAAGCATGTAAACATGTTCTGATCGAAAACACATATTTATGTATATTTAATTATTTAATTATTCATATTTATGTATCTAAGTATTTGTACCTGAGACAACACTGAGTCCTGGTGTGCTGGGTCTCGAGCTGACCTCTCTGACCTCTGTGTCATCAGAGGTACTGCCAACCCCTGAGCAGCTCTCCAGCTCCTGCAGACGCTCCTCCTGTTTCAGGTCCGGGGCTTCTGCAAGTGGACCCAAAAAGAAATATATAAATGTGTTTTGAAAAAAAAAGGCATCTGAGAGGGATGTGTGTACTTTTTTCACTTAAAGTGTGGATACATAAAAAACACTGTCCACTGTACTTCTCAAAGTTTGCAACAGATGATGGCCATTCTCTCTCTCCAGCCCCCCTCCCTGTTACGATCATTGGGAAACCAAGTGTGCACATATGCATGAAATCAAACAAAGCATACATTATCATGTCTTATAACTGCCAAACCAAACCATAAAGCTAGTACGGCCAATTCTTTGGCTACCCAACGGAGCTGTTGGGTCGAACCCAGAGGCTCCATGCTAACAGCAGTACTCATTTGCATGCTCGTTAGTAATAATGTGTTGGTGAAGTGCTCTTCAGAGTGTAGTTTTCTGCTGCCTAGCCATGAAACAAGCGTTCTACTCGAAAGCAAGCCTCCGATCGTGCTATTACCGAGCAGAACAGGGGCAGCAAACGGAACAAAAAGCAATCAAGACACTCATGCATGTCATTTCTGCACTGCACATATTGAAATGGTGTACTACTTCAATTAACATAAGGCCCAGGCTTTTCAAAGAAACACTTAACGCTGTTAATAAAGCACTCTACTGATTTTCACAAAACACTGGTTTTCAAAAGGGGGAGTTAAGCACGTAATTTCTCATTAATAAAAGGTTTGGATTGTATGTTCAATTTGCAAGAACAGACAAAGGAAGTATAATATATGATTTATATGACTGTATATGATGTAAATTGATGCCTTGTGTGACTACTGTCATAACAAAACAATATGTTAACACCAGCCTCAGTGCACTGCAATGTTAAGTCTAGCCAGATAAAGAACTGACACCATGTAAACTGACTGAGGACAGCTGCTGTCCTTGTGCTTCCCTCCCCACTGCTCCACCACAGGTGCAAACACACCTGGTGGTCCCTCTAAGGAAACCCTGAGCTGCCTTTTACTGGCACACGCAGATCTGCCCTGAAAGACAGGCTAGTGCACACAAATATGATGACAGATGCACGCACACATTTTTGGTATAGGATGCCGTGCAACCACACCTGGTGCCCCAACCCCCACTATATCAAACAAACATAAATATGCATGCATACACACATCTGAGCCTGCAATGGAGGTGAAGTGTTAGAATAAAAGACAGTAACCAAAGAAAAGAGTCGGACAGAACGAACCTTGCTCCCTACCTGAGTCACTGGGAAGGACCTCCACGCTCCAGGCCTCGCTCGTGGTCTCCGAGATAGTGGAGCCATAGGGGTCCAGCAGAACTGAACCCGAGCCAGGAAGACACAGCAGGCTGCCGAGCATGTTCTCCGCAGCTGCCCCTGAGAGCACAGACAGAGAGAGACAAAGAGTTAACCTCCCTCCACAGCATGAACCAGCTTTTTTGTCTGGAAAAGTAAGAAGTCACCTCTATGATGCAAAGGCATCTTAAAGGCACCTTTTTGTGTTTTACCACTATGTGCTGTTACGGCACTGGTGTTGATTCATATTCTGTAATTAGTTCTAATAAATTATTCAGGTTTTAGATATGAGCAACATGTGAAGTCGAGAGCGCCGCTATTAAATGATGCCCAAAGCACATCAAATTTTATATGTTACCAGGGCTGCAACAAATAATTTTATTTGTCAACCAATTTGTCCATTGTTCACACATCAACTCTAATATTATTTCAACTTCTGAGAGGCCAAAAGGAGGGCTGGGCGAAAAAAACAAGGAAATTAAGTTGAAGAAAACCTGATGTTTTTATTTCAATAAATACAAAATGTTTCCAAAGTAAAGTGTACATGCGTTGAATAATTATGATCTCAATATTGGCCAAAATAACTGCAGCCAAAGCCCAAAGTGAAAACTTCCTATTTTAAACTGTTCAAAACCCAAAGATATTCAATTTACAATGATAGAAAACCTCACGGTGTCAGCATTCGTTTCAATCCATGTTTGATTAAAGTAACTAATTGTTTCAGCACTGTATGGTACCAAATGTATTGCTTTCACATGTTATAGCTTAATTAAAACCTGTTCCATCACTTGTGCAGTATGCCTTCAGGCCTGACTTTCAAACAACACTGTGAAACAGCCTGAGACAAGCAAAAATAGCAGAAAAAGCCTCTCTGAATGGTGTGGATGGGGCTTCAGAGACAGCGAGCTTTGCATACAGAGACATAGAGAGTTGGAGGTCACGTGCATTTCATGCTGGGACCCACAGGCACATATACCACTGTGCCAAAGGTCAAAGGTTAATGGTAATATCTCACCCTGCCCCGGCCTCCAGGGCCATGACTTTGAGCTGTTGATTAAGCCTAGCATTACTCACAACCAAATTACCGCTTCGCC
This sequence comes from Serranus cabrilla, assembly GCA_903364295.1. Lineage (NCBI taxonomy): Eukaryota > Metazoa > Chordata > Actinopteri > Perciformes > Serranidae > Serranus > Serranus cabrilla. The sequence goes on from CAFUXE010000703.1 coordinate 471,393, forward strand.
CACCCTCCCACAAAGTCCTCAGCACGCTGTCCCTTCATCTCCATTTGAGAAGCCGGGGCTTAACAAGGCGGAAGAATGCGGAGGAGCTAGCAGGTGTGAGTGGGAGTCAGTGGCCAAGGCTCAAGACCAAAAAGTCGACCTGTGGTAGCTGCGCCCCCTGGTATGTCATGCTTCCACTTCATGGCACACGCGCCATGAGCACGCATGCATGCCAGCACCCAGGCAACAGTGTGTACTGAAGTTGGCGGGGGCAGGGCTCTCATTGGCGGTGGGAGAGCTCTATCCCGCTGTCCGTGTTTACAGTCTTCAAGGTAGGGGCGCAGAGTACTTGTCTTTCAGGTGGATGATTAAATGAGTGGCACAACAAGAAGTGAAACAATTAGAATTTCTGCCTCATTATCATGGTAATCTTATCAGTGGGATAATGAGGTATTAATGGATATTTAATGTGCATCTCATAACCCAATCCCTTGGAGAAAACACATAAGGAAATCGCTGTAAATTCACTTAATGATGGAAAAGTCCCCCAACGCCATATTCCGAAGAATGAAAAATGGTGGATGCAAATGAGAAGGAACCAAGGTCAATAAGACTGCAGGGACTGAGTGAATGTCAGAGAGACAGAAGGAGAGAGAGAGATGGGCAGAGGGAAGGCAGTGAAGAAAAAGACCGAGGCAGAGGAGACAGGAAGATGGAGGTGTGAATAACATGAAGACTCAAATATTCTGTCTGCAGACGCTTTCACATTAGATGAACCTGTTATTTTTACAAGCTGTGTCTTGAATAGTTTTGGCTCAATGGAGTGCAGAGGCTGAACTTGCCCTCCACTCTCTGCTGAGGATGTTTTCCTATATATATCAGCATATTACCATTATGCATGTACTTATTAGATAATGAAAGCAATATAACTTCAGGATATACTTCCAGAGACATGCAGAAAATAACCATTTTCTGCCCCTAAAGTTCATTTTCTATTTGTATGCACCCACTTAATTAGTTTATTTGATCAATTGGAAGATAATTGCATATGCAGTAAAGTCTGAAAGAGACACTATGACAATGGTGATTTTTCCTCTAATTTCAATAGTACTATTCAATTAATATAATATTCAGCATTATTTAACCCTCTGGATCCCAAGCTGTTTTAGGGCTCTTTTTATTTTGTTCCTGTCACATTTTACAAATGTAGCCTCATTTTTCACTGCAATATAGAAATCCTTTAAATTCTACGTAAACATACAGTCATGGCTCAAAGACAGATAAGCCAAACCAAATGTCACTATAACACAGTTTTAATAAATAAATAAACACATTATAAAAAAGAAAGTGCGCAAGTGGACTTTCTTTTGGTGAATTATTTTTCAAAACATTTGAATAAAATTGAAACACTTGTGCACTTCAACGCTGAAATGCAACTCAAAAAATGTTTAATCCAATAAAACTATCACAGGAGAATGTAGAAGCAGATCCCTTACTGAGGTAAAAGTATCAACACCACACTGTGAAATTACTCCACTACAAGTTGCATTTATGTAAGCAGTATTTTAATTTTCTCAAGGTTGGACTCGTTTAACTACTTAATATACGCTGATGAGGTTTAATTAAATTAAATTAAGTCTAATCACTCTCTAATGTATTGTGTTTTTATGTTAAGTCTTAACAAGTACAAAAACCTCAAAATTCCACTTAAGCACAGTACTTGAATGTACTTAGTTACATTTCACCACTGCATGTGGTACATTTCTTTCTAAAAACCTGATCTGAATGGAAGTGCTGCCTTTTGGTGCTATGTCACCCTCATACCACAAGGTGATGACATTTCCCTAAATCCATGTTATCAACAGTCAGGGAAGCACCCTCTGTGCAGTAAATGCATCTCATAAAATGTACAATGATCACACAAGCTGTGTAGATCAATCACTTTGCTTACTGATTACAGGGAGGGAATGTGTGCAAACACAGGTGGCTCACCTGCTATTTCCTGCAGTCGATCTTCATCCATGTTGGGGTCAAAGTCGCTGCCGAGCACATCCGTGCTCCAGGTTTCACTGACCGTCTCAGAGATGTCCCGGTCATCCGTCAGACCCATCATGTCTCTGATCTCAAATTTGCGCAGTTTATCATCCAGGTTGTCCTGAGTGGTGGCTGAAGGAGACACACGGTTTGTAAGACAGGGCCTGCTCATGAATCTGTTCGCAGAATTGCCAAATCTGAAAAATATATATTTATACTTCTAACTCCGCCTTTTAGTAGCCTACAGGAACACACCAACATACCCTGTTCATGCTCCAAAAGCTGAAGAGCCTCTACCCCGTTGCTCCCCGATGGTCCGGCTCCCAGCTCAGAAACAGACTCTCCCTCCAGGTCCAGAGATGACACAGAGTTAGAGCGATTGGATGGACCTGAGAAAAACATGGATAAATAAAAACATACACAAGGTTAATCAGACCACTCAGTAATTCAGACCGCTGTTGGGGAAAGACCAGTTATGACCATGTGACCCTTAAAAATATATACATATTATTGAGTGTAAAAGTGAGTTGAATAATGTGCATGAAGCGCTTCCCCCAAATCAAAAGCAAAAACACTCTTTACAACATTTTAATTTCAAAGCTTTCAGATAATGCACTGAAATACTGCTATTAGTTATTATTCTGACTCGTTTTTGTCATTGTTTATTCAGTTACTTTTGTAGCAGCCATTTGCCTATGCCTTTTTATATTGCTGAAAAGTCCAAGCAGGGGCAAGATGTGCAAATTAGCTACACCTACACCTGCTACAGTATAAACACTGTATCAGTTACACTTTATTTACATGTGACATTGTACATGTTTTGTCCCTTAAAAAAAATCTAAAGAGAAACGATCAAATAAAAATATGTCTGCTATATGCTTAAGCTTTATGTGCCGTCAGACTGCAGACTGACCCTCTGAGATGCCTTCCAAGTTGTCACTGCAGAGAGAGAAGCGCAGGGTTTTGTCTGGTTTACCATGCAGCTTGGTATCATCAGCATGGCCATCCCCCTGGGCCCCATCAGCCATCTGCAGGTTCAAAACCTGAAGAGCAGTAAACAGAGGAAGATCATACATTACAAAAAAAAACACTCATGTTTGGTTGCTAAATTGCTTTGGCATGAGTCATTCTTGCTCAACGCTTTATCTAATTCAAAGCAGCAGGAGACAGTTACATTTGGATCAGAGAGTTGCTTATAAGTAAGATACAGTGTTTCTTTTCGGTTGCATAATATTACAAGCACACACAAAGCGCTGAAAAATGCATGATGACACTGACTCTGAAAAGTCTCGCTCTCCTTCAGTGTCAGGAAAAAATATGACATTGAATTTATCACATGATCATCTCTCCTGCAAATGACTGCATTAATTCAAGTCACATTACCTCATTCTCTGACATCATCCCAGGGACAGACTGAGGACCAGTTCCTATTGAAATCACCAGCACCTCCTCTGGCATCAGCTCCTGTAGGGACTCTTGGGAGCTGGCCTCTGCCTCCCCCTCCTGGGCTATGTTGGTACGGCTACGGCTACGAGCAGCTGCTGGTTGGTGGATTGGAGAGAATTAGTCGAGAATCCTTGGTTATTTTTTTATCATTACCTTCCATCAAAACAACATATATTGCTATGCTTTAACCCTCTGGACAAATGTTTGTTTTTTAAGTTTAAACAGGTTTCAAGATTTTGATGAAGAATCACTATTTACAGCTTCGATTTGGTTACATTTCCTAGCAGAAGCTATCATGACACATGATCCATTCAACTTAAAGTTGAAATCTGACAAATAAACCTGTTTTTACAGTTTCTGTGATTTTAATTAGTTAAAAAAAAGCAAAAAAAACATGCTTTGAAATCTGCTGATCGGTCTGAGGGATCCAGAGGGTTAAACCTTACTCTAGTGAATCAACACTCTTCATCTAATATGTCACACCAATGTCAGTCATAAGTCATGAATATGACATTCATAACAAGCCAAAGCGGCTCTAGAGGTGTCACGAAAACATGTCAAAATGACCTTTGAATTATTTCCTTATGTAGCTGTACAGTGGTGTGACATTAAAGACAGGTTCTTCTCTCATATTTAGATGTTAGACAGCAGTTAGTTAATTACTGAGGATCAGCTTTCTTTTAGCATGAAAATAATGTGTCTCAAATCTGACAATGTTTTTTCCCCCACTGTGCACAGTCCACTCGTAAAAACTAAAAAAACAAATGGTGAAATGAAACAAAAGATTCTATCTGCCCTATTATCCATTATCTGAAATCATTTTAGTAATGCTACTATACAGAAGTCCTAAGACATGGTACATAAACATATTAGAATCGGTTATGTCCTGTTCTGAAACACGGGGAGTGGAAATACCAAGTGACCTGCATCCACAATGTTACTGGGATAAAAATGGCAGGCCTGACAAAGTGCAACACTGGAGCAGCACATGACACTCATACCACTCTAAAGTGGGTCTGACATATTTCAGCCCTATGTCGCTTTGGCTGTAGCACACAGCAGTGACTCTTTAGCTCCACTGGATATATTCTGCTAATTTAAAAAACTATTATACAAGTTGACTGAGATTTTCTGGGTTACATGGGAGTCCTACATGTTACTCCTCCAAACATCTCATGAGAATCAACATAAAGGCAATTAAGAGATGTGACGATCATAACATTACATCAATAACAGTGTTTCTTTATTATGAACACTGATTTCATCAAAGCAGAAAAGGGAATCAGAGGAACATGAAAAAGATGAAAAGAGATCTAAAACTGAAACCCTTTACATCCTCTGACACAAGAGCCAACATGATCATTCCAAGGCCTTGATATTGTCACTGTTAATCATTTTGCCCTTACTTTCTCAGAGATGAATGGCTGTCACATGTGCTATTGTGAACACAACCAAACTATCACAGAACCACCATTATTGTAGGAGGTAAATACGTAGTAATATCTAGTCTATTTTGACCACAACCAGGGCACAGACTAGAAACAGTCCCTCACTCTACCTGGTAATGAAAAGCCATATTCCGCTGAATGAGGAAGCAAAAAGGGCAAAACTTAGAAAAGGAAATTACTGTAAAAAAACATTTTAGCTCTAATAATGAAAGAAAGCACTGCGCAAGGCAAAGCAAGCATGGTGAGAGCACATTAACAGCAGTAGTGCTAGGTAAGAGAGGCGAGGCGGGGGGGTTACTGTGCAGTTAGGAGCATGGGCTAGATGAGTGTTAACTGTCACGCAACTGGGTGAAACAACAGCTACATGGGTTATCTATCCAGCTCTAGCACGACTGACCGGCTACCCACCAAAAGGGGTTACTAATGGAATGTGAGCAGACAGAGTGGTGGTTGTGGGGTCCCAGGATGTTATAGCGGCTAAGTGTTGTCCTGGTCATTCAATGGCAGCACAGGAGGAAAGGAGAAGGACAAGGTAGGGAGTTGGAGAAAGAATACAGAGTACATCTCAGATTTTTCTTTTTTTAAAGTATGAAGTCAAGATTGTGTGTATAAACGTCATATTTCAGAGTAGCAAGCACAAGTGGTTCAGTTCTAATTAAGGGGGTGTTGCTACGGCATCATTTGTCTTGAGAATGCTAATGAAGGTAGTCTATGCATCTTTTCTATCCATTCCAATTAAAATGAGTTCATTTATATTTGGTAATTTAATTGGTTGTCATTTCTGTAATTGAGCCTCAATCCAGGCCATGCTAATTATCTTTATAACAAGCTGAGAAGAAGCTCATTAGCTTCCTATATAACACAGGCCTTTCACAAGGCATCACCACTCAACTCTACTTGTTTATTTTGCTTCTCATTAGGCAAAATATTACACTTCTATCTTCTAGTTCTTGTTTCAAATAGCAATAGTCTTATAAAGCAAAACATCCTTTAGATCCTCACATCAGGAAATTACAAGAGGTTGCAACAATACATCTATTGTAAGAGGAGACGGAGGACGGTACCTATGGGGAGCCTGTTCTTCTTGTTGGCAGGAGTGGTAGCTGGGGAGAGCTGGGGAGTGTTGGAGGGGGTGAGCTCCAGACTGTTGCTCTTCACAGTTCGGGACTGGGGCACGTTGGCAACCAGGGTCTCCAGAGCCATGTGCTCCTCCTCCCGAAGGTGGTCCCCTGCCATGACATTCCGCACAAAGTCCACCTATGCAGGAAGTGAAGAACATTAGTCTTCAGACCAACACAATAAATCAATCATAACATGTCAACAGTTATTTTCAGGAAGGGTGTAAGAGAACAAGTTGCACTTGCTAAAGTCTGTGTGCACCTAAACTGTTGTTGGTACAAAAGGTGGGATTACACATGGCTGTATCGGAGTCCGTAATAAATGGAGGAAACAAAGGTCACACACAGTTTCAATACACACATACATCAAATGGCATTAGAGCTGACTTATATATATATCAAGTGTTTCCCATTAATTACCTAGACTTTTGCATTGTGTTGACGTTGCCTTAGCAAAGTGTCTATCACCCCCAGTCAGTCAGCCAAATCCAGAGCCACCAAATCTGGGCTTTTACGGCAAACATTTTCTCCGGGGGGGGGCATACCCCTGGCATAGCTACATCTTTGTGGCATAGATCAACAAGATTTGGGTCCATACTGACATGATATCATCACACAGCTGCTGCAGATTGGTGAGCCCGTGCAAAATGGAGCCTCAGTTTCCTTCACCATGTCTACATGTCTAAATGCATTGAGTTGCTGCCATGTGATTGGCTGATTAGATATTTGCATTAGCGAGCAGTTGAACAGGTGTACCTAATGTAGTGGCTGGTGTATATACGGTACGTTGAGGTCGCCCTAAAATCATGATGTAAGTTAAGACATAATCTGTCCCTCTTGTCAAATTTCTGCTTTGTTTACAACTGATTCGCCTGAAATTTACACACACTATCGACCCTTTTGTGCTGGTGTGTAGGTTGCCTTGGCACTTTACTTAGAAGAACAGCATTTGTCGCACCTCTAAATAAAACTTTCACATGCTGATATTGGCATTCAAGTGAAAGTGACTCACTCATGTAGTTCCCTTTTTAAAATGTGATTTACATAAACACAGTTGAACTGATAGTTATTTACTTGTAAACAATTTAAAAAATGATGTACTGTGACAATAGGTTAAGGTCAACAATGATGACACGTATGTCAAATTCAGAAAAGCTGCAATGAGATGGGTCACAAGAATACCATTAACACTAACTGGAAGATACATGCTCGACAACACTACAACACTGCCTGAATAATTAATGCTAGCATTAAATCAACATCCTGAAACATACTGGGCATCTCCAATAGGATGCTTCCTGCATACATTTGTACCGTTAGAGATTTGTGTTATTCTCTCCACTGCCTGTACATAAACTCTGCATTGGAGCATTTTAAGTAGTTGTTGGAGCTTAAAGGATATATGCAAATGTATGCTTATATAACCACAATGCCTGTTGGGACTACCTAAGTGTACTGTTCTCCTGTTCTACCCTGTAACAGGGTGGTTGCACACAATTACTAAAACGTTCAAGTGGTATGCAAATAATGCACTTAGATGATCAATTATAAAGGAACCTACCAGCACGAGCAGCTGATTATGTGTGATATAGACCGCAGTCCTACTAAGGCCTTCTAAAAGGTTCATTGAAGACATGGGTGGGGTCTCGACTGCTCTCCCTCCAATCACCACATCCAGAAAGGCAGCTACACAGCTCTGCAGACAGAGAACTGTGGGTTAGCACAAGAAGAAATATTTTGCACTTAGGCTGGAACTATCCTAATGGCTACAATGTTTCACACACCTTATCAAATTTGGACAGACTGCTTTTCCGCCTTGGGTCTGCATCATCATCAGCCATGGCCAACTGTTGCAAAAGCTGCCCCACCTGTGTAACAGAAATATAAATAACATCAGTCTCTACTGAATGATTCCAACATGTGTGACATCTAAACAGAATACACACTGTGCCACTGACCTGCATTAGATTGAAGCGTGCTACTTCATTGATGGGTGCGTCTGAGATGATACCGTACTGCTCGGGGTTAACTATAGCTGGGCAGATGAAGCAGGTCAGCAGCAGGTCTGTACACATGGTGCGCACCTCGCCCACCTCAAGGCGCTCCACACATGACAAAGTCTTGTACATCTGCGACACAATCCAGCGCAGGCTGTGGGGGAAGCAGTAGGTGTTCTGCTTCAGGTAGCCGATGAACTTGTTGACCAGAGCTACCAGCTTGGCTTCATTGGCCTCCACAGCTGCCTGCACTCGTTGTTTGTAGCCCTCAGAGCCCTTCTCTCCGAAGCGTTCCTGCTGGGCCGGAGTGAGGCGCTCCGTCACCTTGGCTGGATCAGTCTCCAGGTGGTCTTCATCTTCCACCAGCAGCTGCATAATGGGTTCATGGAGGGTGGCGGTGAGGAAGAGCTTGGCAGAGTACAGGCCCTCGGAGAAGAGCTTGAAAAGGATACTGAAGGCACAGGTTCCCCGTCGCAGTAGGCGACGAGGGTTGTCGCTCTCCTTCAGCTCAAACTCCACCAGGTATCGCAGCACCTGGAAGGTGGTAAGATAAAAAGCTGCATGAGAGGCTATTACCAGCCTAAACTGACAACATGCCGGAGGGTTTGAAAAGGTTTCTTTTTTTTTTTTTATTGTCAAAAATAAACCATTCATCACTTGAGCCCGACAGATCTGTTGGTTGACCAATATTATCGACAGGTATTGGCCTATCAAATGCATATCGTATCTGTGTATATGCTGTCAAATATGTGCCGTTATGTAAATGAATATATAATGCAGCAAAATGATGCCTGGCATGATTTTTTTTTCTTTCTTTTTTTTAATACTAATTGATCAGTAATGAACAGTAATGATGTTTATTAAACAGACATTTTTAACATGCTTTTTCCACTTCGTGATCGTCCTTAACCTAAGCTTAAAACAGTGATATTTATTAAAATCCTTCTATTCTACATGTCTCAATAAACATTTTCTAAAAATAAACCACTGCCACTAAACATATCCTGAGAGAAACATGGAATTCTGTGTTCCTCTGCGACACGGTGAAGCCATGAATGACTCAGGCTGAACAGAGTAGAGAGGAGTGGACAAAAGAGGGATGGAAGTATATTTCAATATGTAAAGCATGCAGAGCCACTACCTTTTCCCAGTAACTCTTGTGGGCACTCAATTCCATGTTGTGTAACAAATACATAATTCACCTAAAATAATTCAAACAATTCATATATTTTTTTCTTTTATATGATTGATGGCCCTTTAACTGTGTTATACTGCACAAAAGATACATTTGAATTCCCCCTATTTGTAGCCCTCAATGTGCTGTTTGTGTGGAAGAGCAGGACTTTGACAGATACCAAACAAATTTTAACTGCCACTTACCTGCAGCAGGTAGCTCTCATCCTCCTGCATGATACAGTTGCCATAGAGTGAGGTGAAGACGGTATGGGTGACCCCTTGGGTGTGCTCCTGGTTCAGCCTCTCTCCTGCCACCAGACAGGAAGCCACGAGTCTGGGGTTGTCCCTCAATCGGGCCACGAACTCACCATAGATGGTCTCCTGGAAGCCCAGAGTCTTGTAGCCATCAACAAACTGTGTGTCTTCCAGCATTTTGGCATGTTGGCAGCATTCAGCAGGAGAGGCCTCCGCACTGTAGAACAGAGTTGTTTCTTAAATAATATCCAACATGTAAAATATCTTGTAGCGACAACTAGTATCATTATATACAGTACTTCCACCAGATCTCACCCCACCTACAGACTTGGCTTTCAAAGAGTATATCCCAGCTTTTTCTAAGTGGTAGACACCGCATCTTCCAAACTAGTTCTGACTGACATATAGTCACCTTGAGACAAGCAAGTACAAGCATTAGATCACATGCTCAAAGATGAAGGAGACACTGACTCTGCAGGCTCCAACTGACAACTGATCTAAACTGTAGTGACAGGGTCAAGTGCACATGAGAACACCATACAGCACCAAACTTGTTCTTAGGTTATCTTAACATTAGTGCCAGCACAATAGAATGAACATTTGGAAAATCCTGAAATTTCAAACATATGCTTTAGATTTTGAACTTGTACTAAAAAGGTAAAACGTTTACCAGTATTTTTTATTATTCCATAACAACATCCTATAACTCCCTCTTTGTCATTCATTGGAAACTGCTTTCTGTTGACATAAGTAAAATAAGATACAATACCTCTGACTCTTTATGCTAAGCTAGGCTAACAGCTTCCTGGCTCGAGCACAGCACTTATTGCACAGGCATGACATTAAAATCTATTTTCTCATGTCACTTCTGAAAAGAAAGGTGACATATACATTTCCCTTAAGGCTGAGCTCTACCTTTGGAAGGACAGAGTGGATCATGATTGTAGGTCTGACCTGGTTAGAATGAGCCGATCGAGGTTGATCCTCTGCTGCTTGGCGATCCATGCGGCCCGGTACAGCCTCTCAGCTGTCTTCAGCACATCACTGTTGAGCCTCTGGATCAGCTGCTTCTCCGATGCCACGTACAGCCGCTCCTGCTTCAGGTGGTGGGCCAGAGTGTGGATGTCTGGCTTCACCATCTTCACCAGCTCACACAGGCAGAGAGCTAAATGACTGGAGACAAGATGGGATGGAAACAGGTAAATAAGTTGTGGAACAGAAATTTAACTCAAGCTCAAGAATATTTTTTTTATCAAATGTTAGCCCAAAGTCACATTTTTAAGTCTGCTGTGTTGAAGAGGAACTCTACCTATTTTCCATTTAAAAGATGACTTTACTTGTCATAGATGGTAGTACAAATCAGCATGTGACCACAGTGGTATAATGCTCCCTGTGGCCCTGGAGGTGTTTCCTCAAATAAGAATATAACCTCTGATGATATCACTAAATCAATTGTATACATTTCCAGCAAAAAGGTAGAGTCAAAATGAATAACCAATTAATTAATCAGCCAATTCTCAAAACAATAATCACCACAATTTTGATAGCAAATTATTATTATTGCCATTTATCAAATAAAAAAAACTGTATTTGGTTCCAGCTTCTCCAGATAGGGGGATCAAAGCTTCTTTTTTTTTATTATAGATTGTATATTTGGGGTTTTTGGATTGTTGGTCCGACAAGACAAGACGTTTGAAGACATTTTTTTAATATTCTAACTAGGGCAAAGTCAGGGTATGATAGCCTCTGCTACTTCAAACCTGACCAAATGTTTTTTAATCTGTCTCCGTAAATCTACAGCCATATGGAAGTGAATTGTTAAATTGCTGGCATGCCCCTTTAAGACTTACTACGGAGAACTGCAAGAACTTTTGTTTCTGCAGGAACACCATTAAAAGTCATTTTTTCTGTACATCAGCATTGAAACTTTGGCACTGGTTGTTATGATACTGTGGAACTGGGAACTTGCCTATTACCAATCAAACACTCCAATGAATCCAAGAAAGTTAGTATTCTAACCTTATGGCTGACATACTATATAGTAGTTTAACTTACTTTACCATATTTCTTACTTTATTGTATTTATTCATTTTGCAAATAATGCCAGTATTCATTATTATCATTAAAAACTGTATGTAAAGGAGAAACAGGAAATGGATCCCTTTTCTGTAAGGGCGTGAGTGAACACTTGCTCACACATGATGCTCGCGTCATGCAAGGGAAGTGATAATTTGCATTCCATGTGCTTCACATACTGCCCCAACGACAACAACAAAAGCACGCTTTTCACAAGCTTCAAGAGACGCTACATCGCAGAATATGCAAATCACTCTCCCTTTTTCCAGAAATACACAGCCAAGACATACAAACCAAGCTGAGTGCATGAAATCTGAATGATTTCTTGGTGAATCCTTTGCACAAAAGCCTCTTTGTGGCTGCTTGCAAACATAGCAAACACAGATTTAACTGTGGAGTTATGGCCCTGGGAGGAGAATGAGACAAGGCTGGAGAAAGCTGCCTCAGAGTGGGAATGGCTGCATGCAAGTGTCATTGTTCACAAGCTAACAGACAACCACAACGTTAGAGTTGATGTGTCTGACAAATCAAATTGGTTATGCAGATTTAAACACATAATGATAGACTCAACATTGAACTCCCTTGGCAAACAAAGAATGAACAGTGATTACAGTACTGATCTCCAATCACCGAGATAGATTGTCATAATTTTTGTGAAAAAACAAAAAACAGGTCTTGTTTAAGGACCCATTTTAGCTAAATACCACTCTAATACAAGTTACAAGTTATTTTGTGGTTTGAGGACAAAAATGCATATTTATTTCCTCACAAGGCTCAGCTGCTCTGTGAGAAACATGACGGGCTCCTGGGTGTGGTAATGGATCAACATAAAAACAACAAGCTAACAATCATTCAGTCATTTATGAGTACTAATACCAAACATTTGCTAATAAGAGTTTTTGAAATGCTTTTTTGTTTTGTTTTTTACATCATGATTTGAATTATTTCGGTTTGCTTTTGATGGCAGCTGTGGCTAATGTTTTTTGGGGTGTTTTTTTTTTTTTTAACCAAATAAATTCAGCATTTATACTTTTAGAAGCATATAAACATTAAATGTATGTTTGTAACACAATATGATGTAGTTCTAAGCACATACAAATGTTGATTAGTTGATTAAATCCCAGTTGCAATAATATAAATGTCTACATGTGAGAGGTTATGATTGTTGAAAAATGTTGTACATGGGGGGACTTGATAAATAAATAAATAAAGTATAATACATACAATAAGTATTTATAAATCATAAATAAAGTAATTTTGATTTTTGATTTGATTGATTTTTTGAAGTTGAGCCTGAGGTCTTCTGACTGATTTTGGGTCCAATCAACAGTCCAAAAGCCCAAAAGATTACTACTTCCACCATAAAATGCTAGAAAAAAACCAGCAAATGTTCAAAATTGAGAAGTTGGAAACAGTGACATTTTGCCATTTTTCTTTCAAATTACTGAATTACTGAATACAATAAATATATGATTATCAAAGCAGTTGCCTCCTTAGTATTACTTGAAAACTAACAGAATGTAGCTGAGTTGAACCAACCACTTAGTTGGTACTAAAGTTATTGTCAACTGACCTAAATTTAGGACTCTTCTACATAAATACTAATAAATAAAAGGCAAATGAAAAAGGCACTTGTTTTATGGTTTCTTTTTCTTCCATTTTACATCTGAATGCACTGACAGGTAACTGGCCAGTACCCTCAGGGTGCACTTCCACATATACACTCATGTTCTTGAATAAGCACATTCCTCACATACTTGGAAGGAAGTGAAAAAACAACTAGGCTATTAAGCGGCTAGCAGGGAGGTTAACTGCCATTTGTCATGGGCTCCTGTGCCCGTCAGCTCCAATACAATCCACTGCATGAAGCCACCTGGTGAGTCAGTCATGGGGAGCACTGAGGAACTCTAAAGCAGAAGAGAAACCAAACTACAGACACACTGAGGGAAGGCAGAATCTGCAACTTTCTTAGTTGTGTGAGAGTGATCGTGGCTGTGGTAGGGCAGCCAGTGAATGGCAAGAGAACCAAACGTTCAACCGTAACATCAGTGTAAGCACCACAATTATAAAAAACAAGGTAGCATAAGATACAACAGAAGATTTCAAATGCCAGGGCATGTTCAACCACTTACATTATCTCATGACAAAGTCTAAAAGTTCAAAGTTATTTTTAAATGCAAAACACAAAAACCCTACTTTATGAAGTGAAAATCACAGCACCAGAGTAAAGGTGTTTGGAACATAGCCCACTCCTCCCACACACACACAGCCAACAAAGTGCTTTTTATAGATATTCAAAGGTTTTCACTTTCTACAAAAGGTATTCATGTTTTTGAGCGAACATCCTCTTCACACTTCCCTTTCAGATAATTCCTTACACTGCTCGGCAAGCAGTTACTGTACACCGAGTACATGAGGCTTAAGAGTGGCCGTTCCCAGAGTTCGGGCTGGCTACTGAACCTCAATACTTCGAGTACTGACTGGAATGTTTCCACCAAAAACTGTCAAGAAATGAAAGCTGGCATTGCTTGTGATCAGCTCACCCAAAATACATGTTAATGCCAAGTCTGAACAGGGTCTTCGAATTGGTAACTTGTAGAAGGTGAAGGAGGGGCAAGCATTACTGTTTCACTGTGCCCCACCCAGATTTATCCTGCCAGTTTTATGAAGCCAACTTCTGGCTACAACACTCACTTCTCTTATCTAAAGGCCACCACTGCCCCCAAAGAATTTTTCAACACTGTCGGCAGGCTCTCACACAACATGCTGGCAAGAAGAGAAAAAACAAAATACACACATAAAACATGTCCTAATTCAGGTTCAGAGTCTTCCTAAATCCATGTTTCTACACCAAACATAGCTTAAAGGGTGGATTAGATCCATGTCATGCAGCTCATCCAAATTCAGTTGAGAAAACAGTATTTAAGCTGTAATTCCTAAATAAACTCCACCGTTTGTCATTGCTATCAGCTTAATCACAGGGCGTTATATGGACTTTTTAGGGATGAACAGTATTTATCATTTATCACAATGTTTACCAGTCGTCCATCATGTGCTGAGGTTTAATGTTACGACTTGTACTGTAGTATCAGGTATCAGGGAACTAAACCCAGTTTGCCCAAGGGGCTGTTACTTTATCTGCTGTCTTGACTTCCAACTTCCTACTATTTGAAGTTTTTGATTTCACCAGTTGATGAGGAGCACAAGAGAGCACTATTGGCTCTGGTCTCAGTCAGGATAAAGGCACAGAGGAGGTTACAGTCACAATAAACTGGACAGGACAAAGAACAATAATATCTGCTGGTCAATATGAGGAAGTTTCATGACATTGAAGTGGCCAGCAAGCAGGTTAAGTTTAATGAATGACAACAGATCCAACCAACTGACCCACAAGGCCACAATGTGATGACATAGGGACGGAGCTAGATTCTCTGGTAGTGGTGTCAGAGAGGAGGCCCATGTCTAAATTATGTGTCATCTAAGACAATGTCCCACCCACTCAATGACGTGCTGGTCAAGCGCAACAGTACATTCATTTTACTGAGATGCACCACAGAGTGTCACCGGAAGTCACTTCTGCCTGTGGCCATCAAACTTTTCGACTCCTTCCCTCAAAGTGTCAGACACTCTGAGTCAACACACTGGTCCTTTGACTCATTTCACCTCTGTCAGCAGCTATATCCCCATAATTTATTTATACCTTTAACTGTGCTATACTGACTTAACAGTACAATAATGTATTGCAATAATTCAACTGTGCAATACTCTGGAATTAATAATACATTTACATTGTATAACATAAGTATGTTCTTCTTTATATTATAAACAAATTCATACATATTTCTAATTCCAGTTGTTAATTTTTCCCCATATGTTTTCTTGTTTATATCATAGACTGACACACATGCTTCAGTATACGGATTTTCTTTCTCTGTTCTCTTCTCAAATGGGAGCAACTGTAACATAATCCAATTTCCCCTAGGATGGCAAAGTGAAGCAAACAGCACAAGCACATATACAGACACACAAACGCCACCAACTGCAGTTTAACATCCTCTGAACTTAAACCAAATTGCAGTCCTTACTGCATTACTTCAGTCCCTGCAGATTCACATAATTTTTTATAGTATAGCAATATATCAGGACAGGGACTATTAAAGCAGTGCATGTAACACATACACACCTAGCATCAGGTAAACACCCTTAGAGGAAAGGAGACAAAAGTTGGTATTGTGCTGTATTAGGAATATTAATATGGTCATCTGCATTAACTGAAATGCCTCCTGATGAGTAAAGATGAACCAACTCTAAGTAATGAATGATCTTAAGAATTATTATAAATCCAGTTACAAAGCAACAAGCGTGTGATCCCTTGGTCACACTTGAACTTAAAAGTAATTCCACTCTCAAACCATGTAGACTGACCCATTTTCTAGACAACTCTAGTCATAACCACAGAAGAAAGTCCTGTTAACTGAGCTGGTTAGGTCTGAATCATATAGAAAGTGAGTCACTGAAACTTCTAAAGCGAAAATGTAAAGGCATCATTTACTATAATGTGTCAGGATCAGTATGTTATGATACCAGTTATTGTCAAAGAGGGGAATAAATATTGTTTTAGGTTGTAATTAATTATTATTTTCCATGATATACCATTTCCACTTTAATTCAAGGTTCCATTGTTTACTGGGCCGCCAGGTCTGGTATTAACATATTTTGCCTGGCAAACAGCAAAAAACAAGTATCCAATTTTATAATACAAAAACAAAGAAAAGTAGCAAAAGCTCACATTTTGGCAATAGGTAATCCTACAAACGTTTTGTATTTTAAATGACTTAAAATACTTATTTTTGTCTGTGACTAATTACTACAGTAATATTGGACCAAATAGGGAGGTACATGCCTCTACGCTACAAAGAGTTCACGCTAATATCCAGTGTTTAAACATTAATGACGTTAAATGGCAGAACGCTGTTATATTCCACCAACCTTACAAGCCCTAGCGTTTAAAATACTGTCTGAGTGGTTTATGTTGTTAGGGCTAAAACTCTAGTTAGACATTCCTTTCATAGGCTCAATGGGTGGGTGTGGATACATTTGACAGAAAAAGCTGAACATTTTCATGTGCTAACGTTAAGTTGCAAGTGTACAATGTCCTTGGTTTAATAGTGTACAAGCCAGCCGAGATTTAGCGAACAAATCGAGATGGCTTGGGTTAAGTTAATTTCGGTTGCCGCTTGCTAGGATACCATGGTTTTGATTACCATCAGATGAGCCGAGAAAAATATCAAATAAACCACGTAAGTTAACAAACGTTAGGTCAGCTAAATGCTACGAAGGGACCTGACACAACCCAAGACACCCAGATGTTAGCTACACTGGTACCAGTCAAGACGGACTTGTTTGCACTGATTTTAGAAGGAGCACAAACAGAAAACTGGTGAGGTGGCTAACCCTAGGAGTAGCCTGCTATCGTTAACCAAGTTAAACTCGGGTAACGTTTGCTAGTCAAGCAAGGTAAGCTAACCATAAGCTAGTTAGCTACGTTAGCTTAGCTTTAGGCTGCAAGCTCCTGGGTGACCAAATGTGATCAGCAAAACATGCTAGCGTAAATTCAGAAACTTACCAGACGTAATTCGCGTGTACTAGTAGTTCACTATTTCTCTAAACACAGCCGATCATAAGATTTGTCGAATCAGAGGAATTGTTTGTTGGCGGTTAGCCGTCTCTCACTGGCTTCTGCAGGAGCGAACAGTGCTGTCATTTGCTGTCATCACGAGGAGACCTGCGCAACACGCATGCGCAAAGCTTTGTTAAAGGAATCTTTCCCACTGACAGAAAACAGGCCTACATTCATGTTACACAGTCTGTGGCCTGCACATCAAGTTATTGCTGTATCATAATAGTTTGGTAGCCGTTTTAAAAAGCAGTTTAAATGACAACTACACGTTAGAATCCAAACTGCTGTATGTCCTATATTACTGGATAAATATAACTATGACCATTGTTTCATCAGGTGAGTCCCAGAGAGATCTGAGATCTAATTTTCAAGAGACACTTGTCTATAAAAGTGAATAACAGATAAAAACAAACTATGTAAAATGTACATTATCAGTAATAATTACCACAACATAAACAAAACCTTGCCATCTTTTTAATGGTATTCATCTTTAACATATAAAAGGCTGTAAAAACATCCACTTTCTTTCAGAAAAGTGTGTGTGTGTGTGTGTGTGTGTGTGTGTGTTTCTTATTAAAAAAATATTTATAGCATACAATCAGAATGATCACTGTCATTAAAGTAATTTTAGTTTGATTGAGTAATTTTGATCCTCTTCTTCTTCAGGGAGTCATGTTACATACCCTGACTGTAAGGATTATAAATAATTAAGGAAATGAATAAAATGACCTGGCTGCCATCAGTGAGTTGACCATGTCACATGATGACCTTTCACCTGCCCCAGGTCATCACAGCACATGGCCTCCATTAAGCTCATGTGCAGCTGTGAAGCAAGACACACAGAGACACAGACACACCAGCAACTTTTGGATTTGTGAGTTTGTTTAATTGATTATCACGTTTTATTCTTAGTCTTAGCATTATGCAGCAGCATTATGCAACATAATATTGCTCCTGGCTTCTGGTTCTTCTGTGTATTTAACTCATTGCTGTGCAGTGGTTGGTGTTATGGAGGTCATATTCTGTGCTGTGCTCAGTTTTCCGGAACTCTGAAGGTGTTGTGTTATTGCTGATGTTACAGTGGGGAGGGACAGAGTCTGGAGAACCTTTTTGCGTTTTGGGTTGTTTAGTCCTGTGTTGATCTGTGTGAGTTTAATGAGTCTGTAAAGGTCTGCTCGTGCCTTTAGGACTTTGGTTATCCGATTCAAGTTCAGTTGCATTAAGTGAAGCTGAGTTAAATCAGCATATGTTTTTTGTGTTCAGTCTTTTCAGTATCCAGTAGTGATCTTACTAGTATAAAGTCTACTTTTTCAAAGATATGGTTTTAGTCCAGGGATATTTAAATAATTAACTGAATAGCTCACTTTACCAGTGTCTTTTTAACAGAGTTGGGTTTAGACTCTATTGATCTAGTGCAGGGAGGTGTTACATTGTCTCTGCATGTACTGGGTACTTTTATTTTGGGTCATAATATATATTTTTTATAACTTTGAACACCTGCCCTTCTCTGCACAACCCTGCGTGTGTACCCATAAGTCAGTGCCCCACTAGGGCCACCAGAGGCAAAAACACCTTGACATTTCAGAGGTGGACTGCAGTGGTGTTGCAGCTTCCTGTGATGTTTGGCTTGATATCCACTCTCAGGTGCCCCAGGAGACACATTGGAAAAAAGGCATGAATATTTTATATAACATCACCAACGTTCAGTATGTATGTCATGCGAACTGTAGCTTATTCCAATGTGTCACGACAGCTACTTTTGAAGTCTTAATCAAGAGCTTACTAACTTTGTTGACCTAAACTCTGTGCTCTCCATCTTCTCCTTTCTTCCGTCGTTCAGATCTGTTCAAGAGTGAGTTTTTCTCATTGTTGTCATGGAAACTCTGGATGTACTGCAGGAAGGGTGAGTCTCTGTCTTCCACGTTGTCTTCTCTCTTGTGGGCCATCTGCACCTGAGCAAAAACACAACAAAGTCAGTAAACTAATTAATACATACAGTATTAATAATAACATCTTAGACTCTTTTGATATTGTTGTTAATTATTTCCTTACCTCTATATCAGGTCTTTGTTGCCTTGAAGAATACGAAAAGTACAAAAGAGTGAGTCATCCTTAACATATTAAATAATAATGAACAGTTATATCATATGTAAGTAGCATACACCTCTATCAATTCCTTGAATTTTGTTCTTTTCATATTTCCCAAATGAGGTGGGATCATTAGATAAGTGATGCGGACAAGACAATTCTTATCTCCATGTAAAAATGGATTATAATAATTATTTGATTATGAGTTTGAGAACAATCAAGTTACTTTACTACTTCGCCAATTTTTTTTATTTTTTTTTAAATTTTAATCTCTGTGCTACTATCCCTCCACCTCAGCCCGGCATGCAATACTGTTTGGGGAAACAGAGAGGGAATTTTAAACTGAACATTCTGTAACTTTACATCCACTTGAATAAATAAAGTAAATCTACTGAAACCTGCATAACATTAGTTTCAGATAAATGAATTCATTCAGATGTATATGTTCATTTGGGAACTTTGTTTTAAAACAGACTTGAAAATTGGTGACCCTATCCTTTAAGGTTTTATATGCATAAATATTATTAAAGCATTTGAATGCAATTCTGAAAAATACATATGAACGTATTATTCACAAGTAACTCAAATGCATTTTTGCATTTGCAGGGAGTAAAAAAACACACATCCCTGTCAGCACATGCTTGTCCATAACTGAATAGATTGGATTCATTTATTTTTTGCCAAGGGTGCAGGTTTTAAGTATTTTAGATGTAAAAGGCCACTACAGTGTGACCTTTTCCTGAACTTGACCCCCATATTAATGTTAATATATAACTGAATAAAGACACATAACACAGTACATGCTATGGTGTAATAAATTACAAACATAAGGCAATTCATAAGCTATAATGTGTTCCAGTCCAATAAATTATGGCGTGGTTGCATGTACAGTGATGCTCGAATAGGTTCAAAAGTAATACATGCATTTTTCCACTAGGTGGTGGTCTAACAGCATAGATGAGAGACACTTGAGTAAGCAACGTGTTGCAGTCACATGAATCAGACATGTTAGAGCACTTCCTTTAAAAATAAATAAATAAACTATATCAAAGCATCAGCCAATTTAAACTGAAATCAGTTCCTTAACAGATATAACAATGGATCAGGATAACGAGGAATGCTGTTTGGAGCCGAGGCTTATTACTTCAAGCTTTAAATGTTTGGACAAGCACAGGTTTTCATTGACACGGTGAATTTACTTGTGTCAAGTTATATGGTGTTTGTCAAAACCCTTATTATAAGCTGGAGTCTTAAATTTGTATTTACTGTAAAAGATGACATCATAGGTATTTACCATAAGAAAATATTTTTTCTGAAAATTAATGTCATCAAATTGTATTAATGCGGACAGACTTTACATTTAAAATTCATATGGATTTTTTTAAGACAGTTCAATTCAAATGCAGTGTATGAAATCTTAATCATACTAGGTGAGGAGTAACAGTGACAGGGGACTGATGTCTTCATAAATGTTTATCAATGTGTATATAAATCTTATTGATTGAAGCTGAATATAACCTAATAAGGAGTACTCTGGAAGAGAAATGCATAGCCAAAAGGTAACTTGTTAAATTCCATTTATTATATATTTATATATGGGTTATAAACATCACAAAATAGAAAGTTGAGGAAGGTCTTGCACAAAGATATATATATATATCTATTTATATATATAATCAAGTAAAAGAGCAACCTTAGATTAGTCAACAATGGCAATGGAAGCAGGCATGTCATCACATCTGGGCTGAGTGCTGCAGCTGTTAGGAACATTCTTATTTTATAATTTATGTTTTAGTGCAAACAAAGTCTTTGCAGCTCTTGGCTCCAGGGAATTATTCAATATTAATAATAAAATAGGATTTTACAATATAGATGTTAAGGTTGCTCTTTTATTGCATATTGTTTAAGAACATACTGTGGTATTAGTTACAATAAGGTCTCAAGGTCATGATGTTCAAATTATCTAATATTCAATATATATTATATACCTCTTACATTTCTAAGCATCAAATGGTATCTCATGAACATAATAAATTTAATTATAAGCAATATCGATACTAAAATACCTGAATATAAATAACATGCTTTGAGCAAAATAATTATTCATTTACAATGGTAGTTCAAACAACCTAAGTCAAGAGCTGTCAAGCCTTTAGAAATAGCTAAACCTATACATTGCTTTGTGTCAAATGCATTTTTTTTTTGTTGACTGAAGGCCACTTTCAAACAAAGCAATTTTATACAAGAATGACATCAAGTCTTATCACAAGATGATATAACTTTCAACTAAAAGTCTTAATGAAGTGGGAAACAAATAGATGGTTTGATTGTACTTTTTGTCTATCAAACAATAATTAATATGGCAATAATAAAAAGTACCCACACAACTACAGTATACTTAGGAAATAATACTTAAGTACTAATAAACAGTTGTAATATTACAACCACTGTGACAAGGTATATATACATTTCTGATATAACATTTGTTGGAGAAATCAATAATGGATGACGATATGAGCCCTGGCTGTGCCTACTATTGTGTGGTGGCAATGAGATGTGTACTTCATAAATATTGTGTGCTTCATACATTGTCTGCTGAAACTGCACAGATCATACATGTTCACATCTTAAACACCTGGATAACTTGTGCCTAGTCTACATGCAGGCTATTAACTCTTCTGAGTGCAACAGGATCAAAACAAGCCAAAAACAACATAGGGCAACCTTTAAAAGTGCGTATATAAATCACATTCTCATCCCAACTTGTCAGACAGATAATGCACCAGGCACCCTTTTGCATCAGTTTTTGACGCGTCAGGGATGTCCTGCCCATCTCTGCTAGTTACATGCATACTAGCTTTTCAAAATAAACTTCCGTGTGCACAGGAAATTGGCAATAATCCACATGACAAAGGTTAGGGTAAAAGAATAGGGTTGGGCTAAAAAACAACTTTTGCAGTTATGCAGGTTGAATCGAAATAACAACATTGACTCTTGGTTCCACAGGAGACACAAACACCAGTCTCCTGGGTCAATATCCAGGACACTAAACGGACCTTTGCACTCTTTATATTACATCCATTGCTCTAAGCATTGATGGGTTTACAGTGGAGGTAATGTAAGGCCCAGTGTGTGTTTTACAGATCCTAAAGGGGGTCCTGTGAGTCCATATTAGATGCAGAGGGCTGCATGTTGCTATCTGACAAGTCGGGAGAGAGGCTGAGCTGGTATATACTGTATGTGTGTGCATCTTTGTGTGTGTGTTTGTAGTGAGAGAGAAATTAGAGAGAGACAGAGAGATTTGTTACACATATATACATGTTTCCATATCAATGTTCAGTTTGCTAAACCACACCATGTATTTACAGTATGTACATTTCATGTAGCTGACATCATTATCATCACTTTTTAGTGCTGTACTATATAATATCATCCAAGAGATGAGGTGTACCCACCCAGTCCAGTGTTCTTGGCTCGGACGCAGCCATGATCATGCACATAAACTGTTTCCCTGTTCTCTTATCTATCGGATAAATAGTAGTGGGAGTGAACCTTTTGTTGCTCTCCACAAACTCACACAGCTGATTATAGATTTTGGGGTACTCGTGACGTAGGAAGACTCCCCTGGTCCTGAGCTCACGCTGGATATTGACAAAGCACACCTCTCTGGCTTTCCTTCCCTCCTCTCCCTCCTTGTCAATGTCTGGTGTGCCTGGAGGCGGTGTGAGGATGAGGGTTTCCATTTCACCTTCCTTCCTGAGTACCTTTTTGTCAGGGCTTGAGGAAGCCAAGGACACCTTTGCATATTTTCGAACTGTTGGCGCTTGGACCCTTGGTGAAGGTCTGTTAGGCACTAGTTCACCAACAGCTACGGATACATTCAGAAGGAAACATTCATTGGGGTCATACTCGTTACCTGCCTGCTGCAGTTCCTTGCAGTATTCACCTAGGTTGTCCTTGAAGCCATCCAACTCTCTAAGAGATAGGTATGTGGGAGACATTAGGAGGCTCTCGAGCCCAACTTGGAGAAAGTTGTCAGCTGTCTCCGGATTAGCAAAACCCAAAAAGAGAACGCCTCTTCCCCTGGAGAGGTAGCCAGCTTTAGCAACACGAGAGAAGGCTTTGTGGATCTCCGAATTCTCTCTGCAAAACTTGAGAGTGTGTCGACACACACTGTTAACACGGCCGTACAGACAGGTCTCTTTATGGATCTCCCAGTCATCCCTGCGACAGTTTCGTGAGCAGTAAAAGGTGTAGCAACTGTGACATGATTTAAAGTACAAGCAGGCGTTGAACATACTCTCAATCCGGTTGCACTTCTTGTTAGCGCACACCATTGTGTCGTCTTCATCTGTGCTGTGGTCTGGAGAACATTCTTCTGCACTCCTTTGTAGAGCATCACACCCACTATCAGGGTCTTTGATTGTGTCAGGGCTGGATTTGGAGGATGGGAGCTGTGTGTTCAGACATCCTAAGTTTTCAAGCCCAGAAGATCCTCTGTCTTTGTCATCATCTTCGGTAATTAGCTGTTTCAGCTGGTCTAAAAGGTTTTCACTTGACTTTCTACTAGTTGGCGGTTTGTAGTCAACAACCAAATCAGCCAAGAGTTCGTCCAGTTGCTCTAGACTCTGTTGGAGGGAGAAGTTGTTATGTTTCCTCTCTTTGGTTATGTCCGGTGTATTTTGTTGCTGCTTGTGATGCATTACCCTTGGAGATGGTGTCTTTTCACCATCCAGTGTATCCCAGCTGACAGAGTGCACATCACGTCGCTTGCTGTTGCCTGCACATATGTCGTTATCTGTTATGGTTATCTCAGGAGTTACAAACCATTGCCCCCCACTCTTGGTATTCCGCCACGGATTGCTTGAACCTCTCTCTAGTGAGCTTTCTGAGAGCGAAAGAGCAGCATAGCGCCTTGGTGAACTTGACAGGTTAAGTATAACAGGTTGAGATGTAACATCAGAGGACGCTGCTTGCTTTGCTTGTTGAAACAAGTTCTCATAACTTCGTCCACGAGGCACTGACTGCTCTCTTTCGTGCCGTGGATACAGAATATTGTCCCAAGACTTGGAGTGGTTTCTGACCTCTGACCCAAGTCTACTTGACTCCATACAGCTGTTAGTAAACCATGGTGGCATGCTGAAGTCCTGCCTTACTCTTGGTGGTGTGTGCTGAGAAGACTGGTTAGAGTAACCAGATATACTGGAGCGATACCAGTCATCTGAAAAAGCCTGCGACATTCGAGGGCGTCGACGACCCTCTGTATGATATGGCCTTGATGCAAAGTACTGCTCCTCAGGAGAGCATGGTTTGGAATAAAACAGCCTTGAGTTACTCATATGGTATGGGTTGAACCGGTTGTCCTCTCCATAATAAGATCTAGACAGTGGAGTTTGAGAAAAGTACGACCCTGCCTCACTGGTGGAGTAAGGCCTACTGTACACAGAGTGTGCCGGTTCTCTGTTAGAAAGGTTGTCGGTGTAATATGACCTGACAGGAAGGGTGTGCACCCATCGAGTCCTTGGATCATACTGACTAGTCATTGTACTACCATGGCTGGTTAGACTGGACCGGTCATCCTGAAAGTATGCTCTTGAGTAGGGATGGACTGGATACCGAACAGGGTCTTCTGTATAGAAAAATTTGGTTGGTATGTTAGGATTTGAGTAAGCTCGTTGTTCTTGACTCAGATATGGTGCTGTTGGTGATGGCATTCTGTGCATGTCTAGATATGAGATGGGAGACATGCTGGTGGTATAGTGGTATCCTTGTCTAAAATCTCCACTGTAGCACTCGCTTGGAGTGGGCGTTGGTGAGGAGACAATCTGTCGAGGTACATACAAACCTCTATTGCTACTGGCCTGTGAGTATCTCTGCCACAAATGCTCAGTCCGTGCATGGGGAACCTGCCTAGATGTGTGCTGTAGTACAGCAGCATCTGGTTTTATGTCCACACGGCACCTGACATGAGGGGTTATGGCTGGTTTTTCTGGTTTATCCTCCTCAAAACAGTCTGAGACATAGAGAGGAGGCTGAGGCTGCAGTTTGATTGGATGCACCTCATTCAAAAAAGGCCTGTTTGAGGAGTAGGTGTCTCGATGTGTTTCAGAAGACCTCAAGCTATCTGACGCAACCGGAGGCACATCCCTCCCCTTCCTGGCTCCTGGAGGGGACACTGAGATGGGCACAGGAGTGAGGGTGGACTTAATTCTTGGAGCGCTTCGAGATCTTGTTCTCTTTTTAGAGTCTGACCATGTAAGATGGCTGGGTTTGTCCTGGGTGGTGTGCTGCTGGAACTGCCTGGTGTTGAACAGATCTGGAGAAGAAAAGCGGAGATGTCCATTTTGATCTAGTCCATTCCACATTAGATCCTTGTTTAATGTCTGATGTTCAGCCCTCTTGTAAGGGTACTCCATTGAGGACGAAAGGGACTGTGGGTCATCCAGTGACTCAATAAAGTCAAAGCTACGGCAGTGTCTTTTATTGATGATTTCTGGTTTATCGATCATTTTCAAGTCACATTGCCGGGAGGAGTGGAGAGAAATGGAGTGATCAGTGATGGGATTTAGAGTAAAGTCCCGATATAGAGTCGATGCCAGTATATCAGGGGGATGCGTTCGTGTCATCTTAAAGGAACTTCAATGATCTCCATTCAGTGTGATTCAAGATCAACACAGTCTGTGGAAAGAAAGAGAGAGAGAAGAAAACAAATACACCTTAATGGAATTTAAATGTAGAGATGTAAGGAAAATATTCCTAAAAAAGACAAAGGCAGTCAGTTGTTTACAGCAGTAGTAGGAAAAGTTTATGTTTGATTAGTCTGTGAACCAAATAGCTAAACACATTTTGAAATCATTCATCTAATCAATTGCTTTTATTCAAAAGCATTTAGATGTAAGTAAGTCTCTTCAACAACATTCAGTCCAAATGATACAGACACCTGTAAGGATAATTGTGTGTAAATGTAACAGATGGAGATTCTCATTTATTCATATTTTATACCTACTCTGTAAACATTATCCACCTCCTCCAACTTTTGCAAGCATCATAATGTATGATGTATATTGCATTGTACCCTTTTTTTTTGCTTCCCCCTAGTTTTTAATTATAACTTATTGTGAGGATATTCATGTATTCTGTTCTCTATATATAGAGATATTTCTGTTATATTGTGGAAATGAAATGTCTCATCCTCTGTTGTTGTTGTTTCTATTGCCAATTATTATTGAACTTTCTGAAAGCATCTGTATTGTACTAGTGTTCATTGATAACGTATCATTATTATGGCTCCAATTGCATTCTGTGCATGTGCTGGTTGCAAAAAACATATCAAAACATTAATCATTACACAAGGTAAAATGTAAATATGTGGTACCTTTATTGGATTCAAAAACACATTAAATATTTTTTTATTGCATGACTGCAGCATGTCTTGGTTTATGAGTAAACCCTGTAACAGATATAGTATGCGGCTTCCTTGACTGTAAAAGTGACCATTTCAAATGCACTGCAAAGCATTTTAGATTTATAATGTTTGAATTATTCACATCATATAGTATATATAAATAATGTACAGACAACTACTGTCAATCTCTGCTTGAAAAAAATCCAGAGCATTTTTTAAAGCCTGAGAATATTTTCATGGACAAGATGATTCCGTCTCAACAATGGTTTTATGTGTCACACACACATGGGCTTCCTTGTTGGCTCCCACCCACAAGCTAACCCTGAGTTACCATCTGTTCATCGTGATGAGAGAGAACTGACCAGCCATATCCCTGTCATGTCTCCACAACACACCTAAATATCACGTCCTTTCACACATGACCGACCGCGACAGACAAACAAGCACTGTTATTCACTGCTTAGAATTTTTGTTTAGAAGATGCCTGAGTGTGTATGTTGCTCAAATAAACACTGCAGCTAAAGTTGCATACCAGGATTATTCATGCTGTTTAAGACTGTTTTTAGATTTGCATCAATGGATGTACGTGGGTTTAAAACATTGCAAATGAATACCAAATCACAGATTCGTTTTGGCTCAATTTATCACCTAGATTAAGAATAATCAATTTAACAGTAACAGCATGTCCTTATATTTATCACGAGCTTTGACCAATAACATAACGTAGCAGTTGTAAATACTATTGAAGTGCAGAAGAAGTATTTCAAGGTCTCAGTTTGACTTGCTACATCCAGTTGTATAAATGCACTGTAATTTAAAAGCAAATTTACCCATTTTTCAAATCCTGTAAAAGATATTGTCCCAAAAGTATGGCGTTCTTAAAAATAGAGG
The DNA here is from genome assembly GCA_903364295.1 of Serranus cabrilla. Taxonomy (NCBI): domain Eukaryota; kingdom Metazoa; phylum Chordata; class Actinopteri; order Perciformes; family Serranidae; genus Serranus; species Serranus cabrilla. Next base: position 498,986 of record CAFUXE010000703.1, read on the forward strand.
TTACATACTGCACTATTATAAGCTGTTCTGTCATTGTTTGGACAAATGTCTAATTGATGGCTGAATGTCATTATAATATGAATACTTTCTAAATGTGTGTCAGTTGTGCCAATATAGCAGGAATAAATTAATTATTAATACCCCATTAGGGAAGAATATGTAAATTATAATAGGATGGGTACTGAAGTTCAAACTATATGCCACTAAATGGGACAAAAAATTTTCCATCTTACTGGTAATCTTTCTATTCTTCGAGTTTTGAATGAATGAGTTGAGGTGTCAGCGAGATGGCAAGGGCCTTGATGAGACTTAATTTCATTACACAGCATAAAAAATAGGCCTAAAAAGGTGCAGGATATGAAGGGTGCACAGTCAGTGAGTAGTTCACCACCACAATTTATCTGTCTCAAGCAGCTACCCAGCTTTAATACATCAGTGAATATGAACAATAGCTCCCCATCAACATGTATCAAATGTTGTTAAAGGAGATTTGAATGGGTTTGCAGGGATACTGTAAAAATAGCTATGTGAAGCTGCTGTACAAGTCCCAATAGGAATTCTATATTAATGCCACAAGAGATTATTAAAATGTCAAAATTAATTATGTAGGGCTACAATAGGTCACTATTGACATCACTTCTGACCACCATCGACACGCTTTTAACTCCCTGTGGAAATATTAGGCTTTTTTTCTGTAGTAAAGTGTTCATGATCTAACACTGAGGACAAAATAGCAATAGTACAACACAGAAGCTTTGACAAACTAAATGAATGCATTCTCTCCTCTGCTCATCCTCATGGTCTGAGGCTGTTCTTTAATAGAGCGACTACACTTTCTTGCACAAGTATAAAACCACATGCCACATACTGTCTCCATGGCTACAGCACACAGCAAAGAAACCATGAAACACTCCTGGAGTTGCACACCCAGGGCACAATTTCACTCTGAAAAAAATGGACTCACAGTCAATATGAATTGCTTTAATATTGTCAGTGTGGGGGAAATCCATCTGTGACACACTTTATATTGACATTATGAAAGGATGCACCAATGATTTTGCTATAACAGCTTATTCATAGAGCCAAAGGCTGCATTTTCCTGTACTATATTATTCCTGTGTAACATTGTGGTTCTACATGCGGCTAATATTAAATAGGTTAATTTAATTTGCTTGCCAGTTTGCAACTAAAACTAAAAAAAACTTCGACTGCCATTTTGCGAGGTTTTACAGACAATAACAAACGTGATGCAGATTCGACTGAAGCCTCCCCATGGGGCCATACCGAGGCGCATTCAGCCTTGAAGCGTTACCAAATACTTGCTCTAACGCACTTCGACACCCCTTTTTATTTTGGTGCTGCGGCACGAACGGCCCTCCATCCTTTGTGGCTGACCTAATGCCTTTGAGCCCAGAATGACATCATTTGCGGAAAAAAGAAAGAAGCAGCGGGTTCAAACCAGGACAGAGTCCGCCGGGGAAAGGGGGGGATGAGTTCGGCTAAGTTTTTGGAAATGAAAGATTTCGCGAGTGAATGAGGGGGCCTTACCGTCTCGCCAGTGAGTAGAAGCGATGCGGTGGACATGGTGAAGCGGCAGCCTGTTTCTCCGCGAGGAGCTGCTTCACCCCTCGCGCACCTGCTGTGAGCCTCCCGGAGCCGAGCACTCGTCCTTCATGCTGCCTTTACATGTTGTCTACTTCACCCAGCGATGCTCTCACGCTCGCTTATGCCTTTCTCTGTGTGTGCGTGTATGTGCTTGTGTTTTTGCGTGTGTGTGTGTAATAGAGGGAAGGAAGGAGGAGGTGTGTCTGAGCCTGCGCTTGTGCGCGTGCCTCTGGAGGCGTGGTTGTGCGTGTTTTCATGAGAAGGGAGGGAGGCCGGGAGGAGGGGGCTGGGGGTGTTGGAAGAGGATGGGGTGGGTGCTCAGTCTCGGAGCAGCAATGCGGTCTCTCCGTTCATCTCGAAACATGGTGCCCTGAAGACAACTGCATGGGCATTTCCGGGGGAACTGCTGGTTGTTTGCTCTTCCTTCAGTGTAAACTGCTTTGTAATCTTCATCAGGAGGCATTTACATTTTTAGAAAGTTTGCAGACAGACTAAAAAAACAAAACAACAACAACAACTTGGCCTCTGCTACACTTGACTGGTCACTTCTGGTCTTCCTCCTACACTGTTGCACATGAATTATGCATGGTGATGAGAAAAATCAGTCTTGTAACAGCAGTACACTGTAATTTTTTACTTTATTGGGATGGAATTAGATGTGTGATGTAATGCTGCAACTAAGGATTGTTTTCATTATCCATTACCCAGTGTTATTACGATAATATTAATAGTATAATGATATTGTGATGCAAGACCAGATATCATCTTAGGTGTTGGATATTATAAAATGGCATCAGTGTTGTCTTAAAGGCTGCACTACAGTAAAGTTAAAAGCATATTCGACTTACTAGGGTCAGTTTAATAATATTGTAATTATTGTAATTAACCAGACTCTTCTAGCTGCACATAGTTAAGCAGCTAGGATATGATTGAAGGCCGCAGTAGGTCAGGACACATGATGATGACATGAGATACCACATAGCTTGTTCGTGCTACATCTTCACTTATTTTCACAAGATTTGCGACAGACTTCGTGTTGGGCAGATATGAAATTGTTCAACCTTACACCCTCTTTTGGTTCTTCAGTATCTTCAACAATGAACTTGTCGTAGGATGAAACCTTATTTTGACACCTTATTTTTCTATGTTGGCTTTTCCATCTCATTGCACAAATTTAGTGGTCGAGTTGTCTGCTTAAATCGCTACATTAAGCAAATAGCACTAGCAGCATTATTCCTGTGACACCCGCAAGGTGCCACTAGTTCCCATGAAACCAACAGCTTTCTATAAGTTGTCATAGCCTTACATTAATGACTGTTAAGGAAGTTCGATGCACTTATGCACGTATTTAATGTCAGCTTCTGGTATTGGTATTTGGTAAAAAAAGAGATATTTGACTTTCTCCAAATTGTCCGGCCCTTACCACACCACTTATTTCCTCAATAAACTGATTATTAGGTCTGGTTATAGCTAGTATCACATAGCTCTCATAATATATATTAAAATTCTCCCCCCAAAAAGACATTCATACTATTTTGGCAAAATAAAATCCTATTGTAATGAACAAACTTTACTTTTGAAGCCTAGAGTTGCTCCTCAAATAATAACCTTGACTCTGGAGAACAACATCAACTCCAGTCCTCTTGTACTCCATGGAAATCTCCCTTCATATCACATAATTTTGCTACAACACCTTGTCTTTGTTGTTTGCAGTCTTGCAAGATTAAAAGATCAGTTTTGCGTGCCTTCGCCTGCCCTGTGTCACACACATCTGCCCTGAAGTCTCACCTCGCCACAGCCTTCTGCATTGTCTGAATTGATGATAGGGACAGCTGGCTTTGAGCCCCAGCCGGGAGCATGTGACTGCCGCTGGAAAACTGCTTACTAAAGCACTCTCACGGCAGATAGAAATCACTACAGACAAACTGTGCTGATTGGGCTGAAGATCGCAATGATATTTAGCTTTGACAGCGCTCATTTCGTCATAGGAGAAGACAGCTTTACACTGCATGCACACTGTAGATGATCACCAGTTTTTTTTCTAGTATCTATACTTTTCCTGCATCCTGGTTACAAAACACCATAGCTACCCGAGACTCCATCTGTGACATACCACGTGTATGAGATATGATTCAGAATGACAGTACAGTGGATCTCACATTGTGCAGCATCCAGCATCCCTGAGAGTGGGATATATCTGAGCATGTGTGACTCACCCTCTCCAACACAGTGCATTGGCATCGGTTTGTGTCAGCTGTTGGTTAGCAGGCATAAGTGTCTGTCAGCTGGCTGCTAGCAGGTGTCTTAGGCACCTTGTAGGCTCTGTGGAGAGGAAATCAATGGCTCTCTGTTGATTAGAGGTCCTTCTGACAGGGATCAATCAGCCTTATACCACCGCAAAGTAACAACATCCATGCAGAACACGGCTTCTTTCCGCCTCCACTGCTCAGAGCTCTCATGCTGCTCTGACATATCAGCCATAATGAGCCATAAGGAAGAATCTGGACATTCTGCTTTGTTCTTACACTGTTCCCGGCTCACGCTGGCTCAGTAAACAACCTTCATTTCCCCAGCTGTCTCCAATTAACTCCATGTAAGATTAAGTGACAAACTTTCTCTCTTGATTTCTGTGTTCCCATTGGAGGGGATTACATAAGAGATGTAGAGATGCACACACACACACAGCCAGGCCCCATTGATTACAAAGTCCAGCCCAAAATAGCCATTGTGGCAGGCTAATACAAAGCAACTCTCAGTTTCACTTATTTTGGATTGTAATAATATGTCATAGGGAACAAGGAAAACACATTAGACAGCAATGTTAAGTCAAACACATTTCAGCTTTCAAAAGGAATCCCCGGGAGATCTCAGGATGTTGTCCACCATCCCTGTAGTGGTGAATATTTCACACAGCCAGAATTAGACCTCTTAGACAGACATATGTCTGAATGTGGGTGGTTCCTTCAGATCTTACAGGACCTTTCCATGCCTTGTATAAAATATGTAGATTCTCCGATTCTGTGACCTCAGAGAAGAGTGAAATGCAGCAGCTGTGAATCCGAAGACTCAGTGGGAGATGCACCCAGTCTTCCCTTAATTCCAAATGAACCCTGATTAAGTCCTCAACAAATTAAACCACTCAATCCTCTCCCTCCAACTTTCTTGCCCCAGACGTGAATGTGGCGGTCCATGTAGGGCGAACGCCACTCACACTACGTGTTTTTGTGAGGATTTAGATGCAGCCGAGTGAAGTATTTGGCTGCTTCTTTGGCTCAATGGGGGACCGAAGAATCCACGTTGGCATGACTGTGATTCATGGAGGATCAGACGAGATTATATTGAGTGGACTTTTAGGCTTTTCCTGAGTGCACTTGAGTTACTAGAGACACTCTTACTAGTGTCCTCATGTAGCTGATAGTGCATGTTGTGAAGGTGGCAATTGTTTGCAAAGGTTTCCTACCTAAATATCAAATGGGATGCTCTGCATCTTGACACCTTAAGGGACAGTTCACCCCAAAAGTTATAATACATATATTTCCTATTACCTGTGGTGCTATTTCTCAATCTAGATTGTTTTGGTGTGAGTTGCAATTGGAATATTATACAATTGTATGTCACTTTGCTTGTGGTGCTCAAAATGCACAATTTTGATATATATATATAAACACATAAGCAATGTCTCTTTCTAGAAATCATGACCCTGGTACTTAACATAATAATAAGACCTTGTTGGGAGCATTTTTATGTCGGACCTATTTTTCTTTATACTGAGCTACACCCACCAACTGTATCACTGCACAGGAGAAGGAATGCATCTACTCATGGATAACGGGCTCATGGTCTTCACAGCACAAGCTGTAAACATTAATGGCCTCCTCAGCTGTGCTGTGGAGTTAGCTAGCTCAGTGGTCTTGATGCTGTATCTCTTTGCTCGGTTATAATGTTGGTAGTTGTAGTTCGGTTTCAAGAAAATAGATCCTCAATGAAACTGCTCACAACATGGTCTGAGGACTATCTTGAGTGGAGACATTTTTTTATGCTTTGAGCATGACAAGCCTTGTGCCATTTAGTCCCATTATAACCAAGAAAAGGCAGACTTCTCTATGGCTGATATCTCTCAATCAACTCACACCTAAACAATCTAGACAAATAAATACTACAGGTAAGATGAGAAATCAGTATTTTTGATTTTAAGGTGAACGTACCCTTTAAAGAATGGAATGAAAAAGAGTAGATTAGACATTTAAATGTAATTGTCCCATGCTTACTTTACAAATTATGTTTACTTTGGCTGCACAAAAAAAGAACATTCCAATCCACTCCAAGTAACACTCATAAACAAATTCATGTACTAGCCAAACCATTTGGGAGCGGTATCCATGGCAACCCACACTGAGTAGGAGCAAAAGAGACTGAATTGATTTCAAAGGGAATGAAGTAAAGTGCTGATGGGAGTCTTCCATGGAGACCATAAAAATCTACGTCACGAGGATGGGGCGAAGGGAGGTGAAAATTGCTTTTGAACCCTCGACAATCTGCACATGCACCGCAGCACTGATTGAGCAGTGCAGCTTTGTATCGACTGCACGTTTTACTGGAAACATGCTGTCGATGTCTCTCCTGTCCCAGATTACCTCCAGCAGAGATTGACAATTTAAAGTTAACATACGGTTTACCATAAGGAGACAGCCTCTGGCAGCCTCACGGTGAAAATACAACGGGAAGAAAGACTCATGTGGGCATATTCTCAGATCCTCCTCTCAGTACATGTAGGTCAAAGTAAGAATAGTGTAGATATTATTCACAGCTGCACTGAGCAAACACAAACTCCTCTGTCCTGGTCTCTGGAGTCACAGTAAGACATCCCATGGCGAGTCTTAATTAAATCTTTACTACACACTCCTCTCTCATCCTTCATCATCTGCCATTTTGGCTAAGGAATCACTCAGTCATGTGTGCGATTTTATTAAAGGGGAAACACATTTGGAACGAAGAGACGGGCCTCTCTGTGGGTGCAGTTTCTTTCCGAGGCCTCCTGATGGTGTGAATTATTTGTGGTTGTGCATTCTCACTATGATATTGTTATGTAACGTGGAAACAGAATGCAGTTATATTACATTTAGAGACTTTTCGTCTGATTTTTCAAACTGCGACTGAGCTCGGCAGGAGGTTTTATAATGCAGAGCTGTCATTAAGGTCCAGCTATTCAAGACTGGACAGACAACAAATCTTTTGTGCCTCGGTTAGGAAGAATCAATGAGGTCCTTCTAAATATGGATATCTCTCGCTCTCCATCCCACAGCAGTACAATGCAAAGCAGTACTGAGTTGCACTAATTGTGCCAGGCTGTAGGCCGTGTATAATAGCTGTAACAGCCACTGCTTTCCGTTCAAACGCTACCATCTGATCTCTGAATGAAACTGAATTGTGGACTGACATTAGCTTTTCTTTTTCCATCATAAAAGAATAATTGAGGACACTTGGCTGCATGTGTTCTGTTTAAGTATTCAAAATGAATAAAAACAATTGTGACATGACCCCGCTGCTTGTGTTTTTTCCCATTTCAATCCTGCATAGTTTGCACATCCGCCCATCAAATTACATGTGCAAATTCGTTTTGACACTTAATGTATGTAATTACGCATTCTGCTTGGCAGTTGCAGCCATCCAGATGCACCTGTGCTCGCAGCTTCTTACGGGCTGTTTAAATGGGTCAGCTCTAGAAATATCCTGGCTCAGAGAAGAAGTCGTGAGGGCCCCTCCCGTAACAGAACAAGAACATTGCTGGCAATACCCTTGAATCCTTTGTTTGTGACCTGCAAAGTCATAAGAGTTGTATTAGAATGATTACACAACACGTCAAGTGTATGACTGTACCACAATTTCTGTTTTTTTCTTGTGAATGGATGGCGTAGTTTGCCAGAGAGTGTTAAACTATGTCTAATAACAGCCTGCTGTCCTCTACCAGGATACAAAAGTCATTCCTTTGCTAATGTGGGCCCAAAATGTGAGGTAGTACGTGTGAATGATGCTGACGTACAAATTTCAGATGTCCAAAAAATAGAATGTAATCATCTTTGAGAGCATGTTCAACAAGAATTCATGCCTTTCACGATCAGATGAGTTCTGAATGGCTAAGCAAACCTAGATTTGTTAGGGGAGAATGGTATGGGCCGCTGGGCAGCTAGATAAGAAATGCAAGCAGCAAGACAGAGCTTAAAAAACCACACTGACCTTTGGTGAGCGAGCAGCTATATAACATCCTGACTGCAAATTGGATTGTGCACTCTGGACACTTTTGTCTGCAATGAAAATTTTCAAGGGAAAAAGAAATTGATCCATTTGGTGATTAAAATTGAGCTCTCTCTCTCCCTCACTGCATGAAACCCATCCAGGCCAAATATTTGGAGGGGGGCGAGGCCTTTTAAAGTTGGATGAGGGAAAGTAAAATATCTCAATTGTAATGTATTTGTTTCAGCTGTAGATGCAGTCATTGATTTGTTCAATACCACAGTCATTCTGTTGACTGGGGGATGCTTAATACTATTGCTGTCTCTCAGCTGCAGCTGCTGCATTCAGATTCACAGCCCGAATGAAAATCCAAAAGACACTGGAGCATAATATGTGTGTTTTTCCTTATACACCATGAATTAGGCCATTATTCCAAGAAGAAAAGACAGGCTAAACTATAATGAGTGGCATTCAGGGAGCCATTTGTTCATATGTGCCAGATTAGTTTTATTTAATAGGATTATGCGCACATTGGTATTTGTGTTTTGTGTGATTATGCCTCAAAATCATGTAATTAAAAAGCATGTCTCAGAAGACACACTGAAAATGAGACCTCTTTGCACTTTTTGACACAGTATAGAAGCATGGATGGATTACTGAATGGGTCTACCGGGCACAGGCCGCACACCAACCAACTCTAAATGATCACAAAGAGAAACTACAAAGACACAAAAAGACCTTATCGAGACCAAAACAATGACAGAGATTCAACGTCAGAGATTCAAGTCAGCTGCAAAGATGCACAACGTAGGAGACGTTTGTGCCCGAGGGGCCCATTGTCTCTTAATCCACCCATGAGTAGAAAACATAACTGCAATATCCAATGTAATAATCTTTCTGTGACTTACTGACATCTAATTTCGAAAGAATGTTAATCCTAAGTAGTTGAACTTTAGTAAGGAGCATATTTTATACTTGGGTTTTCAATAGGGATGCGCTTCCAGTTTGTTATATCAAACTCATGTTCTCATCAAATTTGAATGCACATATTGCAACTTGCTTTGATAAAAAAGCATGTGTCAGATGAATGAAATATCATGTAATGAATAATTGTGATCAAACAGAGAGATATAAAAGGGCACAGTCATTACACAAGTGTAAAATGAATTATATAACCCGATTAGTCTCATGCAGAATGGAAGACTGTGGTAGTCAGACTGCAGCCCCACACCACCTTGTGGTCACAGTAGTATGAGTGCTGTTACATCCACTGTGCAAAACACTGTGAAGTCATGCAACGGGAGCTCAGTTTATAGGTTGCAACATGCTTTCCATAGCGTGTTTTATTGCTTTAACAAAAAGGAGCTTACAGGAGAGTTTTTTTTGGCTCTTTTCAACCTCACAGTTGAGATGTTTTTTAGATACTAGTTTACTCAACAGTTAAGACAGAAAAGGAGGTAATAGCTAAATAGACAATGTTACATAGAGACATGGGCATAAGCACAGGTCTTATCTGTTTAACATGAGCAAACCCAAGGCCATGAATTATATTATTTGTTTTTTTTTATGTCATCTCAGGTAAAGCCTTCCTCATCTGCACTCTCAGGGTCTCTGCACCTTCATTGCAGCTGGGGAATAAGTGTAACGGCTCAGTACAGCAAAAATGTCTTCTTCCAGTGTAGCTGTGACATCATCAAGTACAGTTTTTAATATGGGCTGTGACAGGTGATACTACAGAAAGAGCAGGATAGACAAACTCAATTAGGTAAAACTGGAATGTGAAACACTTAATGGGACTGTTATATATTCAGTCAATAACAAATGAAATAGTCATTGTTTCTCATAGACTTTATTAGACATGTGCATGTTTAATAACATACTCATTTCACGTAATATAGCTACATTGCATATAACATCAAATATTTTTTTTTTTACATTTAATTCAATAATCCACCATGATTTACATTATGCAGTATCTTATTTTTTAATTAACAAAAACCTCAGCTTTTTGATTCTTGCACTTACATTAATGATGTACGTTATTAAATCTGGCAGGCATCAACTGACAATCAGTTCCACTCAAATTTTTAAGGATTTCATCTTTTCACAATGATCATACAATGCATTTAGAAAACAATAAAACTAGCTGTAACAAAGAAAATCATGTACATTCACAGTCAGATATATCCACCATAAATAATGTAAACTTTTCAAAAGAAATCTGTGAATATCAAAAGCATAAATACATAAAACTACATCCTTGCATTGCTGCCACAGCTCTCAGGAGGTGCCATGGCAAATGGTATGTCTTAATATGGCCAGCAGGCCTCTGAGCGACAGTACGACATTTTTCAAAGTTAACCATCCATGCTATAATCGTGATGGCTCATTTTCATAAATTACACACTCAGTGTAACAATTACACAAAGCTGATTCACTTGGCGTTAGGCTGTGCCACGATTAATCTGACAGTCACACTGAGTCACTGTAAAATTTAAAAATGAAGCCCTGAATCACTAATGCATAATCTTACAAGCCCCACATAGTCCTGCCTCATAGAAAAAATGAAGCATATACAAAATAATTGGGAAAAAATGCATACATTTGAGAAATAAATTTCTTTAAGACACACATAATATCAACAAGCACGAATAGCAGCAGGGGAATAAAGGTGACAATCGGCATCACTCAGCGCTCTGTACAACACATCTATTTGGTTTCACCAGTTACTGAACGACATTCACACATTTATGCACCATTGAGCACAAGGGGTCACTGTGGCTACACAAACACAGGCAGCATAAAGAATCTGCAAGGGAACCAGGATTCCTCTATACTTTTGGCTATTGGGTCTTCTCTAAAAAGCATGATATTGCCATACTACGTTGACATTCGAATGGAAAGCGCTCCTTCTGGAAGACATTTTTAGTGCCTGGAAACAGAATTGTTTTTCAGAAGTGATCAAAGAAAGGGTTGTCAGTGCAAGGGAGGGGTTGCAGGAAGTACTAAATCTACTGCAGGGGTGCATCCCACAGTTTGACATTCCTATACCTTTGCATTATTTCTTTATTGTATAGCCTCTTCTTACAGAACCTGTTGAAAAACCTGGAGGCATATATGGAAGCAGAAAGTCTGCTGCACTGTATCATGCAGACTCGGGTTTGGAGTTAAGTGCAAAATCTCAATGCATTGACTAACTGCTAGCAACCCTAAAATCAACCTGGCATAATCCACTTACTTACTGTACATCCACTCAGTTCATAGCTGGTTTAAAGTCAGACATGTTATCATTACATTGCTTTGAAATCAAGGGAATATGAAATGAAACTGTCTGTAAATAATCTAATTTGTCTCTAACTGTACCTGAACAGTTGTAAACCCTGCCTTCGCTGTACCTTACCGTACCACACCTGTCACAGACACAGCAGCACCCCAGGGTGGAAACACTGGATTGTTGCTTTATCAAGTGTCAGATGACTAAACCTGAAAATATAGACTTCATACATCAGTGTCACTGTATTCAAGTATAATTTTGCAGTACACTGCATTGTAAATAACAGAAACATTCGACCTCATTTAAATGCATGCTTTTCCTTCATTAATAGTAAACAAACACAATAAAACTGCAATGGAAGACCCTCACCCACATACAAGTGTCACAATCAATTGGACATCCCTGAGACAACTCCATTTGATCTGACTTTCTTGTCTGTGTAAGGCATGCTTTCAAGGTGGAGAGCTTTCGGGCGTTTGTTCTTGTGCGACAAAAAACAGGAAGAAAAGTGGCGGCAACAACATACTCACAACACCTACTAGGTTACTTTACTAACTACTTCAACAACATGTGACGACACAGTTACAAGCGCCAATGTCAGGGGTTGGAAAATGCAACCATTGCCTCCTGTTGACATGCAGCTAAGACATCAGCGTGAGCGGTCAATAGCTCGAACAGATCAAGCATTAGCTAACACTGGACATCTTATGTGTGCAGCTGTGCTGAGTTAGGGACTGTACAAAAATGATTAGGGGCGGAGGGGTCACCAAAAGGAGGAGGAGATTCTAATTTATATTTGTGTTAAAGCAGGAGATATTCTCTTGTTTAGTTGCTGTTTTAATCCTACCCAATATTTCTATTGTATGTCATATTTTACGTTTGTGAGATGAAATATATAAAAATAGATAATAAATTAAAATTATAATTTTCTTGTGTGCCATGTCGATGCATTATGACATATGCAGAGAATATAATATTACTAATTTAATAATATATAATATAATTTATTTTGCAAGCTCTATAAATTAAAAAATAGATAATGGCTGTATT
>CAFUXE010000703.1:520399-541542 GCA_903364295.1 Serranus cabrilla
TCGGGTATTGCTCATGTATTGCTACACTGACACCTTTGGCTCCTTGATGCCCAAATGCATTTTGTATTGAGTTAATCTTTTTTTTTTATCTTTACTTTTGTAAAGGCCTGCAAATAGCCCCTATCCTGAAGACTATTTAACAATTCGTATTAATTAATCTAAAATGACCTGGTTGCGTCACATGATGGTGAAAAGGTAATCATGTGACGTGACCTCCGTGTCACGTGCAGTCGACGCTGGACCACACTGATAGACAGTTTAGATGGTGGCTTGTGTGTGATTGATTATCACGTTTTATTTATAGTCTCAGCCTTACGCAGTGTCATTACGCAATATAATATTTCTCCTGCCTGCTGCTTCTTCTGCTGCCCACAGTGACGGGTCTGTATTTAACTTGTTGCTATGCAGTGGGTCATGTTATCATGTGCTGTGATCACTTTGCCTGAGCACTAAAACTGTTGTGTTATTGATGATGTTACACCAAGGTGAGTGGACAGAGGAGAAACACAGTTTGTGGTCGTTCAGTTTCCTGGTGTGAGGACTTTGGTCATCCTGGATCTCAAGTGAAGTTGTGCTGTATTGTGAGTCATTAGCTGTAATACAACCGGATATCATTTAAATCAGTAATGACTTACTCACCTTGCACCAATGTCTATCTACAGTTCTAAAGAACTGATGCTTTTCCGTTTTCATCTTGTCAAAGCCTCCTGACTCCTTTGAAAACACAACTGCTGTCTCAATTGTGAATTTGTTTGTTGTGTTTAAAACACCAAAGTTACACAATAACACCAACCAGCTAACTGATGGGGAAACCTCTGTGTTCTGTCAGGTAAAATCACTGTTTTTGTCAATGGAGTCTGGTGGAAGAAGCAGAGAGAGGTGTATATAACGGCTTTGGTTCTTTGTCAGAAAGGGTTGTCTGATGGCAAGATAAAGCGGTTAAAATAAATTAAAAATTAAATATATATCTTTAACTTAAACTCATGTTTTTTTTTTTAGGTGTCTTCAGCAGTACAGCAGTGCCCCTGCCTGCTTCTCCAGATTGGGAATGTGCTGTCCAGTATCTACTGTAGGTAATGCAGTGACTCTGGACACCTGTCTCATACAACCCACTAAAAAACTATTACTTTAAAATTTAAAAAATAATTAATTAACAGAATAACTGAAATAACACTAAAGTTGAATTCCTAAATCAGTTTTTAAATGAGTGGCAGCTCCATCCTCTCCATCATTTCGCCGTAGAGCTGTTGAAGGGAACATTTTTAAACTTCCTGTACTGGTCAGCCTGTGCTTGTGTGACTTGACACAGCTCTGTGTTGGGATATGATGGTGGTGCTGATGAGAGCAGGGTGACAGGGGCGTCGCTCACTGTCAGACACGAGCCTGCTGTTGACTCTACAGGGTGCCTATGGGTGTGGATGTGATACTGCATCCTGTTGTGTTCAATAATGCAGCAGTCACACGCTCACTGTTTGGCTTTCAGGCCACTGACACAGTGTGTTACTTTTGATTTTCTACAGTCAATACAAATAGTGAGAGATGCGCCATCTGTGGGTGACACCCAGAGTCAGTGATCACAGACCCCCAGGGAGCCGCAAGCCTCCACTATGGAAACCACACTGTGTGCTGCTGGCTGAACCATGTTTACAGGGGACTCAAACACACGGCTCCGTGCATTTTTTACCTTTATCAGCTAAATCATTCCTGATAGAGATCTAATATTTTCTCTCTATTTACCAACAAAGAAAAAATTAAATGCATCTTTTAGTGCAGAATGATATTGGAGCTTTAAAATCTGCAGAAACAAGTGGTGAATTTAAAGAAGCTTTGACAAGACAACCATTTCTATTGGATTTTTCTTTATTCACTCAATTGTAATTTATTGTTTTGTCCATTTAGTGAATGGTTTATTGATTGACTGGTAAACCCTACAGTCCAAAATGGCTGCCGTTTCACCAATGGGTTTGTTTATTTCTGACCACGCCTCAATATTGACTGCTGGGCATATACAGTATTGTAACAGCTCACTCAAAGCAGCAACACCTGGGTCATGTATCTGTTGATTTACAATATTCCAACAATATCATGACAATTAATATTAATTAATTCTTCTTCTTTTTAACAATATATATGGCCATGATTTGTCTTGTTAATATCTATTACCTTCAGTCCCCATTTGATTAAAGACAAACTTACCAGGAATTAAATTAATCCTTTCTAGAAATGCATAACTTTATCCTCCTGAGACCTGGGAAAAAATGTTTTAATATTATGTTTTTTGTGTTTTATAATTGAAGTCGATGTAAGAAAAATAAATATCTGTAATTGAAAAATTATGTTTTTCATTTTATTTTTGATAAGACCCCCCAAAAAACTGCATACATGGTGTTTGAAATAAAGACCCACACAGTACAAATGAGTCTTCTCCACTGTAGCAATTATAATTTTTCATATAATGATCTTTGGGAATGTGTAAACAGCTGGTTTAGACAGAGTAGAGTCATATTCCCTGCGTATTAAAACAGAGCACATTATTAATACATTAATCATCTCTCTCATTTTACTGCACAGATTCTAAAACAGTTGGGATGCTATGTAAAATGTAAATAAAAACATTATGCATCAAAAGCAAATTCACACAATTGTTAACAAAAACCAATGCTCATCAGTTTGAGCTTTAAATAGTTCAGTTTAGTTAAAAGTGTTAATTTCCTTCTACAGTTTTCACTTGATAGTGAGTAAATAAATCAAAAGAGGAAGCCCGCAGTAATGTGTGCCCTAGTGTGTTTTAATGGCATGAAATTTCAGGTTATGACTTAAGGGGGCAATGTTGAGCTGAAATTGGTCTTACCATAACATATTTTATGCATGTGTTCACAAAAAGCTCCCTATATGTGCATCCCAGCTGATATCACCCTGTTAGAACAATTATATTAAGTATTAAATAGATTGAAACAGGCTAATCTATCAGCTAACAACAGGGCTGCACAGATGATAATTTTTATTGATTCTTATTGCATTAATGTGCAAATATATTATTCATATGAGTTATGTGTTTGTATAGTCAAATATCAAAATATGAATGATACTCTTAATAATTTTTAAGCAGTTCCAAGGCCACAGTATGTTAACGAGTGGCTTCCAAAGATTTTCTACTCCTCAGTATGCTCAGCCGAGATTGTTCTCATGGCAGCGGCATTTTCAGGACTTAGGAGTCTTTGTCTGGCCATCAACAAAAGCCTTTGGATTACTGGTGAGGCAGGCTCACAGTACAGCTGCAAGCGTGTATGGGCAGGTCAGTGGAATGACTGGAGCTCCGGTGGGCTAAGAGCTCGAAAAAATGCAGTTTGGTGAGATTGCAGATTAGGAGGGAAGGGGAGGGGAGTGGGACAGGTGGTGATTCCATGGAGGGAAACAAAAGGCATACTTCAATTTTTTCATGGATCAGGGAGAAATCTAAGACGTCATGTGAAAACGTGAGGTGTATTTTTCTACAAAAGAAAGTGCTGAATAAAACTTAAAGCTCTCTAATCATTATGGATCCTGTGGTAGTGTGACATTTAGAAACTGCACTTTCTAGCTTTGAGGCTGGCCTACCTGTGAGCTCATACCGCCTGTAGGACAATAACAAGGCTGAGGGAATGACGGCCTTTGATTGGCCCCGACCTCGGCCAATCTGAATTCGAGGGAAGAGTCACAGGGAAGCCACTGCACCTATCTGCACTCACCTGATACTTTACCTGGCTGAGCTCAGACCCAGCATCTCATTACCTTTCCAATACAATCTATAACTGAGGCTCATTGTGTCCCGTAAGCTCCAGCAGTCAAGGTGTTCCTCAGTATTTGACTTGACTCCAGCCAAGACCAGGAGACATGGCTGTGGCTAACTTCCAGTACATTACCAGGATGAGCAGTGGATTCAAGGTCTACATTTTAGAAGGTAAGCTTGATTACTGCTTTTCTTTTATTGCTCATGTTGCTTTATTAGAGCAAATACTTCCATTGATCAAAGTAATACAAAATTTGTAATGGTAATGCTATTTTAGTGTATAACATGTTTGTTATATATGTTTAGATCCTGTGTCATGAGACAGCTTTCTATAAGATGCGGTAATTTCAATGGCAGTTACCCGTGATATTTATATTAATACAGTATAAAATATAAATATACAGATGAGATGACAGTCACATGGAAGATACACACTAACGGCAACACTTAACTTTTAAAATGCTCTTTGTAAAATATGTGTTTTTTATTGTATTTATAGATATTTTTTTTCATACAGAAATTAAAATAATTAATAAGGGAATCACTATTAATACTTCAAGGTCCTGATGACTGAACTAACAATCCGCAATGTGTGTTGTCATTCACAACTATGCTGTGTTTGTCATGGATACCCATAAAATCCGAATAAACACAGTCAAACAGAAGGTCAGGCTGCGTATTCCCCTCTGCTTACAAGGAAGAAATATCCATGCCTGAGGCATTAGAAAATCAGCATAGGTGTGGTTATACCTGCCACCACCTCCCCTCCCCTCCCCTCCACAATGGCACTCTGTGTGCAGGAGTAGCTCACAGGTGTTGGAGTGTTCAGCCAGTAGGAAATGTGGATTGGAGTGAGCATTTAAGGGTGTGAAGACAGTGGACGACTTTCATTGTCCGACAGTTGAAAACACATAATCACCTCCTTTGTTTGTTCTCAGTGGATGAATGATTTATTTTGAATACAGTTGAAGCAGCTTTGAAGGAGTCCCGCTACCATATCAATGTGGATTTTCTAGTGTTAACTGAGCATACAGTCGAACAATGGGCCGTAGTCTAATTATGCGGCCATTTCATTTTCAAACAATGCTTTAACACGTGAGGTTATGACATGAGGCAAGAGCTCCAAGAGCAAATGGGTTTAAAACTCCTGCTGATTAGATTAATAACTGATGTACCTGCCTTCGAGAAAAAACACAGAAAATCATTTTGCGGGTACAGTGCAACACACTATGACATCATCAGCGTCTCGTTGATGTGTTTCAACTTGTGTAATTGCAAGAATCCAGTGTGTACGTGTGTATTCACTTTCATGGCGGGTTTATAAATGGGTGCCGCCCAAATCAGGGTCGTCAGAGCCTGAAAGCTGTTAAATTTGTGGCACCCCATCCTGACAAAAGCAGTTGATTGTGCCATTCGGGCTGTGTGATAGGGCTGAATGCCAACATTATGCAGAAAAACAACATTTACCGTTAGTACTGAATCAGCTGTGTTGTGTTGTAACCTTCGCTGATCAGGTAGATCGAGTTCTGCAACTTAACGGAGTTTACAATTAACGGTGGCACAAAAAAAAAACATTTTCCCACGAGTACCTGTCATGCAGGTCATTGTCATGGATCAAAACAAGCAGTTACTCATCTCTGAGTGCCATTGTTACAGTTGTAAAATCATCAGTGCCAGTAAATGACAATTTGTTTTTATAGATATTGCTGGGAAAGTAGGCCATTGCAAAACACTGTTTTAAAGCATCTTATCCTAATTTTGCACTTTAATTTTATTTTTCAGGTCAGCCCCACCTCAGGAGCGAAGACAGATACAGACATTTCGCCAATGACCGGGCCCGAGCGCCAATTGTGCATCCCGTGAAACGCAAGCGCAGCCACGAGAGAGGCCTCACATTGGAGGAGAGGTTGGTGAACTGGTTCTCTTCATGTTTATACAGTAGTAGTTCAATATTAAAATAAGGATTCATTAAATGCAAATGTTGTCAATGTTTCAGGCGAGAGCGGGCGCTGAGCAGAAGCAGCGGCAGAGCTGCCCAGAGAGCAGCTCCAGCCCCGGTGTTCAACAGGCCACAGAGCCCCACATCCACCTGGAGTCCAACACCCAGCCCCACCAGCCCTCTGCCCCCCCACGTGTACTACGCACCAGTCATGGATGAACCACTCGCCCTCATCAAGAAACCGAGAAAAGACCCTGAAAGCACAGAAGAGAAGACTAAACTCTCTGCTCCCTCTCAACCCCAGGTAATTCACCAAAACATATGCTGCTTGTGTCATCAACGTGTTCTCAAAATTCACGGCAGTGCTCTATACCCCTTTGTAGTCTCAGTGTAGCTCCAGGCTACCCACAGCAGTGGTACGTTTCCCATCTGTAGTCAGTGAATCCAACTGCACAGGCAGTTCTTCTTCCAAGAGCACATGCAGGCCTAAGCTTGTCAGAGCTATGCAATCCAGCCGGATTCAGGGAGAAAATGTGAGCAATGGAGGGAAGAATTCCATCAACAAGACCAAACAGACTGCTCTCTCTTTGACCTGCATGTGCCACAGCACTGGGAGTGATCTGACTCTCATGGGCAGAGCCAACCAGTTTAATCGGTTTTCAAATGATTTTGCTTTTCAAATTGAACTTTGTACACTGATTCCTTTTAAATCAGATGACGTGCAGGTTTAAATTTGTGATAGTAAGAAAGTTATGGGATGAGGAGGAAACATAAATCAGGAATACTTCTTTCTTTAAAAAAGGAAAAACATTTTCTGTCTTTTGATTAAAGTAATGACCCCTTCTTTCCTTCTTTTTGTCTAGATGCGTCCTTCTGTGATCACTTGCGTCTCCTCATCCAGAAACCCGTCCTGCAGATCTGATATCCACAGGAGCCCTTCATCAGGTCAGTCTCAGACTCTGTGCATGAGCTCATCCACCACTCATCGTCACACACGTATCATAAAGTCGATATCCGCTCACTTTCCCTGACTCACCGAGGCGTGTTTTGTTATTCATCCTTTCTATTCCAGTGATTTCCAAATGCAACTATGACCACGTTGTGGAGGAGCATTTCCAGAGAAGCCTCGGAGTGAACTACCAGAAAGCTCGCTCCCAGCAGCTCTCCATCAGCGTGTCCGTCGATGACCACTTTGCCAAGGCTTTGGGAGACAAGTGGCTGCAGATTAAATCCAAGTCTTCCTCCTGTTCATCAACACCTCCCAGCAGTCCGAGTGTCACTTACTCCCCCACCTACAGCCACAGCGTGAATCTGTCCCACAAAGAGTCCGCCAGCAGCTCATCGCCAACTTCCAGCCACTGGTCTGTCAACTAAAGCAGAAACGAGCTCTCATATGGGAAGAAACTGTGACTTTTAACATTTCACTGCATGCAGCTCTGCTTGTCGAGCAATGGAAATGCCAGCGCTAGTGCTGAGAGTGCGAGCTAACAGATGCAGGAGTGCCGTCACCTTGGACCTCTGTGGGTCCAAATTTAAGACACATTGATGCAGACGGAAGTAGCAATAATTGGGATGTCCATGTCTTGTTACATTTCTGTCCTCTGCTTGTTGATAGCATCTGAATACCTGAGATACTGTAGATGGTGATGTGGGATGATTGAAAAATCAGCCGGATAATCCTTAACATTTCTTTGATTTTGTGTCGTTCTTTTAATGCCACAATTTCATTGTATTATATTTATGCTCTGAAAACACCTGGGTTCCTTATAGTCAGAATGACTAGCCTGTCTGCTGTATTATGCTTATCAGCTGTACACAAAAGAGATTTTTTTTAAAAGACTTTGAAAAAATAAAAATCCTAAAGATCACTTCATTTCTTTGTGTCATTTGTTAATGCACAATTGTATAGTTTTTTTTCCTGACAAATCTGAACAAGAAATCACACACAGAAAAAAAACACAATTTACAGCCGACTGATATCAGCTCATACATCGACATACTTACAATGTATTAGACTCTCAACCATTACTAGAACTGAACACCAAAAAAAATTAAGAATAAATAAAACAAAATAAATGGCTAAATAAATATCAGTACTATTCAGTGTCAATCAATCATCAACATTTAAAATAAAGAATAAATAAAATACAATAAACACCACTGTGTTCAGTATCAGTCAACTGCAGACTATTTAAATAAAGAATAAGGAAAGGAGCTAGTACCATGTCTAAAATATCCTAAGCATTTTTTTTTGTATTATATGTTCTGTAAAAAAGTGCATATTGCAAAATAAATATGCTGATAAGATGCGTCTGATAGGCTGATGTTGGCTGATAAAATCAGTCAGGCTGTAATTACAAATTAGATGAATTGATGAGGTTAAGTGAAAATGATTTTTGTTGGAATTTCCCCACAAAGAGAGGTTAACGATGTCACAAAATGAATAATATTCCTTTTTAAACTTGAAGGTCATGACCTGGCGGACACACTATAAGAAGCGGGCAGGGTGTTGTACCAGACAACTTAATTTCAGCAGTGAGTCAGTGTGCGTCTGCACCACGTCCGGCGCATACATGCCACTTACACTGCGAGCTGTTGCCACACACTGAGTGGAAATTAAATGGATGTATGAGCAACACGCTCGGGACTTTTTCCTGTAAGTTTGAGGGAATGCAGGGTGCATGTTCCAGCAGGCACCAGGTTTGTCTTCTGACATTCCTGTCTCCTGAGAAAATGACTCCGTAAGATCCTACAGATCCTGTTTGGCAAGGCACGGGAGGGAGGGAAGAGGGGAAGGAAGGGTTGGGCTTAAATAGGCCTGAGCATGAGAACCAGCAGTGCTCTTCAGTTACTTATTTGCATGTTCTATCTTGTCTTACTTTAAATATGATAAGCCACATTAAAAACTTTGAAATTACAGAGTTGGTACATTTTTAGGAGTGGGGAATAACCTGAAGGTTCTGACACGTAGAAGAGCACCTTTTTAAGAGGCATGCAAATCAGGAAGGAAAATGTGAATTGAATGTGTTTTTATAATAAAATAGTTAAGGTAAATCATTAAAAGTGTATAAGCTGATGTCAGTGGGTGGTTTGAGTTAAGACATCTGCACAAAACCTCTTAACATCCACCATGCATTAGCATAAAGTTTACATCAAACAGATTTTTGCAGCAAGTTCATTCACACATGAGCAAATAATGATCAAACTGCTTGTTATTACTTTTGAAACTGGTATTTCCACATGGCGTATATTCATTATCCAGAGTAACCTGAACAGGGGCATTGATGCCATCTAGAGGCATGTAGGCAAACCTTAAACAACCGACAATGACAAATGGGCTCATGTTGCAAGATGAAGAGGACAGACAACTGAAAGCACGGCTCTGCAGGTCAGCTTGTTGTTGACTGAGAGATCTCGCTTGACACAGAGACCTTTAGAAACTTGAGAGAGAAAAACTCTTTGCTCAGTGCACCACTAGGAGGCGACTCCATCACTTCTTATTCAAAAACTCTTCGAGTTCACATCTTATGTAAGAAAACACTTCAATTTCTTTATATATTTCAAATACCTTTATTTATTCATTTATTAACCACAGTTATATGTGTGTTTGCTGGATGATAAGACTGAAGAGTGTTCAGCTGAACTGAGCTGAAAGTGGGAGTTTGAATGCTACAGAACAACTGGCCATGAGAATGTTAACAGGAAAACTTCTCAAGCTGCTGCAAAACAAATGTGCATTGTTGTTTGAGGCAACAATGAAAGATAATTACAATTCTGAATACCTCAAACACGACAGAAAACAACATTTTACTGTGGCGGTAGTAATTAAGGAAGCACAACGGTTCAGATGATTGGACAAACCATCTGGGAAAGTTTCTGCACATTGTCTGGTCTGTCGAAAGTTAGATCACTGTCAACACAGCACGAAGCATTTAGTAAATAATTAAAATTACAGCTCTAATCTCATGAGAACATGATTGCGTGGAATGATTGTGTGCAGGAGTGCATGATTCATTTTTAAGGATCTTGTTCAACCTCTATTTAAATGATCAAAGATAACAATCTGGGAGAACTGCTTGAAACTGCTGGGTGTTCACAATCCAAAACTGGAAGCTTTGTTCAGCCCGCAGTAGCAAGTAAATATGATATGAAACACGCCTGTTAACTGCTGTATTAGTAGTTCATGTGGGGAATTTCTGTCAATGCAGCTGCATTTTATTTGACTTAAACTACTAGAATATCTGGATTACTGAATGGGAATACAGGCCCAGAACTTCACCTGCAAAATATCACTTCAGAGACATGCACTGACTACAAGGAGATGCAAAATTACCATATTTAAACATTGCATGACTTCAGAAAGACCCAAAATCACCAAAAAAATACACAAAACGATTTCAATGGAAAACCCAAATCCACGAAACACACAAAGAAGACACAAAATTGCTACAAATAGACACAAATTACGATAAAGTGTTATGCCCAACTCGGTTAGACACAACACAACAACAAAACTAGGCTAAAACCTATAAACTCTGTGTGCCTTGTTCCTATTTAGGAGAGGTGGTGGGGCCTTTTGCACGTTTGTCCCCAGGGGCCCATTGTCTCATAATCCACCCATAACAACAAAACCTCACAAACATTGCAACCACGCCATGTCAGTGAAGTGGCATAACATCACATCGAATGGCCTTTCTTTTAAGGTATGAATGCTTAGTGGAAAAAAACAAAGTCTTTAAAATAAATAATGTCATTAAAGTGCAGTTGAGTGGATGAGTTTTGTCACTGGTGATTCATTATATGTATATATGGGTATGCACAACTATGTACGCATGGAATATACAAACATATCTGTCTTTTCTGTATTTGCTTTTGCTATGTACTGTAATAATGTATTATTGGTACCTCAAAATGTCTACCAACATGAACTGACATGTATACAAATGAGAATCTGAAGCACATATGAATAGCTGCTGACACGTAGTGCAGGTTAAAGGTTTGCTGACTGTTTCCGCCACCTTAACGTTTTTTTTTTTTAAGTAGAGTTGTGACTCAGTAGTCACATGCTTTGGAAAGGTCAAAATATTCCACACAGGTAGCGTTTGTGTCCCAAAGCCAAACTCCATCATTCAAAAGGCACCAAATAAATGAGTAATGAAGAGGAACTCATCAGCAGATTTGGAGGCAGTGTAGCAGTTCAGAGGAGAGTGGATACTGCTGACAGTGAAGGTGACCTGAGTCTCACAGAGTTTGTCAGTAAAGTGACTGCTGAATATCAGGTTGATCAGTAACACAGTTTGAGACTGTGGCTTCACGTTCTGCTCAGCTACACTTGCTTAATAAGTGGTTCTCCACAGCCGTAACTGTTCTCCAGTGTGATTACAATGTGACAGATTATGTTGGGAATTCATTAAAGTGACAGTTCACAACCAAATCGAAAATATTCTAAAATATTATACTATCATTACATCAAATTTTTTCTCCTAACCTAACTGTTCTGACATGAGTTGCCAAGTGTTGGAGATATTGGTTGTTGAGATGTCGGCCTTCTCCCAAATATAGTGGAACTATATGGCATGCAGACCTTTATTATTATTTTTTTTTATCAAGGAACTGCTCACATTCACAGAGATATCCCTAAACCTAACCCATCAACGACAAAATGACCCCAAAGAGCCTCAAAACAAGTTCATAGCTTCAGTATAACCTGCATGGATGAATGGACAGGCATCTGTTTTTATACATATCTAATAAAGCGTTTGGCCACTAGGTGGCACTAGAGTGGAGGCCATGTTTGTTATTTAAATAACAAGATTATCACCTGTGGTCACTTTAACACATCAGACCAGCTCCTCATAGGCAGAGATTAGGTTTTAGTCTAAACTGCACATGCATATTATCTTTCTTATTTGTATTTACACAAAATAAGTCAAACTATACATAGTATCCGGGGAGATTACGGGAATATTGCATATAATATTACAATAATAAACCCAGATTACCATAAACACACTGGCACCTGAAATATTTTTTCTTTAGGAGCCACAAGATATATTTAGGCAAAACAATAGTCATTTGTGTGTCTCCATGGTGGTGAGGAAAACACATTTTAGGGGGATTTTGTGTTCATGAGCAGCAAAGCAACATAATCAAAGACAACTGTAATTATTCCTGCCTGTCAACAAACAAGCTAATGTTTAGCTTTAGGCAGCAGCGGTCTCATGACCGGACTGGAAAGGCGGGTACTCTACCAGCTCAATATATAAACCAACTTACAACAGGAGTCTGCAAACATTTCACTCACCCCTCCTCTCCTGACAACCGCGAAAAACATCCTTTACTTTGCACAAAGCTGCGCCGCTCACCTGTTAGTGACACGCGACGTGCGTTGGACCCAAACACAGCAGGACACAAAGACTTTGGTCTCACATGTAAGTATTTGACTGTATTTTCTCATTCTTCTCCTTCTTCTCTGTGTTGTCGCTGCGTTTTAATTATGCAACAGCTACTTAGGAGATTAACATGGCCCGTTTCTGTACAGACGGTGAGTTTATTCAAAATGACCGAGAAGGCCAATTATTAGCAGCTTTTTGAAGTTTTAAGTGGATTTATTTGTGGGTTTTCTACGCAACTGGAATGTTAAAAGTGCTATAATTATGTGTGAACCCGGTGGATGTTGCTGCACGGACACATTTATTGGTTTCATTACATACATTCATTTAATTTCATTTACATAATAGCTATCATAGACCCCAACTCTTAGAAAATCCTATTAAAACACCGCAGGAGCTGAAACACACTTTAAAATGCAGTGACGTTACATAAGATGTCACTGTTGTGCTATAACATATGTTCATATCCCTCTATTGTTGTTGTTGTTATGGCAGGGATGACTTTATCTCAAGTTATCTCAAAGTCTATATTTCACTATTTAGTTGTGTTCTACTTATACACATTAAATAATTAATCACTTACTTGATCAGAAAGTCACACTTTTTTCCATGGACCTGACACTGATTAGGTCATGACACAAGGGTTGTTTTTGATCTTGGCAAAAACAATTCAGAAAAAATAAACATATTCATACCTGGGGTAGGTTAACTTTTAAATGACATCATTTAAACCAGTTTAGATGCGGTGCTTTATGGAAAATTTTGAAAATAATTTATTGCCATAAAGCAACTACATGCAATTATGGAAGTGTCTTGTTTGGGGACTAGGAGGGCATGCTGGTGATCCAGAGTTCATTACTTCTGATATCTTTATTTATTTTGTCATTTCAGACATTTTGTAACTGTACCATATGTGGATCACAGAGTTACACCAGTGGTAATCAGAACGAATTGGGATATCCTGCACAAATCTTATTTTGTTCCGGTTTTGTGTACATTTCCAGTCAATAAGCCTCTTGTTTATACATGAAGGACCATATGGAAATGGGTTAGAATAGGTTATGCATTCATTCATTCATTAATTTATTATCCTTAACCGCTTATCCGAACCCGGGCTGCAGGGGGCTGGAGCCGATCCCAGCTCACGCTGGGGTACACCCTGGAGAGGACGGCAGTCTATCGCAGGACTGACACATATATGTAATTCATGTAATATAAAAAAGTATGATATTTAAAAAGCATGTTGGATTCTGAGCGTTTCTGTGTCAGATAGATAACTCCACAGTAAAGTTATGTTCTAGCAGTCTGATGCCAAACTTTAATGTGGCTCACCCCAGCAATGACTTACAACTGATAACCCGTAAAACACTTCATCACAACGACTTCCTTCTACCACAGCACTCAGCAGTAAATCATGCCAGCAGAGCAAAGGGATGCATGCTGTTTGGTCTTGTTAATATGTAACTAAACTCTGTCTGTGAACCAGTAAATAAGGAGTATTAACCACAAACTTGTGCATTTCTGTGTTTCTGCAGTGTCATCAGAGGCTCGCTGTCACAATGGATGTCTCTCCCTCCTCCATACCCCGTCATTTTATAATGAAGCCTACAGACAAACCCTACATACCAAGCTAGCAATACATTTTGCTTTATTTTCTTTTAGGACAGAACTAAGTGGTTCTTTAATCCATTTTTGTGATATAATTTTGTACGTAAACACAAACTACCTCACTAGTCACCATCAAACCACCTTAAATCAGCTTAGTTTAACAACTCAATTTAATTAATTTGCTAGCAGTGATGGATACAACTACATTAGCAGCCCTGGCTGCTGCCACCACCGTGGCTCTGGCCTCTCAGTCTGCCATGACAGGCTACTTGTGGCTGTTGGTGTTAGGCTTCGTCATTGCCTTCATTCTGGCTTTCTCTGTGGGGGCCAATGATGTGGCCAACTCCTTCGGCACAGCGGTGGGCTCAGGAGTGGTCACCCTGCGCCAGGCCTGCATCCTGGCCACTATTTTCGAGACTGTAGGCTCAGTGCTGCTGGGCGCCAAAGTCAGTGAGACCATCCGAAAGGGGATCATTGACGTCCAGATGTACAATGGCTCTGAACACGTCCTGATGGCAGGATCGATCAGTGCAATGTGTGGTAAGTACATAGAAATTTCATTTTTTTCCCCTGCTGGAATAGTGCAATGAAAATAAAGTAAAGAAGATATTTATCTTGTGAATGTTCAGATGATGCTAACAGGCCTCGTCATGTTTTTGTCCTGCAGGCTCTGCTGTGTGGCAGCTGGCTGCTTCATTCCTGAAGCTCCCCATTTCTGGAACCCACTGTATTGTTGGAGCCACAATTGGCTTCTCCATGGTAGCCAGAGGTCACCAAGGGGTCAAATGGATGGAGCTGCTGCGCATTGGTGAATATATGTTGTTGTTCCTCAGGTATCTGTTGAAATAGAACGCAAATGTAGCTTTTAAGCTCATTAATATTCTTTTGTTCAAATGTCTTTTTCAATCTTAAGTGGCATCCTGGTTCCTGTCCCCTGTGCTGTCGGGCATCATGTCAGGAGTTCTCTTCTATTTGGTTCGCAAATTCATTCTGAACAAGGTAAGCCGACCCCTAACACTACCCAGTGAACATGATTCACACGTGTGATTTAAAGGCATCAGTACAAGTGGTGGAGAAAGTGTTAAGTCAGCATTAAAACACTCAAGTCCTGCATTCAAAATGATACTAGATAGAACATTGGTACTTTTATTAAAATGTATTCAAAGTATTAAGAACAAAACTACTAATGCTGCAGAAAACAGGCTTCTGTGACTGATATATTACTACAGATATTAGATTGTAATACTGATGCACTGATGCTCAAGCAGTGTTTATATACTGTAGTATACTGTTAGTTTAGGAAGGTTTAAGGTAGTTTAGTCCAGTGGTTCCTAACCAAAGGTGTGGACTCCAACCAAAGGCCCATAAATATTGTTTGTTCCCTTCAAAGGCTAAATTGTCATCACACCAATAGGTGACCATTTGAGAAGTTTAGACGGGGAGATGACTCTTTGTTGTAACTGCTGCTCTCACACTGACTCCTGCAGGCCGACCCTGTACCCAACGGCCTCAGAGCTCTGCCTGTCTTCTACGCCATCACTATGAGCATCAACCTCTTCTCCATCATGTTTACAGGAGCACCACGTGAGTACCACGTCCACACACTACACCCATGCTTGTTTTGATTCACACAGCAGCTGTTGAGACCCCTGGAGCAAGATGAGATCTGAATAAATGTCACTGGAGACACAGCAGAGAGTTGATGACACTCTTCTTAGGACAAAGTAGGTGAAAAAAAAGAGGAAACAACTCATTTGTTTTGGTCATTTTGGACTTTATTTAATCAACCAAAAGTAAATCTTCCCTAACATTTCTGATGAACTGTTAAAATCACACCAGTGATAAAAAAAAGGTCAAAAACTAAGACATGATTGCAGAAGACTTAAGCCACCAACAAGAATACAGTAAAACCACTTAGATGGGACTTTAAGAAAGGTACAACTATTAAATGGACGATCTCCACTCCTTTTTGTTTCATTTGCAGGATTGAACTTATCAAGAAGTCAACTGGCCTGGGCCCTTCACTGAAGGCTGCAGGCCGGTGTGTGGTCAAGACATATAACACACCATAACTCCTGCTATGCAAAATTGCAGCGTAACACAGCAGACACACACCTCTCACACTGACACTGCACACATGTACCAGTCTACATTTTATTTTCTGGCAGAGATACAGAAAACCATTCCCACCATCCTCTGTCCATCAACAGTGTTTGTGCTTTCACCTCCATGTTGATAATGAAAGCCACTGTTTTTACTGCGTGGCTTGTTTCTGGTTGTTAGCCCGATGTTGTCTACACGAGCAAACAGGTAAGTTCTGTATGTGAGGGAAAATGCTATGTTGTTATACTAACCTGCATAAAGCCACCTGATTCTGACAGTTTCAGCCACGGCAGTTGAAAAGAAAGTCAAACGACTACTGTCCTTACAGATTGTATTATCACTGGGCTGCAGGACGTGTTTTAAGGACACTATCTGAGTGGTGGATCACATGCTCTTGCTGATAGTGTTGCCTGGAGGGCACTGAAACAAGAGGCATGGCTACTTTGGAAAAATGATGGGTTATTTTCTTATAACATCCATACGTCAAAGCCCGAATAGATTAACAATGTCTCTAAAAGAAGGCTGAACAGAATAGGAATGTACTAACAGTCTTTTCATTGAAAAGAGCAGCGTGAATAAATGAAAGGAGCCGTTGAGTTTCTGTTTGTCCCAATCTGAGACGGTGTCCTCTCTCATGTCCCTGTCTCGTGTGTGCACAGTGTTGGGTTTTGACAGAGTGCCGTGGTGGGGTACACTGTGCATTGTGCTGGGCTGTGGCTTCGTCACAGCTTTGGTCGTTTGGTTCGTTGTCTGTCCGTACCTCAAGAAGAAAATCAAAAGTGAGTAAACCTTATCAGACTTCCACTTTCAAATGCATTTTGAATGAAAATAGATGGTATGCTTATTGCTCTTTACTGAAAATCAAGGTCTTCTCAATTTCAACTCGTCATATGCGAACACTTTGTCAGTGGCCATGCATATCGAACTATGATGCTCCACATACCCCTGTAGTGTCAGTTTTACATGTGCAGTGCTGCTGTAAAACAGGAAGAACAAACAAAGAACTTTCACCCACAAGGCTGCTACAAAACTATTTTAACTTTTATACACCACTGATGCTGCAAAGCAGTTCCTAACCACTCAGGTCACTGGTGACCTGCTTGACCTAGTTCTGACCACATTTAGTGACGACCTTTAGTCTGTAAGGGTTCATCGCTTACAACAGTCAAACTAGACTTTCATCAAAATGAACCCAAGTCTCTCTCTGGGGTAGATCAAGTGAATTATTTGTAATTCAATAGCCACATTTCTTTAAATATTCCTACTGGTGTTAAATAAGAATTTGATAGTATTTCTTACATTTTGCCTGTCTCATAAAGGCGTCTGTCCAAAATATACGCTGTTTGAATTCAATTATTGAAGCAAATAAAAGCCTGAGCTTGTCACGCCGGGGGTGGACAGGAGAACCCAAATGCAAGACCAAGAGGCAGAAATGCAAATAACAGTCTTTTAATATTAATAGATCAGAAATCAAAAGCAGGGTGTGGATGGTAATATTCCTGCGAGGAACCCAGGAGTTGCTGAACACGGTCAGGAAGCAGTTCAGCCACCAGACAGGCGGGTCAGAAACAGCGAGGGGTTTCAGCAAACAGTTACTCCAACTAGGATGAGGCAGAGAGCAGTTAGTGAGGATAGCAGGGTCGATAACCAGAGAGCAGTCAGGGAAGCAAAGGCACATAAGGGTGAGGCGAGAGGCAGTGAGTACTGTTATCTTAAGGTCCAAATCTGGGAAGGCAATCCAATAGGCTGGGGTACAGACAGGGAGAAGCGAGCTCGGAATCAGGAACTTAGAGAAGATCATACACAGGCTTGGAATCAGGATATAACGATGGTAAGAACTCATAAGTGAAGAAACAAACTGGCACTGAGACAAGGGAGACAAACGGTATATATACACACGCAGGGAGGAGGAGTAACGAGCGACAGGTGAAACACATTAGGGCAGGGAGAGGTAATCACACAGGTGGGAAAGGAGGGGAACACGGGAAGTAAAGACAGCAGACATGAAACAGGAGGAAAGGCTTCAAAATAAAACAGGAAATGACAAGACAAAATAAAAGGATGTTTGACGATAAGTTAGTCCAGGTACATGCATCATGTGTAGTTTGTTTGGTAAGTAGTTTTGTTGCCAAAAGAGGTCTTTCTGACTACCCTGCAGTTTATAAATTGTTGCTAAAGGGGTACCCAGGGCTTTAAACAGTGATAAAAAGGGGGCCTGACCGGTATGTGACAAGTTGGAAGTGAGAAATTGCTAAATTCTTTGGTAGCTAAGAACAATGATGAATATTGAGGGTGTTATAAAATATGTAATGTATTCTGTTTAAGGTGGTTTCAACCTTTTGTCTGTCATGAACAAGTTTGTCTAAGCTTTGCCTGATCTCAGTTGAACACTGTGATGTTCTTCAGAGGAAACAGCTGCTGCTCCCTGTGAAACTCCGCTGATGGAGAATAACTCCAGCAAACCTGAGCCAGAAGAGCCGCCCCCAACACCTCATAACCCTCAGCCCCAGACTCCTCCTGCGGAGAGTCAGAAGGTGGCTTTCAAACTGGGAGGCTCAGAGGAAGCTGATTTGGACAATAACGACATGGAAACCAAAGACTTGGACATCAGCAATGGTGAGATGTGATTGGCTTGAAATGAATGACCTAATTTATGCTTTATCTGATTTCAACATGACCATAACCTTGAGTCATTCTGACCAAGATGACCCATTGCCTTACAATCATTTCTTTTCATAGGTCTGAATGGGACTGTTGGCCCCATGATGATCACTGATCCCCACAGTGGACGTTCACACACGATCCACAAAGATTCTGGTCTTTACAAAGACCTGCTACACAAGCTTCACATGGCGAAGGTGGGTGACTGCATCGGTGACAGTGATACCGAGGAGCGGCCCATCAGGAGGAACAACAGCTACACCTCCTACACCATGGCTATTTATGGCATTCAAGGGGATCCTAAATACAAGGAGCTGGATGGTGGGCTGCAGGGAAGACCGAGGGTGGACAGTTACAGCAGCTACAGCTCAGCTGTGACCAACAGGAGTGCAGTCCAGGAGGAGAGCGTGGCTCTGGAAGCTGGCAAGGACCTCGCTGTGGAGGAGGATGAGCTGGAGGTCGACCAACCAGCCGTCTCTTTGCTTTTCCAGTTCCTGCAGATACTCACAGCGTGCTTTGGATCCTTTGCACACGGAGGGAACGATGTCAGGTAGGCAAGGCTGGTTTTCCCGAGGGATTTATGTGTGTGGTGTTCATTCAGAGTAGTTTCATAAACTATCTTTATCGCTAGCAATGCCATTGGTCCCCTGGTTGCTCTGTGGCTTCTGTATGAGAGTGGCTCCGTGGCATCCAATGCTCCAACACCCATCTGGTTGCTTCTTTATGGTGGACTGGGCATCTGTGCTGGACTCTGGGTCTGGGGACGGAGAGTGATGCAGACCATGGGCAAAGACCTCACACCCATTACACCCTCCAGGTAAGCCACATATTAAGCAATGGCAGTCCTGAGGGGAGCCAGCCCCTGTAATATTACGCCTCTGGCAGCAGAGGGGGGCGCAGAAAAAGTTAATAAATGACTTTGCTTTCTTATACTCATACTACCATGTTATGTCGGTGGCAGAAAAACATATTTTGTAAGTCTGAAAACATGCACTGTGCAGCATATAAATGATCCAGAGAGTCAAAGTTCAAGGCCCCATCTCATGATAAAGAACTATGTCCCATTTATATGAATACTGCCCACAACAGTACTTACAGTGGTGTAAGAAGTATTCAGATCCCTGACTTCAGTAAAAATGCTAATACCACACTGTGAAATTACTCCACTACACGTTACAGTCCTGCATTTAAAACTTATTTTAGTAAAGTAACAAAAGTGTACTTCAAGTATCAAAAGCAAAAGTAATCGTTATGCAGAATGGCCCCACTCTGATTTTTGTATATATATATTGTAAATATATTATTGTGTTGTTATGTTTGATGTATTTATGTAAGCAGCATTTTACTGTTGTCAAGATAAGGCTTATTTTAACTACCTGATATACTTTTATACATGGATGAATGTGGTGGAATAAAAAAAAGAATATTTGCCCCCCTATAAGTAAAAATATAAAAACATAAAGAGTTAAACTCTGTCAAAACCCAATATAAAGTAAACTGATACTTTATAAGGGCAGCTGCAGTACATATTAAAAGAAAAAAGAAAAGAGGGGTTTCTTGACCTCTGACCTCATGTTTTTGGAATGAAAACAGCTCCTATGTGAACACACATCTACCCTTTTTATATACATGCCCACTTCATGCTAATGGCATGAATGGTACTAACTTGTTTTCTTTTATTCCAGTGGATTCAGCATTGAGCTAGCTTCAGCAATCACAGTTGTTGTGGCATCCAATGTTGGTCTTCCTGTGAGCACAACACACTGCAAGGTAACAAAGCTACACGGATAAAATAATGAAGTAGCTTTTAAAGTAGGTTTAGCTTATGAAGTATTGATATTCATGAATCCACTGGTCACATTGGCTTTTTATAACGCACAGGTGGGCTCTGTGGTGGCTGTTGGATGGCTGCGCTCCAGGAAATCAGTCGACTGGCGTCTGTTCAGGAACATCTTCATCGCCTGGTTTGTCACCGTTCCCATCTCTGGGCTGATCAGTGCCGCCATCATGGCGCTCTTTGTATATGTTGTTCTGTGAGTCTCTCACTCTACCTGATAGATTTCGACCAGCAGTTTTTGTTTGACTGACAGATGCAACGCGTTACGTTTGTTCTCTCCTGAAGACGTTAATAATGTCATTCAGTGTCATTTTAAGGTCCAAAAAAATGTCCATGAATGATGAAAGATTTAATAACTCTGTCCAAATATCCTGTGATCTTGTATATCCTGATGTATATTTGTATAAATGCATTATGTATTAAAACTCCAATATTATAATTTTGACTAAAAAACAACACATAACAGTTATATTATATGCGTTTTTGGATGTAATAAAACAAGGAGTTGCTTGATTTGAAGGGATTTCAATGTCTTTTACTCACTATTAAACATTTTCCACTGACTCTTAGTGTGTGTGCATGTGTTTGGCTGGTTTAGTGAAAACAAACAGGTAGTGGTTAATTACTGTATGAATGAACAACATGCACATGGTTGATACCCTCCTCAAGCCATGTTTTCATGTATAGTATTTGAGAAAAAGGTTTAATTTTTTCATTAGTTATACCTATGCTTTACTGAACTATACATGTGCTTGTGAAGACTGGTCCACTTAG
Source organism: Serranus cabrilla (assembly GCA_903364295.1). Lineage (NCBI taxonomy): Eukaryota > Metazoa > Chordata > Actinopteri > Perciformes > Serranidae > Serranus > Serranus cabrilla. The sequence continues at coordinate 541,483 of CAFUXE010000703.1, forward strand.
ACAAATTTTTCTAAATATACCAAATCAGTATTTGATTGTGGGCTCAATTCTATATAAACA
>CAFUXE010000704.1:6833-18588 GCA_903364295.1 Serranus cabrilla
GGAGTGGTATTTAAAAACAGGTGGAGCAGTAAACTCTACCAACACAGGTATACTGCATGGAAAGTTTTTTTCCAAATTCTGTCATTATCAGAGTGAAGAAAAGCCACTGATATGTCTGTTATTCCAGAAAAAAAAAGTAGAAGCAAAACAAAAATCGAAACTAAGAATCCATATTTATGGGTTAGGGACCACCATAAATAACATTTATATTACCACAATAAAATAAAAGACATTTTGGCTGCGACACTACATCGAATGATTTCAGTTGTTAAAAACAGCATATTCTGTATTATATCTTTAAATGTCAGAATTTAAACTCACTAAAACAGATGCGGTTGGTTGAGTCAGATTTTACATATTCAAAGCAACTTTTACTGTTTCTTCCTTAATTCAACAGACCACAATTACTCTCTCACCCCTGGTGCTTCCTCGATGATTTTCTGATGTCTCCGTTGGACGCTGCAGTCTCTCTCAAACAGATAGACAGCATTACCGTGCATGTCCCCGAACACCTGAACCTCCACATGTCTACAGGAGACAGACAGACCAAGAAATAATTAAACATGAGGTGATAAAACTGGCTGATTAGCAGTTAATGACTGACTGAGTTATTATTTTAATTACCTGGGATCCTCTACAAACTTCTCAACAAGCATGACATCATCATTGAAGGATTTTCTGGCTTCTCGTCTTGCTGACTCCAACTGCTCCAAGAAGTCGGAGTCTGACCGTGCAATACGCATTCCCTAAACACACACAAATATAAACACAAACCCCACAAGGTTATCTTATGTTTCGGGAAGTTACTTCATAGTTTTCAGACTTCTTCGCATCCTCTCACCTTCCCTCCTCCTCCACGGACTGCCTTAATCATCACAGGGTACCCGATCTTGGCAGCCTCTGCTTGAAGCCTCTCATTTGATTGGTCCTCTCCATGGTAACCACCAATGATTGGCACCCCGGCAGCTGACATGATGTGTTTAGATGTGCTGAAAAACAGAGCAATAAAAGTAAATGTTTTATTTTTATGTTTGTATTAAGCCATTCCTTGATTCTTCCCATACATTTTTGTACCATAAACATTAATTGTTTTATTAAATGTATATTTAAAATAACTAGAGAGAAGATATAAATGTTGATTTAGTTTGTGTTACCTTTTAATGCCCATGTCTCGGATAGCAGAGGAAGGTGGCCCAATAAAGATGATGCCTTCCTGTTTACACGCCTCAGCAAACTCTGTGTTTTCTGACAGAAAGCCATAACCAGGGTGGACCGCCTACACACACAAAACATCACATTTATCAACGCCACAGTCTCCGGTGAGTCACAGAATAATATTTCAACACAAAGCACAGTTAAAGGGGACCTGAATGTCATAATCTAACATTTCTTTTGAATTATTACCTATATTAAGCAGGAGACTAAAGAAAACAATTACTCACGTGTGATCCAGACTTCTTGGCGACTTCCAAAACTTTCTCCATCGAGAGGTAACTCTGCTGGGAGGGAGGAGGGCCGATGTGGTAGGCTTCATCTGCCTACAAAAAAACAAAAGAAAGCAAAAACAGTCAGTCTTTAATTGACTATAAATAACACAAGTTTGCAAACGATTAATGGATCTGGTAAGAAAACACCACTTTCACATGCGTCTCATCACAGTTGTTAAAGCAGCTGCAGAAAGTGCAGAATAACTCAAAAAGTAAAGATTAAGGCACAGATGACTATAAAGACTTAAGGACACTCACCATGGCCACGTGCATGGAGTGTCTGTCTGCATCACTGTACACAGCCACAGAGCGGACGCCCATTTTCTTGGCAGTGCGCATCACACGGCACGCAATCTCTCCTCGATTGGCAATCAGCACCTTCTCTATCCTTCCCACCCCTGGAGAAACACAGCAAACATTTTAGAGTTCACCCCAGAATAACAAAACTATAATCGTCAGAATCAAAGTGCAAAACTATGTAAAGTGCTGGCAACCATCATGGTCTAAGGATAATAGGAATAAAGTTGTACTTGTTCATGAAACACAACCATACTAATCAAAACAACTACAGCATTCAGTGTTTGCTTGTTCATCAAGTCATAAATTAGTCTGATAGTTGATCAGCAGTAATGGTAATAATCAAAGCAAAGGGTGATGGCCCCAGATGATGAATGCAGTTTAAATGGTGGAAATCAATTAAGCAACTGTGGAGTTTTTTTTTTTATTAAAGCATTGCTATGAACATAAAACCTTTTAAAGGGGTCTCATTAATGAACATAGGACTGTGGGAACATAGATCTGATCACTTTTGGATTAGCAATAGTAGCAAGTGTCATGTTGGGCTGCAAGAAACCTTTGTTGGACATTGTTTTTTTCTGATGTTTATAGACAAAGCATAATTGCCAGCTTTGCTCCCAGTAGGAGAGAGTTACAGTTTGAATCACAAACAGATAAACATCTCTTGCAGTGAAACTGGAACAGAACTAGAAAAGACAAACTCCAACAAATGTTGTGGATAAGAGATTCAAATACAACAGAGCAACTTCTATTATTGCTTATAATATTGCAAGCAGCATCACCCACTCACCTCCTGAAGCAAGCCTCACCCCTCTTTTGGTCCATGACAGTTTTCTAAGGAGAGGAGAACAGAACAACAACTTCAGTGCCATTTAAATCTCTACACCGCTGTGAAGGGCAGATGCTACATGAACCAAACACTAACATATAAAATAGCACATTCAGTAACTGTAGAGCAACATCCAGCCTAAATAACTGAGCTAAATGTAATTGTCTGTGGAGGCTGGTCGCACAGATATGACCACACAGAACAGTGTGTATGTTGTACCAGCAGCATTAGCTGTGCTAGCTGACAGTTTGCTACCTTTATTTAACCTTGCTCAGCTCTTATCTGATTCATTAGCTCGTAAAGCGGAAAAACATTTCATCAACACGATTATGTTGAGGGGAGAATTAACGTGATATTGTCTTTTCCAGTAATCACGAGCACCTGCAGATAATGATCAATAATATATGTGTCAATGATAGCTGCACAGTCCAGTGAAGTTCGCTCAGACGAGAAAGTAGCGTTGCAAACTTTAGCTGTAAGCTAACGTTTACTAGAAGAAACTGGTTGGTGGGAGAGTCAGTCTATTTAGAATAAAATAACAGCAGTCATGTAAAACTTTGATGTACTCACTGTGTAAATATCCTCAGACCCTGCAGAGTTGGGAAACTCAGAATAACTGCAGCCATGGCTACCAGCTGCTGAAGCTAGCTGCTAGCTAGCTAAATCACCAGCCAACCGACCAGCTGAGGTGGAAAAGGCGAAGTGGTAATTTATAAAACCGCTAACAGTCCGTTTGATTTTATTTTTACTGGATTAAAACACTACATTAAACCGAGACGTAAATATCGGGAAAATTACAAAGTTACACCCATACTAACAAGCGCTGCCATATGTGTAAATATCTGTATTCTTATTTCTGACCTTTATAAGCACTCGTAGTATCAAGCAGCCAATTAGAGAGAGGAATATGGAGGCGGAGTGGATGATGCAGTTACCCGATACCACCAGCAGAGGGCACCTTTTTCTAAAAACCTGGTGAAATACAGGCGATAAATACAAACCAACCGTTCACAATCAAAGTCATTTTATTTTAATTTCTTTACAAGACTAAATTGGAAATTTAAAAACAGAAATATTTGCAAAAACAAAAGCATTCGGGTCCGTGGAAAAAGTGTATTTGTCTTTTCAAATCGTAGTCACATAAAGTAAATAAAAAGAAAACAGTACATTGCTTTAATTCTACTTTCAGCAATGGAATGAATATTTTTTGCATTTTAATATAGAATTCACTGTAATTTAACATTCAAGCAACTTAACAATACTGTTTAAAATGAGTCAGTGTTAACAAACATTGAATTTGTAAAAACAAGAAACATATTAAGCCTGTTTCAGTGTTTAACTGAAAAGCACTCGGAGACCACAGACCTCCACCATGGCAGCTAAGCCTTGCTAAGTTATGCCTTGAATACAATATGAAGATGAAATATAAAAGTGAATGAAATATGTCACTTCATCAGGGATTTAACAGCTTGTTCAATGATAATCATAAAGGCTGGAAACCACTGACACAAATTTAACACAGGATCTTCCTTAATTCCACATTTTTGAGGCTTTGGCAATATCACTTATCTACAGAAACATAAAGTATTTTACTACCAGTGATGGAAGCCTGAGTTGGTAAAGACTTCATATTATTTATTATTCAGCAAAAGTCACAAAATGAAATCAGAGACAGGTGAACTGCAAATAAAAGCACCAATACACCCATGTAAAGGTATCCTTACAAACAAAAGCTTCTTAGTTACTTTCATAATAAGGAGGACCATCCAGGTTCACAGCTTGCTCAGAGCCTGTCGTATCCTTGTCTGCGGCGGTCTTTGATGAACAAGGAGGTCAGCACAGCCATCAGAATAAAACCCACCACTACGGCCCCGAGGATGATGGGAACCGCTCTCTTGTGATAGTCGGCCCAACACTCCACCGCTGAAACATACAACAGGAGGAGGAGAACGTAAGAAAGACTTAAGATAGATAAAAAGCTGAAATTAATCAGAAACATTTTGGGCAGTTATCTGCATCACTTTGGTTTAATTCTTGTTTATGTTTCAAGAATTAGCTTAGGGTTTTCTAAAAAAATCTCATCCTCACAAATGGAGAGCTCACGGTAAATCCAGACTGTATCTCCTCAATCAATGAAAAAGGTCACCAACTGCAATTTCATTTATTGTATCTGGCACGGCTCCGGCTTCCGGCCCAGAGAGAAATATAGACAATAAAACCAGGGGGACAAAACCATTGTTATATACTGCTTCCTGATTTATAAAGTGAGATTTATCAGGGCTAAATGTCTACCCCACTGGACTGTGTGGGAGAAGCTAAACAGAGCAGGATGTTCATCAAAGCTGCACTGCAGATGTATAGCTGGATGTTTTAAAAAAGCAAGAAAAATCTGTTCCAACTGTAGGAAACAGGCACATAGACTGTTTTACGCCAGAGAGGAAGCAGAGACAAGAGCATAATGTCAGCTATCTATTTAAAGTTGTGGATTTGCTCTACATTTTCAGGGGTATCAAAATATGACTATAGTTTTATATCTACCAGATGAGTGTAAAGCCACATACACTCATTTAAATGTGTGTAGCAGACCTAATTCATCCCTGCATCACTGAACCCAAACAATCCTCTCAGTCACCTTCTCCATAGCCCCGTGTCGGTAGAGTGAAGGCCTGAATCTGCAGAGGAACCAGCCTGATCCGCAGCTCCGGCGACACTGACAGCACATGCTCTGATTTGCACTTGAAGCTTTGTCCATCAGCTGCTGCAAACAGCTTCTCATTGGCCAACAAACCCGAATAAGTCTTATCTGCAAGAAGAGGATGTAGATATTTTCATTGTTTGCAGGTTGTTAAGTCAAATCAGAAATACAAGCTACATGTTATCTGTCTTGTTATTTTTCTTACTGGCACATCCTGAGCAGACAGGAGACACATGAGCACTCAGCTTGTCCACGTAGAAAATATTATTTTCCTGGAGACAAAAACACAGTAAACAAACATGATTTGATCAAATTATGTGTTTTTGACGTAAAGCTGGAAGATTTCACACAAATGGATAATGACAGTGTTTGAATTTATACATTTACTCTAGTACTCTACTGAGGACTAAATTTGACATGTTTTACTTGAGTCTTTTCTTTTCTTTTCACTTTCTACTTCTACTCTGTAACATTTTACTCCACTACAGTTATATGACAGCTTTAGTTACTTTACAAATTAGATAATTGCTCACAAAACATATAACGAGTCAAGTTTATGAAATATGTTGGTTTGTTATAAATTAAACTACCCAACAGTATATGCAATTACGGCGAAAACAATCAGTCAATTACTCATTCAAACAGAAAATTAATTGGAAAGTATACTTTAATATTTGTTTGTCATTTCCATGTAAAATATGTCATGGGCGAGCATCAGAAAAGTGACAATTTGCTGCATTTGCTGATATATATTTTAATACTTTGTGTTTATTTTTAATAATTTTTAAGGTTTAACAGTCACAGGGGCATTATTCTGTATTGAAAATGCATATAAAAAAAATGCATTACTTTTACTTTATATTTCTGCATCACTTTTATTTTCAACACAAGAGCATTTTCCAAATTTCACACTTTTACTAATTTGTAAAATTGTTGTTAAATGTGTTGTACCTTTCTGAAGTTGAACTGCAGACTGGTAGAGTTGTCCGGCAGCGTGAGAGAAAGAACAGCAGCTTCTTTGCCACAGTGACCTCTGGTCCTGACCCTGGAGGGGTCCAGGTTGAAATACCAAGTCTTCTGGATGCACACAGGAAAGAAATATCACTTCAAGTCAGTGTCCCTCTCAATGTGCTGCATTAACACCTCTCAGTTATATTGGGAACATATGACAACATGAACGTGTCTTTTTATTCATTTTAAAGGAGCTGAAGGTCCTTTTAGATTTTTACAGCTGACACAAAAACACACTCTGTGAAAAGGTTCATGATATTAGACAGATACACACTGAGGCAAACACACACACAGTGCTGAGCCAGACACACACTCTCACCTTCTTTTCAAAGACGATGTACTCTGCTCCCATGGTGGCTTTTATGCACGGCTGCCCAGCCCGGCTTTCCAGCATGTAGGTCCCTGTGCTCAAACACACACAAATTAACACGGACACAGAAAAATATCAGAGACCCCAAATATTTTGCAACCCTATACTAAAAAAGTTAGGATGCTGTGAACCTCGATACAATATAGTGTTGTGTTACCTATTGGGGGGACAGACTCAGAGGGCTGCAGCACCGGCTGGTAGATCTGAACCTCATTTCTCTGGAGGTGGACACCTGGTGGGGGAAAGAAATGTCCCGCTCATTGTCTCTTCTGTTATCTCTTAGGTCCAGGAACCAGCCGTCACTCAAACATGCTGGAATACAACCGAGCTCCAGGTTTTGTGCGTCAATTTCTGCATTGTGATGTGATTAAAAATAACAGAACACAGTATAGACTGTACTTTGACACAGAGCCACTCTAAAAGACAGGACTACTAGAGTGTGAAGGTACTTTTCAAACCAATTCAAATTCAGTTTTCAAAGATTTCCAAAGATTTATCATTTAAATAAATACATAAAAGCCAATGGGAAAAACTCATCTAAAACTTTTGTTGTTAGGTTTGACCACTTCTTCACTCTCTTTAACAACCACTTCCAAAATATTCAAAAATGAATTAGTAGATGTAATAGCATCAAAGCTAACCAACACGAAGAAATGGCTCTGATCTGTTTCACACCTTCTGTTTAGAGTTTGACAGATTGAGAACGAAAGACAAAAGTGTGCGACCACCAACGACCACCAAACCACTGATCAGTGTGAGGGGGAGGAGAGCAGAACAGACAGCTCTCATACCATACATGTTCAAGGAAATATCCTCTTTAAAGTGAAGGTGAGGCAGCTTTATTAAGATCATCATGTCATTTAAAACAAGAGAAAGAGAAATTCCTCTTCTTCATTAGAAAAGTGTAAAGTTCCCTCAGTGCTGACCTCTCGGGATGTGGGTCCTTTATTATAAAAATTAGGTACATTATAGAATATAATTTGGTGCTGCATGGCATATATACGTATAATTGTTCAGATATTTCCTTCATGAATAGTGAAGGTGTGGAAACCTTCACTATTCATGTTTAAACAGTCTGCCATAAATACTGAATTGAGTGAGTCAATGAGAAAGGACAAAGAACAGTAGAGAGAAATGAGTGCAAAGTAAGATTTGAATATTATCCAACTCACCTGAAAGAGCAGCAGCCAGGAAGAAAAGAGCCGATCCAGCTGTGTGAACCCTGAACATCATGGTAGAGGAAATAAAAGAGTAATGCTGCCTGGAGGATGAGTGAGTGCTGCAGCTGTGGTTCTGCTTTTAAATGTGAAACCGCTGAACATCTTAACACCTAAACGAGCCGAACACAGGAAGTGAAGAGTCACAGCCAACACTTAGCTCTGAACTGACACCAGCCGTGGGAAGCTGGTGGTGAACTAGGCCTGGCTTCTCAAAGGTCAGACAATGTAAAAGAAATGTTGTCAAATTAAGATTATATTATTATTATTATTATTATTATTATTATTATTATTATGATTATTATTATTATTATTGTTGTTCACTTAAAAGTCTGGTGGACTCAGGGGAGTGTCTGCCCCCCTTGATGCCCACATATTTTGAGAAAATCATATATATGGTCGAACAAACATGAAGAAGTATCCTTCAGGGTGCAGAAAATATGATGTAGTGCCCTATGGGCGCCTTTAAACAGAGAAAACTTGATAATGATTAATTTTTTTATTCCTTCTAGTGAAGAAAAAACAAAATGCAATGCACTCATGGTCCCTTAAATGGAGAAAATGCAATGAGGTGCCCTCTAGAGTGACCTTTCAGTGGAGAAAACATGGTGTAGTGTCCTCTAGGGTGATTGTAAAATTGAGAAAACAGGATATAATGATATAGTACTGTATAAAATTAAATAGAGTTGATGGTATTTGTAAGTTCTTAAACCTGCTAGTGTCATTTGATCAAGAGCAGTTTAAAAATGTGAAAAAAAAGTCAACATCAAATAAAGCAAAATGAGAAAATGTCCCTTGAAACTCATTATACTGCTTTTTTATGTATAAAAGTAAAATAATTCCATAATTCAAAAGAAATAGAAAACAAGAGGAGAGAACCCTGATCAAAACCTGCGTTGGTTGCAAAATTGGTGATTTTAAAAACTAATAATTTAATAATAAAGGCAATTAATCTTTTGTATTAACCTGGCAGTGTGCCTTGAATTGTTTTTGCAGGAGATTTAAAACATGATTTTCACACATGCAATGGTCCCTTCACCAGATGGAATAGAGGAAAGTTTTGCTTTTTTTTTTTTTTTTTACTACTTTTCCCTTGCCTCAATTGGTGCCCCTCTGATTCAGAATAACCATTTCTTACAGGCACTTAGTAGCTTACAGGGTTAATACTAAACTGTGGGTGCTCTCTGGTGCATGTGTGTGACCACCAGAGGGCAGAATTATGCTCTTATAAATCTGCTCTTGTCTGGATTTGTTTTTTACAAAAACACATCTTTCTCTCTTACAGATCCCAAAATATATTTGAATCCAACCCTTCAGAGCTGTATGCGTCTAATTGTACGGGCTAAAATAGTTTCTTAAGTGCGACAGATGCAGTGATCAGGGAAACATGGAAGATGCTGTCACCAGTTGACCTTGTTGTACTCGTTGAACTTGATGTAATCCAGTACAGTAACTGCACACAGACAAAGCAAACACAGTGTCTGTATTATACATCTATATGCAGTATAACATTTGAGCACATTTCACCTGGTTTCACAGAGCAGCAGTGGGGAAATCACAGCGGTGTAGGCTAAAGGTCGACAGGGACAAAGTACCAGTTAAAACACACAAAACACACACACAGCAAACACACACAGCGGCCCCCAAACATGGACAGAGTGGGGTTTCTTTGCTACCATTCACTTTATTTTGTGTGGTTTCATTTGTAAGTGTTTGTGTTGAAGTAGGAGAGTGTTTGCTCTTTCAAAGTCACCAAGGAAGGAAGTTGGTACATTTCCTTACATGCTCACCTCTCTCTCTGATATTGGCTGTTGTGTTGACTTGACAGGTAGATGGGCAAACAAAAGAGCAAACATTTACTTTTACCGACTGAGGGGTTTTAGCAAATGTGTGTGTGTGTGTGTGTGTCCTGTGTGCCCTCCTGTCCCCTGTGAATGTGTCTATCAGTGTGTCATCATCTTTCTCAGGATTCCCACCCACTGTTTCAGGAGAACTTCACTCAGTCGTCCATCCCTGTGTGGAGAGGAGTCAGGTTTTCCTCTTTAAGCCCGGCAGGATCGACAGCAGGCCTCCAGCTTCAGAAACTGTAAGTATTGTATGACTTGGTCTTTCTGTTGTTCTGACATCTGAAAGCTTAAAAAAGAGAACATTTCAGGCACAAAACGGACATTTGCCACTAACGTTGTCAGGGTTAAGAGGTCATTTAGACGTGAAACACACTCACATGACATTGTGTGATATTAACCTTTTATTTCTTTGCAGCAGAGCAAAGCCAAACATCCAGCAGGATCAGACGATGAGGAGTAAAGTGGGGCTGTGTGTGCTGGGCCTGCTGTGCCTCCACAGCTCAGTTTTTGGGCTGGTAAGGAGAGAGAAAACGGAAATCACAACTTTAAACTGGTTTCCTGACATTAAAACCTGCATTTAATGGCATCATTGGACAAAAGTTATCTTGTGGCCCATTACAGTTCATTTTTTACTACTTTTCCCCTCCTGCAACTTCAGATTGACCTGAAGCTGTGGGTCTAATCGCACAGTATTTGTTGGTGCATGTGTAACCACTAGAAGGCAGAATTATGCTCTTTTAAATCTGTGACTGAAACTTCTCTCTGAGAGACTTTGGCCAGGTGCACTTCATTTCAGCGGGGGCGATACAATTGGCTGTTGAGCATGCATGTTTATTCAGATGGTGAAAACCTTCAGTGGTTAAAAACGCCAACCTAACTAAGAAAATAATCATTAAAAGTAAAACTAGTCATTTTGTAGCAAAATTGCCCCCTTTGCAGCTATATAATATCTGTGTCTGATTTATATAACTAATGCATCAACATGTAAGATGGAATTTAATATTGTAGTGAACTACAGTGTGAACTTCTTTAAGTTTAATCTATGGCAAAGGATCATATTTCATAAAATGATAACATGTTTTGTAAAATTTAATCCCCTCTTTTTAAAAGAATACGCACATATTTGGTTACTACATTACCTGCACAGAAATATATATTTTTTTATGTTTTTTCATTTTAAATACATATTAATAAGAACAAATAATGTAAATAACATGAAGTGCAGCAGAAGTATAAAACAGCAGAAAAATATTGTCATAGATATAAAAAAAGAAAAAAGTTCCCCGTTAATTGAAGGTCTGATGCAAATGTAACATAATTTCACAAGAGAAAAAAAGATGAGAAAAACTAGAATTAATATAATGATGCATTCTCTCCTGTTTCCCCCCTGGAGCCATTGGACGTCCAGCCCGGCGTGCTGATCTTCTGTGACGACCCATCTGTGGAGAGAGCTGTGAGCAGCGCTGTGACCAAGTTTAACGAGAGGCTGAGCAGCGAACACGAGCTGGCCCTCTTTCAGATACTATCAGCCAGCAAGGTGAGGACAGATCAACACTGCACACTTAGAATCCTGTCATATATAAAAGCCTGTTTTAAATACTGGGAATGGTTATATTTAAGGTGCTGCATTATCTTTTCATTGCTTCACTGTCATACAATAAAAATACACAGTTATCGTTTTCACTGACAATATGCTGCAGGAGGAAGTTAGGAGTGGATTAGCATTCAAGGGAGACTTACAACACAACTCAAACATCAATAATGGTAAAATGTGCAAAATGAATCTTTATTCTTGCTTATGGAAAATATGAATGAAAATGGACTTTAACCTTCAAAAATCAAGAGTTTTATGAACATGTTTTGTCTTTAAAGTCTTATTGATGACAAACAAACATAGTGTACACATTTAGTGTAAAAAGTACAATATTTCAATCTAAAACAGAGAATAAAGTTGGACAAGATTGATATAATATATGTGCTGATATTTAACATATGCTTCCAT
>CAFUXE010000704.1:18739-52085 GCA_903364295.1 Serranus cabrilla
AAAAGCTGTGGCATGATTACCAGGAAATTCAAGGAAAACATGTTTATACACTTTGACCTCTGATACACACTGATTGCGTTTGCGTGTGTGTGTGTGTGTGTGTGTGTCTACAGTCAGAGAACGGCTCAGACTCGGTGTACTCACTGCAGTTCACCAGCAGGAGGAGCGACTGTCCAGCTGGGAGCAACAAACCCTGGACAGACTGCGAGTATCTGCCTTATGGACGCAAGGTGATCATCCACTGTCTTCCATTCATGTCTGTGGAGAAAAGAAGCAGAGATTGTACAGTCTTTAATAATGCAAATCATAACTCTAACACCATTTTCTTGCAGAAGCCGATTTCATGTAATGCCACAGTCTATATGACAGAGACCGAGGCAGACACTAAACAGGTGGACTGCGTGCTCGGTGAGTGGAATAAATCTCACATTATTGTTCTTTTTTAAAGTTATGATACAACTGCAGCCAGCAGAATCACTTTTACATTCATTGAAACATTTTTTATTTAAATAAATAGTTCAACATATAGGATATATGATACCATGCTGAAGCTGGAGGCCACTAGTAACATGTTCCTGCAGTGCCGGAGGCTGCAGTTCAGGACAATGGCCGCAAACGCAGTCTTGGGACCCCATTTCAAGGAACCTGTTTTTTTCTTAAAAGCTGCTCCATTGTTAAGGTTAGGTTAAAGGGTTAGGGTTGGCTGCCACCTGAACAAATGATGGGCAGTGTCATGAAAAGTAGAGTCCTGGAAACTGCAGCCTCCAGCAGAATTGTGATATTGGAGGCAGTACAGGGTTAACTTAGCTTAGCTTAGCATAAAGACTGGAAACAGGGGGACACAGCTAACCTGGTTCTGTCAAAAGTAACACAATCTGGCAACCAACATCTGTAAAGCTAACCAACTTTAAATTTGATGACTTTAGACTTGGCAAAAAAAGAAAAAGACTTTAAACTTAGCTTGTACTTTAACACCAGTTACTCATGGCTTCACTTTTGACTTGACAATGCCTGACTTGATACATTTCCCCAAATCATGCTAAATGCTTTGAAAGTGCAATGTTAGCACTACTTTTTTTCTGATAAAAAATGCGGTTACAATAGTACAACCAACCTTCTTCTAAAAACCTTTTTTGTAAATACAAACTTTAAAAAGTATTCATGAGTTTTGTAAATGTACTATAATTTTACGTCACATTTGGTGAAGATCAAATGAAACAGGACTCGAAACTCAAGGATTATGACTTTGGATTCGTCAGTCTTGAACGAGGACTTGAGCACAAATACTTGATGCTCACTTGGGGTTTACACATCAGGAGTTTTTGGACAGAGCCATTCTTAGGCTTCATCTTTTTTCCAGTCTTTTTGCAGGCTGTAGTTATATATTTTAACCACAGAGATGTGAGAAATATCAATCTTCTTATCCAACTCTTGACAAGAAAGCGAGATAACATATTAACCAAAACGTAAAACCTTTCCTCTAAATATAACCAAATGCACAAAAAGTCTGAATAGCAGACTGAGCATTTAACTGTACGTGTCTCATGTTTCCTGTGGTGTGAAATAATCTGCGACACTTCAGCAAAAGTGATTTTTCTTTGCCAGAAAGTTGAACAGAATTTAATAGTCTTTCAAAATGCTCTCAATAAGTGAGATTATTTTAAGTAACTTTATCGACTTGGGACCCAATTTCAGCTATAACTCGCCGTCCCCAATGGCTCATTAACACTTATTACTCCTCCTGTCATGTGATGCCTCCACCAGGGGAACTGGCTCTTCAAATCTTATCTCATGTAATGAGAAACCAGTAATATCCAGTTTTTCACATCTTCCAAGTATAGTGTGATCATGCATGGGGAGTTTTCTTCCAGCAGGAATCTCTGGTGTACTGATAAAGCCACATGACTCTTTTATCAGCGGAGCATATTTCTCATTAAGACAACAGTGATTCATTGAGGAAAATGTACACTGGTGGGCGAGGGCATGCAGAGAGGGGCTGATTGTGTAATATATCAACACTACGTGCTGATAGAGAGAGCGCAGTATTAACTTATCACACCATAAAAGGCAGTGACAGTCTAGACTTTAATCTGTTTGCTGAATCAGCCCACGGCAGCCTAAAGTAAATATGTTTTTTTCTATCCGGCATCCAAAATGTTTTGCAACTTTTTAGGGGTCAGCTTGGATAAAATATTTGATTTATTAACATAGTTTGAGTGCTGAAGAAATACAAGTTGTAGAGTAAAATAGTACAACAAGTACACAGAACATTCTACATTTCATATTAAAGCTAATCTTTCCCAACATCAACCCTCATATGAAGAATTATATATAGTCCTAATGATATTTAACAACATTTAGCAACATCAATTATCACATATGATATTTTATATAGATATATAGATATAGATATAGATATATATAGATATATATTTTTGGCTCTGCGCCCTTGATTTTCAATTACTTCTCAAGTACAACTTAAGGTACTTCTAACACACTTGGGTATTTTCATTTTATGCTACTTTCTACTTTACTGCACTAAATTTTGGGGGCAAATCATCCTATTTTACTTTCTACTTCCCTACATTTAATTATAGTTACTTGTTACTGCAGGTTAAGATTATTAATACAAAATATAAACAAACTAATACATGATGGTGTATTACTACGGATTAATTCAGATTAACAACCACACTGCCTTTATTTTTTGTCTGGTTCATTTTCAGAACATTAAAACAATTTGCAGAGTTAAAACAATCAACACAGACTAAAACACTGTGATCGTGTTATGACCTGGTGCTTGGTTTTTATGTTTCCTTATCATCGGCTAAATAAAGACTTTTTTTGCAGGTTTTCCCAAAAGATTTATAACTTTCAATTAATTCAATAGTCTGCTGCTTTTTTACCAAGCTGCACTTAGTCCCCCATGTGTCAATACTTTTAATCATCAAATAAAATAATAAATAATACATAAATAAATACATACATGCAAAATAATAATAAAAAGTGTGGAAATTCAAGACATCCTACAGCCTGATTTCATTTTCCTTATGTATTCCTGCGAATAATTTTGAAATAGGAGAAAAGCAAACTCAGTTTTATCAGTTTTGCATAACTTAAAAATAAAGACATATTAATTAAACCTTGCATACAACTAGCCTCTCTCCATCATATGTCTCATCATGACATTTAATTTTCTTTAGTTCATTTGATTGTGCTGTTTCCTCTTTTCTTGTTTATTTTAATGCTTTAAAATCTGTATATTATATATTTTTTTCTTTATGTGAAGCACTTGACCATGCAGTGATTGTGCTGAACTTCCTTTTCCTCTCCAGACGACCACATTGTTCCAGAGAAAGCTTCTTGTATGGGCTGCCCCATGGACATAGATGATAACTCTGAGGACCTGAGGGTCCCTGTTACCGTCTCACTGTCCAAGTATAACTCCATGTCCGACTCCACTCACCTGTTCACTCTGCACAATGTCGCCCACGCCACCAGACAGGTAGAAGCTGGGTGATATGAGGAGAGGGGAGGAATGTCAGCAGATTCGTTCTCCCGCCAGAACCGTGTGTTTGTTTCTCTGCAGGTTGTTGCAGGTTTCAGGTACAAGCTGAGGTTTGATATGAGGAAGACCAACTGCGCCAAGGCTGAAAACAAGGACCTCAACGAGCTGTGTGTCCCTGATGACCAGAATGTGGTAAAAATGACACACAAGAAACAGTTTCCTGCTCACATGATGTGGTCTTTTGCATGTTAGCGTGCTCTGATACAACTCCCGCTCTGTGTTTGTGTTTGCAGGAATTTGCCAACTGCAACTCAACAGTGGATGTGGCTCCGTGGAGGTTTGAGGTCCCACAGGCTCAGTTAGAGTGTGAACAAGGGGCACTGCCCCCCATGGTAAGACACACTCTTCTTTACAAAACTGTAAAATCTGTAAAATTACAGGGCAACATAAGGTTACTCTAAACGTTTATATGCAACTCTGATGCTTTCAACTCTGAATTCATTTAGATTTTCTTTTAGAATTATGTTAAGCTGCTAAAATGCTGGATAGTTATACGTTGAAAGTGAAGTGTAGGCATTAACATCTTCTTTTGCAAAAACAAACATCTCCATTT
Source organism: Serranus cabrilla (assembly GCA_903364295.1). Taxonomy (NCBI): domain Eukaryota; kingdom Metazoa; phylum Chordata; class Actinopteri; order Perciformes; family Serranidae; genus Serranus; species Serranus cabrilla. The sequence continues at coordinate 22,861 of CAFUXE010000704.1, forward strand.
TGATTTATTTTCCTTTCCGTCTGTTTATTTATTTATTTATTTATTTATTGTTATTAGTGCAGTCCAGAGAATAATCAGTCTGTATAGTGTTGGGTTGAATAAAATAATTTGAAATATTATTTAATAATGTTATTTGTTTAAGAAAGCAGCCGGTTAGCAGTGATTTTTTTTCCTCCTTTGAAATCAGTTTCGGTCTTAAAAATCCCTTAACAGCTAAAATACTATTTAAGGAAAATAGATTTTTATGTTTAAATCTTGAGTTTAAATTTAAATGATATACAAATGAAGATGTGTAATGAAATTGTTATACACACACATAAGGTCAATTTTGCACAGTGTTAAAGAAACACCATTTTTCTGCCAATCCCCAAAGGCAAAACAATCTCAATTTGAAAATTCTCACTGTTTTCTTTCCTTCAGCTGTTCACCAGGCGCCGTCCTCCCGGCTGGTCTCCGCTCAGGAACTTCCTGTACGCTGTTCGGCCCTCGGCCCCCGCCTCGACAGCACCTCCACCCTCAGCAGCTCCCACTGCGGCTGCAAACGAGGAATCTTCTGAGGAGGACACCAAAGCCGCCAAACCGTCAGTGCTCCCTGACGCTGTGAATGACAGCCCCTTCCACTGCCCGTCCAAACCCTGGAAACCTTTCAACCCCATGCCTGCAGCTCCCACACAGGCTGCCGCAGAGGAGGGCTCCCCGCAGCCCGCAGTAGAGGGGACCTTCAGCGACACAGACCTGCTGGGATAAATTCATCATCAAGGGAACCACATTCATATTCACAACAATCTCTCCTTTATTTGTAGAGTGCTCTATTATACTGTGTTGCATTGCAGGGATTTTTTTTGGAAGGGACACCTTCAGGCAGCAGTGTTATGCAGATTTATAAAAAGCTAAACTGTTAAGTTAATAAGATTAGGTGAAAAAGGAGAAACCAAGCCTGTACCTCCTCAGAAAGCAATGGGAAAAAAAAGGACTAAAATGAAATGAGCTCTAGACGGCTCATATTTATTGCTGGAGGAATATCGTTTTCCTTTGAGTAAATCACAGTAATGAGTGATGAAGTGCCCTTGATGTTGTTTCATTAGAGATGTGAGAAAATGGAAAAAGAAGTGTACTAGGGATCTGTCACTAAGAAGAGAAAATAAATCTCTTTGTTCTGTGTGCTCGTTTCATTTGTGAATAGAAATGAACCAATTCTGCACTCACCTACTTCCACATGGACGAACAAGAATCAGCTGTTCGATCACAAACTGAGCCAAAAGACCATCATTAACAAAGACATATTCACTGACAAAATGTTTTAATAAGCAACAATACAAAAAAATAACTTGTGAGCAGTGGTGGAATGTAACTCAGCACTTTACTTAAGTACGAGTTAGAGGTACTTTTCCATTTATTGTAACTTTATACTTTTACTCCACTACATTCAGCTGACAGTTTTAGTTACTTCTCAGGTTTAACATACAAACATGTTACATCTAGAATGATTATAGATTAGACTTTTTTTTAAAGATTTAAGTTAAAACTCATAACAATCTTTTAAGTAGTTTAAATAAGGCCTACCTTGAGAAAATGTGAACGCCTCTTTACATAAATGCATCAAACATAATAACTCGACATTATATTTGGTCTGTAACAGTCCATTCTGCATCACGAGTACTTTTACTTTTGATACTTCAAGTTCATTTTGATGCTGATACTTTTCTTCTTTTACTAGAGTAAGTTTTGAAGGCAGGACTTTTACTTGTAGTAGAGTCATTTCACAGTGTGATATTAGTACTTTAACTTTAGTAATGGATCTGGATGGAGATATACATGCTGTTTAACTGTCTGCATACACAACCAGCTGCATTGTGAAGGGACTTAATCACATACTTGTCTACCACTAGAGGGCAGACTGTACAAAACTAACACATTTGTAAAAAGTCCAGCAGGTTACTATGTTAGTAATTCTCAGATCACAGCTGAAAAAGTGACAGCAGGGGCATTATAGATGACATGTAAGACCCTTAAATCAGGGAAGTTGTGAAAACGGCGAGTGTTGCTCCAATACTACCTCTACTGTTGATGTGTGTATTGCATCTCGCTTGAAACACGTTGTTAATTTCTGGTGACGTGTAAATTCAATGCCCAGAATAGACGCAGGACACTAGAGGCAGCCATGTGCAGGCTGATCTAAATAGTTTTCTCTCCTGTGTGTGCAGCTTAAGAACAGCTGTGAAGACATGGTCAACGGATTTGTGGGTGTAGTACTCATTTTGGCCACAAGAGGCTGAAGTGCATCACTCTCTCATTCTAAATGGGGCTAAAAGCATTCATGTTTTCTTTCAGGTGAGTTTAAATTACTACATCCACTCTCCACACTCTAATCTGATCATGCTAATGGAGGAAGTGCACTAATAACAAACAACAAAATAGTAAAAAAAAAAAAAAAAAAAAAGCTTTCTTCAAATAAGGAAACTATTTAGACTGGACTCTAAAAAACGGATCACCAGAATTTTTTCCTCTCATTTGCCTCCATGCGATTCAGTCCAGATTCCCAGAAATACCTCTTTCCGAGAATCCAGCTTTTAAACTCCAAAGATTTTGAAAGCCCTGGAAACAAAACAAAATCAGTGATTGAAAGTCATGGCTAAACAAATCATTATTCAATAAAGTATGATTTAATAGAGAAAATTGCTGTACAATAAAACTGCAAAATGAGAAAGTGTGAAAGCAAACACAGCTGGGTGAATGTTTAACAAATTTATTTGTACATCTTCACAGAACATTCAGATGACCAGTCAGTCAATCAGGGTACAAACCTTTACTCTGTGACCAGGGAGCCAAAAAGAAAACACAATATACATTTATAAATAAAAAAGAAATGTGCAGGTTATTGTGAAGGTGAAACTGTTCCTACTCGGAGCTAACTTAAGGCAGTAATTTATAAATTCTGTATGGCTGCTTTTCAGACTAAAAAATAACAACAAATAATAAGAATGTAGCAAGAAGACAAATATTCATCTTTACCCAATCTCATGCAGGTAGGCTGTGAAAACAATACATTGGCCCGTTGTACATTCATTCATAGTATAGGTTAAGGTTCTGACAGCATGGTATGCTGTGGAAATATATTAGCGACAAACTATGATGTAGTTTAGAGCACTGCATACAGAAAAAACATGAAGCCACAGACCATTTAGTCAATACTTCTCTTTAAAGTGACAGTTCAGGACACTTCTTAAGCCTCAGAAAGGATCAGAAATGATCAATAATCTTCAAGATTAGTCATATTTTCCCTCTTTACAGTTTGAAACTTTTGACATTCAATTAAAGGCTTTCTAAAAACACAATTTGTGTTAAAACAAACACTTAACTGTGAGTTTGACAGAAAGAAAAAACAGACTTGTTTACCAAGTATCAGGTCCCATGTAGTCATACAGGCAGTGGACACAATAAGGTGAACACCCTCAGGGGAGCGAACAGGAGCAGGAACGCCCATCAAAAATAGTATTTAGTGCACGGATATTGCATTACATGTTCTGGGTGTTTATGTTATTATGTCCACTGTTATTTTGTTGGAATCATCCCTTCGGTCAATATGATTGTTTACGCAAGTGAAGAGCAGATGAATGAACAAGGGATTCCCACCCTCTCACTCTTCACTCCTATTATAGCTGAAAGGGAAACTTCAGTACTTTTTATAAATTAGTTAACAAATCAAGTATGAGCAATGTAATACTTCAAGTAACTGCCCGTTAATGTGCTTTTTTTTTTACCAATGACAGGCTCAGACTGTGTATCTGAGACCATAACATGAAGGACCCTACAGAGAAATAAGACGTTTCAGCCGTGTTGTTTGTAATTGTGCTCAGGGGGAAGTCTTATTCTGAAATCTCACAAGGTTACTCAAGTGGGAAAATTGAAGAGTGGAGTGCTGGGAAGTTCAATGTCATTGCTAAATATTGAGCTGATTTCAACAATGTGGAAGAGACCACAGAAGATTCAAGAATGAGACTTAAGAGAAGTTCAGCAAACACTGAGGTCATGTTTAAATATTGTATGATACATTTTCTAATGGAAAACTTACTTTCATTATTGTGCTCTCATAATATCACTATATCCGTCACATAAATAGTCTTGAAAAGACATCAATACCGGCAACTGCAATCATTTCTGGGACACGATGTTACTTTTACAGGCATGGCCAAGAAAAACGTCTTATTTCTCTACAGACTCCTTTCTCTAATGTTGTTAGAGACTTTTAACAATTCGAACCTGTCAGCAGCAAAATCCAGCACTTTTAGTAGCTGTACTATGACGATGCACCATCACACCAAATGGTCATATTTTAACACATTTTGTCCCCATTAGTCACTAAGAAAAACAAAAACATGGGAAAATAGGTTGAAAAATACTGAGGTTTCCATTTAAACCATTTCCAACTTCATCAAACTTTGTTTAAAGCAGGTAAAATGATTATCAATCATGATAGTCGACCTCTGACAGATTGTTGATCTATACAGGTTTGTAAATTTACAGTAGGCCTGTTTTTTCGTTGTTTAAATTTTTCTTTAGGCAAAGAGATAAAAAGCCATGAAGACCTTCACTTCAAGCCGGAAAACAAGTGCAATAATTTTGAATCCTGCACCAATTCAAAGATGCCAAAGACGGAGACCAGGAGAACTCTGAAGATGTGAGAACTATCACTTAGCTGCTGGATAGAAATCTTGTGATTTTATGACTCAAGATGATTAAATCTTATTATATCCCATTAGATACTTTATCACAGTTCTTACTGCACCTGATCTCAGAAATTTGGACTCAAGCACAACCTTCATTAGTTCAAGATGTGGCACCAGTAACATTCACTGCTAGTATCAAACAAACAGTCTGTGCACAATGCTTCAACCGCCGGTGCTTATGTACAGTACAATACACACACACACTCTTACAATCAGTACTAAATAGACACTGCACTACCCCCATAACAACTTCAAACCAACAAAATACAGCTGTGGTTCTGATTCATGGCATTTCAAGTAAAACATTTACAACTCATGTGTGAAAAAAGTTCTCCCTCGTTTACGTTTCCTTACAAACGATGCAAAAATCTTCAGCAATTTTTGTTTTTCCTTCTCTGGCACAGACAAGCCAGTGGGGGGAAAAGCTTACAAAACATTTAGAGACACCACCACTTCAACAGTTAAGTGTCTTCACACACAGACACATGGGCACACACACACATACATACAGTGTGGGTTTTCATTGGGGCCTGCCAATGAAGCTCTGCAACCTGCACAGAAAGACAATTAATGCAAACACTCGCACACACAATCAGTTTGGAGGATATATGGGAAAGGATAACAAAGATAACAACACTACAGGTTTGTCACACATGAAGCCCACCATAGAAAAGAGGTTTGACTGTAACGGTACGTACACACTGCCTAATGCTGCTTCAAAATGTACATCACACACACTGGTTATGCTGCTTGAGAAACATGCATACTAGGCTAACCTTCTTCTTACAGAGTCCCTTTGGACAAAAAGGCATTGAGAACTATAATTGTAAGTGCAAACTCTGACTTTTTCTTCTTTTAAAGTTGGTAACTGATATGCCTTACTGCGTGATGTAACTCTAGCATTGGCTTTCACAGGCCGCAGCCATGCCTGATTTGGCACGTTAAGAAAAAGAAGAGAAGAGCTCTCTGCTGATACCCGACTGTTTAGTTACCCTGCATCTGACTTCAGAAAGAAAACATGAATGATGCAAAAATGTTAACATGATGCAAGCGATTAAATACATTCTAGCCATTAGTGCTGCAACAACAGGACGTCACACATGTGCACCACATCGGAGCAGACCTCCACTTTTTTGGCTTTTCGATACAATCAACAGCTGAGCAGACAAAGTGCTGACTTCCTTTTACGCTGGTCGATTGAGTTTCCTACCGTCAGGTTACTGAGATAATGATTTAGCTTCACTCACATCCAAAAGTCTTTCTCAGTTCATTGTGAAGGCGTCAGGGGCTTGTGAAGCTGCTCTGAGGCACCTTTTCTTGTAAAATACTACATTCTCTTCTCAACAAAGCACACTGCACGAGAAGTTCTCAACTCAACTGACAAAGCTGTACGTTTTATGTCGCTCAGGGTAAAAACAGCTTTTAAACAGAACTGATAGCTGCTACAGATGTAAACAATAACTGCTGACTAAATGCACATTTCTGTCTTGGTTAAAACAGCAGATATTGACCCCCTCACTGTCGTTTTCCTATTTTCACCCAAAGCCACTGAACAAGTTGTTGCATTCATCACTCTACTTGCTAGGAGGCCAATCTCCTTCACATCTCTCTGCACCTACTAATAATGGACGGATTCATTAGATACTGCAGTGCAGATTGGATTCTCTTCCTCAGAGGATCCCACACTATCAATGAAAAATATTTATTTATTTTTACTGTACTCGATATCAAGTTATCTGAAATTAAATGCACCGTCCTTCCTTGTTTACTTCTTTTCCCCTCCTGACCTGTTTGCATGTGTGTGAATGGGAATGAGTGGGTCTGGGCTGGAAAGGGCTTTGCAATAAATAATGACAGAACACTGGTTCTGTTTCTGTACTATTTGAGATAATTACTCTCAAAAGTAAAGACGAACATGGTCTGCTTTAAAGACACGGTAAAATGAAAATGAATTTCCAAGCTGTAACTTTGCATCCCTGTTTTAATTTGAGGTATTTTATATGAAAACCCTTCCTTTTCTCTTTCTTTAAAATGTTTATATATTTTTGAGGACTCATCTTAAACTCATAGATGTACTATTTCGAGGAAATGTAACAGTAATAATCAGATATAAAACCACACTTGACTGTAAGGCCAAAACCAAGCAGCAACCTCCGGCACGGGGCAGTGAAGCCTCTGTGGAGGTGCCAAAAACTGCAAATCCTCGACTGGCCACTAGGGGCAGGCTGCAGAAGGGGGAAAATTAGATTGACCCTCATGTAAAAATGTCCAACTTCAGGGTATAAAAACACTTATTTACAGCCTGGTTCAAAAAACGTCTCTACTCTCAAAAGTAAAGGTCCGTCTCCATGACAATTCTGAGGGGGGTGCATATTTTTTTTTATATCTCACTAGTTTAATTTTTTTGAAATTCGACATAATTAAGAATGTTCCGCTTTGAGTGACAGGTCGGTGCTGTGCCTCACTAGCCGCTAGCTGCCACTAGCTGCACATAAAAGTCTAAAGAATGTAGCTAAAGTCTAATTTACCCCGCTCTTATTCTCCTCGCAAAACCAAGCCCACTTTTGAGAGATTCAATCAAATTTGAAAGATTTGTTCTACTTCTCTTTATAACTAAATCTTGCCTAAATCCAACTGCCATTTAACTGTAACTTAAAAATGTTAAAAACGCTACATACTACATACATCTGTAAAAATATAAACATCTAACAAAAGAGTGTAAAGCATGAAAAGTGCATGGCAACAGAGAGCATGGCTCAAATGGGCTCAGTAAAAGGTGTTCCAAAGCTGTTGGAAGTTAAAATGCACTTTGACAATGAATTGACATTTTAAAGACATTATAATGCGAGATGTGCAAAAGAGCGTCAACCTCACGTGGTTAGAAACAAAACACAAGACATGACGGAGGTAAAATTCTGCTTTCCATGTTAATGGAACTGTCATGGTTTGCTAACTACAACGTATTTAGGCAGAGTTTGTAGGGCTTAGCAGTGTGCAATGTTGTGGAGTGTTGTGCTGTGATGCCAAGGCATTTTATCAACAGGAAGACGTGACATTCTCCTGAGCTTCTGCTCGCCAACAAAACAGACAGCCGGAGGCTTTAAATAGGTCCCATTATTCATAAAATGTGAGACTGGCACTTTCATTCTTACCAATTTGCATTCTCAACAAATTAATGTTTACAGATTCCAAGTAGGGCTGAAAATCTGCCAAAATAACACAAATCAGGCTGCTACTAATAAGGTCATATGAGATGTTTAACTTAAGAGTGACACAGGCAAAAGTGGCATCAGCAGTCTTAATCTACGAACACGAGCGGAACTCTGTCATCGAGAAATAAGGGGGAGAGCTGTTGCACTCAAAGTAGTTTGAAGAAGGAAGCAAATAGATATAAATAAAAACAAAAACATATTTACACAAACAAAGGCGTGTTTCTGGAGAGTTGCTTGTGAAAAAACTGAAAGAAACTAGATACATAAATAAATTCAAAAAGTCATAATAAATCTGTATATTAATCTGGTATTTCTAAGTGCTGTTCTTTTTTTTGATGGAGAGGCATCATCACCCTGAAGTTTATGCAGGAGTCTTGAGTGGCACCACCAACAAATGTTCCAGAGGGTGGAGAGCTTTTCACTCAGGCCTGCAGACTGCGGAGAGGTGCAAAACAACCCAGAGACTCTTTTCTGAAATTCAGAAATTTCTGGATGAAAAGGTGGAAAAACTGACACCAAATCAGCTCTGGAGGGGAACTCCACCACAAAGATGGTGGAAGACCAAGTGCAGTGGTAATCATCGAAGCCCCAATAATCCTGTAATCCTGAAATTTGAGTAACACTTGTTATGCGCGATAATTTAGGCAGCTTCCTTGTGCCCGCAATCTTCTCAGCAGTGATAAAATAAAAAAAAAGGTTCCCAAGCACCTCCTTTCATAGCCGTCAGTGCAGAAGTAATACAGCAGAAAGGCAGCAAGTTGAACTTACTTTGTGGCTACATGTGGAGATTTGTGGGTGCGTCTTTGCTGATTTGTGTTCACCAGTACAAGCAGCGGAGTGTGGGGTAAAGTTTCCTTTGCTAGAAAACTGAGGAAGTATAGTTCTCAAGGATACAAGCATCAGGGAGGGCACTTCTTCACCAGGACATGAGGACAATGCTCTCTTGTAGACGTCAAAACGGCTATTATGGCAAGAAAATGCAAAAAAAATAGGAACCTAGTTTAAATAAATAGAAATGGTATTGGTGCTAAAAAAAAAAATTGAGCTGCAAACTTCCATCATCAGTGAGGTGTGACTCCACTGTGGGACTGGGGTCCTTCTTGTGTGCTGGAGATCAGTTTAGTGCATGCTGCCTAATTGTGTGGAATATCCAGTCCATCTTGGTGGTCCACCCTCCATGGTGAGCATCGTTCATCTGCTTCATAAAATAGTCCAACGCCTCCTGCACAAAGCAGCAAAATAACATAGTTACATAAGTAGATGAAATAATCTTGCAGAGGTTTGAGAAAGCCGAATGTGAGACCTGAAAGACACCAAAATAGCATCAGAACAGAGAGGATACGAAGACAGGAGGAAAGCTTTATGACCTGTTCGCTTTTCTCCAGTGCCAATGTCTTCCTGATGTAGGCAATGTCATCGAATGACTGTAGCTCAGGCATGCCAGAGCCCAGCATCATGGAGAACAGGTTGATGAAGAGGTTAGCATGCTGCCGGATGGCCAGGTAGGCTTTATAACACATCTCCTGGAACCTGGAGGGAGATGGAAACAGGAATGTGAGAAAGACAAACAGAAAGGGAACATTTCCACACCGTTTGTTTAGTGGCTCAAGTGCAGTGAAGTCACAGAGGCACCAAAAGAGAAAAGTACAATGAAAGCTCAGTGTTGGGCAACGACATCCACCCAAAGCCAGGTGAGCACATCTGATTTATTTCCTGTCACCGCAAATGATGACGGCAAACTGTTTCACAAACAATTGTTGCTGCAACTAACATGGGCTGCAAGTGTTGGATTTGTCTTGATTATAAAAATTAGAACTGCACCGAATGTCTTTTTTTAAAAATACATTTGAAGCTTCAATTGAGGTTTTCACGGTCATCAATCTAAATAATAAATATATAGAAAAATCTCAAACAAAACTCCCAAGTTTGACCTTTTTTTAATTAAATCTACTTTAATTTTCTCAAAGTAATCTGCTGTAATAGTGTTGAAGCTGAAATAGACTTTTTGTTATTGCGTTTATATAAAGTTGTTTCATTATTTTAAGCTGTTGATAGACTTCCCTGTTAATACATGTACATACATGCAGGAACAGTTTTTGGACTGCAATAGAAATGATGTTTTTAAAGGCAAAACTATGGATACCAGATTTAAACAGCACAAACAGCTTCCCTTTGGTATGGGCCTAAAATCATGTCAAAACTGAAGCGAGAGGATATTGCATGTTGCAAATTTGGTTGAACTCGTCTCAAACCTTGTTAGAGAGGAAGGATGCTGCTGAGCTGATTGCTATATTTCCTTATGTAATGAGGCAGTGACGTGTTGTCAGGGAGCCATCACGGGTTCATCAGTTGGGAAAGATAAGTGGAAACTTACCAAACGGAGAAAAATGAGGCATATATATAACATAACATTGTGTGTGTGTGCTCATAGCAATGTCCTCTTTTAAACACATCTCAGGATAAGACAAGAATGGCCGAGTTTTGGGGGTCAACCAGCCAACTGACTGACTGATACTAGTTTCAGGTAGCAGATAAAAAGAAGATAAAAGAAAAGATGAAATGCTGCAGTACCTCTCAAACTCTTTGGTCTTTGCACACTCCTGGGACCCCTTGCTGATGACGATGAGGAAGTCTTGTGTCAGTACAAAGGGCACTCGCTCTCTCTTGTAGCCAAATTTCTTCTTCTTATGATCCAGGAAATGGCCAAAATCTATATGAAACAACTGGAAGCGAACAGAAGCGAGAACAGAGAGTTCCATAACTCTGACTTCCTGCTTCCTTCTTCTCTGACAGGTAAAGTCCTCTAAAGTAAGATCTATATATACACCTACAGTATCTGTATACCCACACAAGGCATCAACCCTGATGTCAAGTTAGTTTATTCAGTCTATGAATTTACAAGTTACCTGTCCATCATCTTTGACCATGATGTTGCTGTTGTGTCTGTCTCCGATCCCGAGGATAAATGTGGCTACACAGTAGCCAGCACAGGACCTTGTAAACAGATCCACAGCCAAGTCATACCTACATAAACACAGACACACGCCAGTAAGCAAAGACAAAATTAATTTAGCATTTTACAATAGAAATGAGAATTTAAAAAAAATCTAATTAAGCAAAGCATTTACATGAAACTAATGAAGGCATAAGTAAACGGGCTGTAACTCTAAATGACAACAGATTTCCCCCCAGGGGACCCACTGACACTGCACTTTAATGCTTTACACTGTCTAATGATGCAAAGATGCCATCAAATATAACATCAGACAAGAAGATCTCACATCTCGCCCTTGTTCTTGTCCTTGAGCCACTGATGCAGAGTGTTTGAGTTGAACTGCAAAGCCCCTTTCAAGCCTCCTTTACACTGGATCTGCATGATGGTGTGGGAGCTGCGAACCACCTCAATTAGTCCCACACAGTCTCCTAATGACAGGCAGCCGTAAGGAAGCATCCTGGAGACAAACAACACAGATTTTCTTAGCCCCATGCACTGAGGCAGGAAACAGATTTTGAGTAAAGAAATACATAAAGACAGAAGTTGTATAGAGACAACAGGAGAGAGAGGAGTACCGAAGGTCCAGTCCCTGATTCTGCCAAATATTCTCCATGATTTTAATGATCTGCAATGTCAGCATGTCCTGTCGCAAATCTACAACACAAACACACACACAATAAAGGCAGTTAGAAATAAAACATCCTGGGGTGCTGACAGATGATACACATGCACAGCATAAGGGGGAAGTCAGTATGTCTATTGTGGTAGACAATCAATACCAAAAAGCTCTGCAGCCTGTAAACAGCACTTAACTTGTGTCAACATTAAGGTTTGGGACTGGGAAATACGCTGCATCATTTTAAGTCAGGAGGAGCAAACTGGTCTTCCTGTGCAACCTGAGCTAAAGCTTTCAGAGTTTCAGCAGCACATAGTGGTCGGGGTAAAAACTTTCAGTGTGTGAAAGTGTATGTTCTCTTTACAACAGTTGGAAGGATTTACGGGAAATATGGTCAGGTTGGCGATAACAATACTTCCAATAAGACAGCAGCTTTCCATTATCCTTTTTATGTCTGATTACCATTAAAGGCAAATAAGATGTGTGTTACCGTCTCCATTTTTGAAGATGATCTCATTGTTCTGAAAGAGCAGCTCGGACATGATGTCAGGATTCTCCCAGTTCAACCACAACGGTCTCTTCGCTGATGACATGATCCTGCATTCATCCAACCTGTGCAGCACAAATTCATTGAAGATATTAACAAGGTCAGCCTTTGTATGGCAACACTACTCACACAAACACACACACACAAAAGCTCATTCATTATTGCTTCTGACCTCAGGTTTCCCAGCTGGTGTGCAGGGTTTAGAGGAGAGGTGAAGTTCTGCAGGGCATCCATGTAGTCCGGTCTCTTCATCTGGTCCACAAGAAACCGCATCTGGACCTCCACAGGACACACAAACACAACCACAACAACACGCACACACATGCATTTGCACATAAATGTGTTCGCACACAGCCACACACACATACACAAAGAGAAATCTTCTAAAAAGGACTGCATTTATATAGGGTTACAACTCTAATTTAATTATACATTACACGAAAAAAAACCCACAAAATGTTGAATAAATAAAGACCAATGACACAGATCCCACCTGGACTCTGGTTGTTTAATGGGCTATTTAAATATAAATTGCTATGTTCTTTTGTGTGAGTGTAAAAGTGTGTATATGTGTGTGTGTGCTGCCGCTCTCCTTACCTTCTGCGTCTCATCCTTCTTCTCCTGTTTTAGGATGTCAGTGAGGTTAATGAGCTTCTCCATGGCCTCTACCTGCCTGCTCAGGTGTTTGAGGTACATACCGCATGCCCTGCAGTAAGCCTCCAGCAGCAGCCCAAACCGCTGGCTCACTGTTTTATTGTGCATTTCTGACCTGTGAGGAAAAGACACAGAGTGAAGAAGGAAACAGAGAGTGGGAAGTGAGGAGGCAAGATGAGGTTTTATCTTTCTAGAAAGACACAGAGAGAGCAAGGTACATAAACATGAAGAAAAAGCAATCTGAAAGGTGACTCACTTGAGATGCCAGAAGAAGAAATGACCTATCCTTTGATTGGTCAGGGCCTTTTTGAGGAGGAAACGGGCCAGGGGATTGTCAAGATACTGCTCATATTTTAATACCTAAAACAGGAGGAGAGAGGAAGGGAACATTGGAGGGAAAGAGCAAGAGGAGATACAGAGTGGAGGTTTAGATGAGTCATTTGTTCACTCTATAACGTCTATCACCATGGAGTCTCTATACACCAGACACAAAATAATACAAAAACACAACCCAAGGCAGACTGGAAAGTCTTGAACACAAAAGAACAGAGTCTTTCCAACAGATGTAACCCTGGCTGCCAAGGACACTCTGGCTGGAGAAAGGTACTCAATGTCTTCCTTTTCACTCCATTAATTTGTCAATCACTTCCTTGTTTTCAACAGCTGGAATCTCGGGTTGGACCTACCTGTACTAGCTGGATGAGGTACTGGGACAATTTGTCATCAGTCAGGTATTTGTCAAGGCAGCATACAGCAAAGTGCCTGACCATGGGGTCTGGATAGTTACAATCCAGCAGCTCCATGGCCTGCTCCGGACGGATGGACGGCCATTCCTTTAACAGACAGTACATCTGGGAAACACAGAAACCAAGAAATATGAATTAATACACAGAGTGTACAGTATGTGCATTAGAATATGTATTTTTAAAATCAAGTTTTACAAAGAAGGAATACTTTCCTCACATGGAGAAGATGGAATAAATCTTGAAACATGCTTTTCATTTGGTACTTACCAGCCAAGCTTTTTTCTAATTCATTTTTTTCAAAATTAAAATTAAAAAATACTTTGTGGAACAGCTGAGCAGAATAAATCATATTTAATTCTGCTTCCTTCTCCTTTATCTGATGCAGATCAAGTATGTAAGAGTTTTTCTATAACGGGCAGGTATCAGATGGCATGGCTTTACCTGTGCTACTTCATCTCTGGAGTTCCATTTGACTGCAAGAAGGATCTTGGGAAGGATCTCAGGGATGTTCATGCAGTAGTGCCTGATAGAAAAGAGAAACCGCATAACTACTATGTGTGTCAACAGCAGTACATTGCTCAGCTTCCATATCGTTACCCTGGCCTGCCTCTCCAATCTGGAGGCATGCTGACCTCCATCTGCTGCAGGTAATACACTGATTATGTATAAGTAGCTCCTACAACCCTTATACTGATATGTGGTTAAGTTGTATAGTGTTATATTTGCTGGTGGGGAGGTTACCTGTGTCTCCAGAGGAAGTCTTTCTCCTGCTCAGTGATTTCTGAAAGAGGGTCTCTGTTACTCAGCTGTCTCATCTGCTCGGTGTCGCTCTCTGTCAGGGCGTGATCTCTGGCTGACCGGTTGCTCTGAAACACATCAGAAAGAAAAAACAAATGAATAAAAAAATAACATATACTAAACATTGCATTGTTATTTACTAGCACTACTAAATTAACCTATTGGCTGTCTTGTTTTTCAAGTTACTATATGAGACTCAGAATCCTCCTCACATTTTTACTGATAAAGAATAGATTTAACCAGGTCCATCGTAACTAAGTACACTGATCAGCAGTGTCACTTATTGTTAGAGCTTCTATTTGTTCCTTTTTCTTGCATCACAGTATCTTTAGATTTGCCTGTCTGGATATTAAGCCATGCAGTCATTATGAGAAACAAATATAGCTTGAAACATTAGACTGTAATCCATTAAGACCCATTACTGCTCGGGAAGCTTCTCAAACAACTCAAGTTACAGACAAAGGAATTGTCTAATACACCACATTACGCTATCATCATAAATAAATTAGCACTGGGCGGTCCCGCTCTCTTGTATCAATCAGTATCTGACGGATCTGTAACAACATGCCACATTAGAAATATGTGTGTCTGTTTACTGTAATCATTTACGGGATTCCACCTCCCGTACTATAATGTTATTTATTCAACCATGTCCACCACAGCTCTGGTTTATCTGCAGTTATAAATCAGTGCACAAATTATATCAACGTTCCCTCACAGTGTCTCTGTCAAGACACCTTGGGGTATGGAATTACATTAATAGTCAGCAAAATGATGAGCTGTGTTCAAGCTGTGTTTAAATTATCATCTGCTCTGTTTTTCCAGATTCTCTGAAGCATAAAATGCATTTGTGAATGTACTGAAATGTTTGTATTACCTGGAAATTGACTTGAAATGTATACATTTGAATTATGCGTTTCCTCTGTTTGTCTTTATAGCTTGTTTTAATGTTATTAGTTAGTGAGAAAGATAAAAGAGGAAGGCGAGGACTGGAGGGAGGAAGATGGCCTGTTAAACCTGCGTTCTCTTCCCTCCTCACCTTCACTATGTTTCAGTGCAGCAGAATTACATATAATTATTGTCATTTACATATTTTTCTGTTCCTGTTGTCATACAATGGGCCACACTACACATAACATCCTTATTTCACAATGGTGACATTGCAATAAATTACAGGATCTTTGCTGCGACATTTAAAATAACTGATAGCAGAGAAAGTGTAATTGGTACAAAAGGTTTTCATATTCAATAAAGACAAAAATCAGCTGTAACCACATTTAAATGATGTTAATTCTTGTTAAAGCTGTAGTGTAGGACTTTTACACATAAATGGCTATCCATCACATTAAAGTCCTTGCCAAACAAGTTGACACAATGCTTTAGCCTAACACCACAGGGGAAAGCTCTGTGTATTTCTCAGTATACAGCAGTGTACTGATAAAGCCATCTAGTGTCTATGGCAACTTCCACACTGGCAAACTGGAAGTATTGCATTTTAGGTTAAGACTCCAGAAAAGGGCGGCAAACTTGTTGATATAGACCATAGTGGCAGAGCAACAGCTTGAACTATGGCGGAAGCTATGGCTTGAGCTCTAAGAAGCAAACAAGAAAAAAAATCTGTGAAAATCAGCATTCAGAGAAAAAAAAAAGAAAAAAGATCAACAGCAAGGAAAAACACAGCTCGTACTAAGTATGCTTTGACAAGTGTTTTGTAATTACTCTCACTGCCAGAGGGGGGAGACAAAAGTTAAACACGGAAAGTTTAAACACGAAAAATGTCAGAAAACCAACTTAGATGCTTTGTACATTCAGCTTCAGGCTGAGGCTGTTAACTACCCTGACAACGCCCTAAACCCAGGATTTTAGCTTTTATCTGTGGCCGTTTCTTTCCCTAGAACACAGAATCTGAATTAAAGTTCAAATGTCCCCTGCTCAATCACACTCCTTCAAAAAGCCAAGTCCTATTTCTATTATAATCTCTATAAATATGATGTCAATTTAGATTTTAATTATGCCTGAGATAAAAATCAGACCATTTTCTGGTCAGCAGCGAGTCAAATAATATCATCGTCAAGACATATTGAGTTGGGCACTCACACAGAAATCATGAATAACTTAACACGTCGTCTCACACTGTTCACATCCTCTCACATAGCAGAGTAACTCCAACCACACACAAGTCATGGTTCTCGTGCCACACATCATCGAGAAATCTGAAAAGACGGCATCACCAACACCATCATGAATAACTGAACATAACGGCTTCCAGCGACACTTTTAATAAATAATATATCACAACAAAACTAAAAAGTACTACTGACATCTAACCATAAACCAACCAATTGGTGCTGCTGTGTGCTATGGGTATACATCTTAAATACATAAAATATATACGTAAAACATTCAACAACACCTAACTATAATTAGACAAGCTGTCTCACATAACTGAAATATCAGTTCAGTCCACAGCTAATTTTGCAGATTGTGTCATTGCATGTAAACCTTCAACAAGGACACATCCACACCTCGCATTAGGGTCTCATAAATCACTGTCAAAATATCTCACGCTACAAAAGGATCTCATCAGTGGTGAAATTCAAACACCGGCATGAATAATTTACATCATGTTCTCTAAGTAACTTTGTACACGCTATATTGTGTGTTTAAGCTGTTACATGCTTAATCAATCTGCTTTTTTGCAACGGAATTTGACAGTTAGGATGTATTTTATCATGAAACTAATGTATTTGTCTTCATCACGTGATTTCACACTTACATGTTTGTCATCAATACATGAGTGTTTCATCAATTTGATGATCCAAAGAAGCACACCGCTCACACTCCTGTGTGTGCGTGTGTGTGTGTGCGTGTGTATGCATGCATATGCAACATCAAATTTCAAGTCCCCCACTGGACTTTGAGATGTGACTTTAACAGACGTGTATTAACACTGTATGGTGGCTGGTAAGCAGGTTACTACCTGTCCCGAGAGATTGTAGTTGAACCCCAGTTCCCTCGAGATGGTCCAGTTTGCATGATCCTCTACTGCATTCATGTCTGGGTATTTGACTGAGCTACTGAAGTGGTCAAACTCCAGCTCCAGACATGGGGTTTCCTGGATAATGTGATTAAAAGGATACCATCACATTGTGTAAATTACAGTTTCTCACAAAACAGTCAAACTCTTAATTTGAAATGGAAACCTGCCACTTTCTTATGCACATTCATAACACAGTTCACACAGGAAACGAAGCGTGTGCAGTGAACATTGTCTTGATGCTGAATTTTAATACCTTATTAGGGTTTGACCCAGTGACTCCTATGGGGTTGAGGAGGTCTTCAAGGCCGTGAGGAACAGGCCAGAGGTTTAGAGCCATCTTGTTGGCCACCAGAGTGTGAGTGTAATCAAACAAGTTGATATTACCCCAAGCGAGTGGACAGTGCTCCTAAAGGGGAAGAGAGAAGACATAAACAGATGGTGAATAATTTGGAATCAACGAGGCTCTTTATACCGACATATTCACATATGTTGTTATTTATAACGGTGCACTTTGCTAATAAAGGTGACTTAAAAAAAAGAAAAGAATAAAAATCCTCTATTTGGCCGTATGGTAAACTCTCGTGGCAAGCCGTACATATTAGGGCTTGATATTTAAATGACACTTGTTTTCAGCCGCCACATTTATCAACACCTGATCATCCTGACGCTGTGATTGGAGAGATACGGACGTTTCATGAATCACACGTGAACCCTGTCGTAAGATGATTTATACACTCAGATCTGTGCTGGTTTCTATGTTTGGTTGACAAATGAGGGTTACAGTGTGGAAAACTCATTAAAGCTCAGGTAGGCACTTTTTTTCCATGATTTTCATGATTTCAAGGTCATTTCAGAGAGAGGGCGTTTCTATTAGCTGTTCAACAAATGCAGATGAGTGTGCATAGCTGTTTAAACAGTGAAATCTGGATTGAATGGCAGAAAATCCTGCAGAAAAAGTTGCTATTGCAGCATCGACAATAACTGCCTACATTGAAAAGCAACCCCGAAAAAGTTTAAAATTTTTGCAGTTCAAAGACCGTGTCAGGACCCCAGTATGCAGAAATATTCAAATAGGGGCGGACTCTTGGGTACTCACAGAAGCCATTTTTACTCAGATATCTTGAGGTCAGAGGAAAATGGGCTTGCCAGTTATCTCCCTCCCATAAGATACCAATGGCTTCCTTAGGTCTTCTAGTTTCACACAATATTAATATATTCACCATGTCATTAAAAACGAGTCTGCCACAGCCTCTATAAGACAGAAAGTCTGCCAAAAACACAGATGTCCTCAAGGTGTTGAAGAGGTCAAACTCCAAATCTGACCTCTAAGAGTGCTTGAGTTAATTTAGATCGTAACGTCTTGGCAATATGCACCACAATTTAATCATAAGATATAAAGGTAATCATACGATCTTTAAACTAAAGTTACAGCTACCAAGCAAGTCTTTACAAAGGCTGAGTTGGCTGAGGCAATGTTTAAGATAACATCTTGATCATCAGAGTAAGTCTTCACTAAGGGGCAGCGATGGTACCAGGTGACAAAGTGCAACATAGTGAGGCAGACAGAGTTACATGCAGACAGCCAGTCAAAATGCATCTATTTATAGTAAGTGCTGGAACAAAAGGCTGCTGTGGAGAAGTGTTTATCTTTCATTCAGGTGGGGCTTGAAAGAGCATCCGCTAACCTGACCTCAGTCTAGCACTGCGCGGTATGGGATAGGGCTCACCCCAGGTGTCTGTTACAATATCCATGTCTGCCATTCATTGATACACTCCAAACTCAGACACACACACACACAGATACACACACACACATCTCCCTCTCTTTCAGCTTTTCCACCACAGAAAAATTGAAGAAAAATCTGTTTGGGTGTCTGTACGTGTATCAGAACCAATGCAACAAAACAGAGACACACTCCAACTGATATCACCACATGGTTTAAAAGTCAAACACACAAGTGAAGCATACTCTAACATGAATGGAAAAGTCCCTTCTGCTGATTGTGTTTCTGTTGATGTTTTCTGCCACCACAGTGCCCATGGCTGATTAGTAATTAAACAGAGCCAAAGACGATACCACAGCTCTCGTTCACCTTGGACACATATACCCAGGCGCACTGACACATAGGGTAGGCTAGGTTCATATACCAACACCAACACATGCTACACACACACAGACACAAAAGGTTCCTATACATATAAGTTCCTCCTGGATGGCTTAGCATGGCAGTGTTAAATAAAAGATTTAGACACATTAACCTAATTTGCTCCCTGCTACCTTTAGACTATGACAAGTGCAGAAATTTCCTCCAATCTCTAATAAAGCACACACTATCATTGGTATTCATATGAGCTCAAAACTTGTTAAACTTCCTGTCAATTTAAGCTGCACTTGCGGAGTCATTCCCTTGACTGATTTCTGTCCTACCTCTTTGGCTCCCTTCCTGCCTTTGACAGAGCAGATGGACAGGCAGAGTCTGGCAGCACGGGGTATGTCTGGGATGTACATATCATAGGTGAGCCACTCGTTCCACCTGTAGATAAAGAATGAAAGTGATACAGAGATCATTTATGGGACTGGGCCAAACAAAAAGAGCCAGAAACAATCTTAAGTATTGGCTGAGCTGAGCAGATACTCTTAGAAAACAGAATTAAGACAATAATACATCACAAAGGATACCTAAGTGCTATTTTTTTCATAATACTGTTCTTATAGGCCTATATAGAAAAGAGAGTATTTCTTTTAGTTCTCCAGAGGTGTAAGAGTGGACCAGACTTGGGGTTAACAGTAATGTAATACAGCAGTTTAGGGTTACTGACCAGCACTAAACTGTTAATGTTACCCTCCTGCCTTAGACTACTTAAAGTAAATTAGCAGTGTAAATTGTCCAAAGCACCATCTCAGTGAAGTAAAGAGAAAGTGAATTAAAGTAGTACTTATTTCCATTATTGGGAAACATTATTTATTCATCCCATTCTATTTAATCTAACTGATTATTGTTTCTTACTTACTGTGTCTCGCTAACTTGCTTAGTTAAGGATTTTGTAAAGATATAATAAAAAGTATTGTTACCTGGGGTTAGAGCAGGGTACTCTCTGTGTGTTGACATTGTCACACATCTGTTCACCTCCGTGGTAAATGCCTGTTCTCACATATATCTAGAAAAGAGAAGCAACATTCAAAAATGGAGAAAGAAAAAACAAGAAAAAGAAGTTATGTATCTTCACTTCAACATTTCTAAGAGATGTGCCTATAAGACAACTTATCTCAGACGAACAGCATTAATGGTGTGTAACAGCTGCCATGTTAAATATTCATTATACACGTGGAATGCAGTCTGGCAGTTTTGTGGAGCGTTGCACTTACACGAATGATTCATGACAGCACACCAACATGAGCTACCAGAGCGCCTTTCACAAAAGTGTCTGTTCACATGAGACCTAGAAAATGACTGTTTGTTTCCAAAGGGATTGGGGAGTTGAAAGATGGGACACTACACACTTCAACTGAAATAACAATCAGCTGCTGCTAGCCCTCAAAAGCAAAACTTCATTCACAAAAAACCTCACAAAAAGGCTCTGTTGTTTAATTTGACTGATTAACACAGACACTAGTGCGTGTGAGCACTGTGCATCCCCACCTTGTCTATGTCCCGTATGTTGACGTTAACATAGGTGGCACACAGGATTCGTATTCGCAGGGTTCCGTTGATGGTCCACAGCGACTTGGCAGCTGCCTCGCCATTCATATAGGACGTTGCCGTGGAGATGCGTCGAGAGTAGGACGGCATGACAAAGTTATCTGTAGGCAACTGAGTGTAAAGGCTGTCCTTTGCCATTAACATCAGGTTCGGCATCCTGCCCAGCATGATGCAACTACGGATATACTAGAGGGAGAGAGACAGGGAGAGGGAATGGCGCAAAGCAGGATGGTTAGAAGGAAAGCACACAGAGCTGCTAGAGTTACAGTGTGCGTAAGTGTAACCAGTGATATCTGCTGGTCATTTTCCAGCAGCTGCCAAGTGACTCTAGAGGAAACAGTGACACTTTGTGCATCTTCTACTTTGATCTGGCTCACATGGAGTTTTTCCGGACTCTGCACATTGGCTCACATCACATGCACGAGAAAATGGTTCCAGGGTTTTAATGAAAGGCAATGTTGTTTTGACATATTCACAATAGTTACAATAAATAAAGGTTCTGGAATGGATCAGGTGGTACGGCACGGTGGCGTAGCTTACAGCAAGAGGGTTCCTGGTTAGAACACTTCTGTGGGGAAAACATGCAAATGGAACAGAGTTTGCATGTTCCCTCTCTGTCTGCAGCTTCCTCCCACAGACCAAAACATCCAGGTGACTCTAAACTGCCTGTCAGTGTGAATGAGAATATCTGTGTCTATATCCTGTGATCCAGGGAGTACCCTGCCACTCGCCTCATGTCAGCTGAGATTGGCACCAGCCCCACTGCAACCATAGTTAGAAAAAATGATTAAGGATAATAAATTAATTAATTAAATTGCCCGTCTTTGACTTTGACTGCAGGTTTATGTGCAGACATCCCTGAACTCTGCCATCTACTCTTTTGCCTTTGAAGTCGTTCCAACTCTTTAATCATCTCAGCCAGTCATGTTGACACTTAGATGAGATTGGGCCTCCACCCACGCTGCATCCGTAAAGCACATTCAACATATGTAAAGGACATGAGTAAAACAGCTACAGGAAACAAGAAACATATCCAAGGACTATGAGTAATACCATACCACATTGCCATAATAATAAAACATTCACAGATTCAGTGCTGCCAATGGAAAATAGTCAATCATTAATACATAAGTAAAAATAAAGCTCTGCTGGTTTCTATCTTGATTTCATCCTTACATCAATCATGTAATTACTAAGAAAATAACTTTATAAATTATTTCCATGCGTTCTAATGTTGTTTAAGTTCTACATTTTCTGGAAGTAAATGTTTTGTGTATATATTTCTTAAAGTCTTTTTGCCCTTACCTTATACTGGCTGATGGGGTACTTTTCCAGCAGGTACTCATCACAGCCACAAACTTTGAGGATGTATTTACCCTGATATTCCTGAACACACATCTTCAGCTGCTCGGGGGACAAGAGCATGCTGCGTGTCTTCTTACGAATGGCCTCTGCAATCACCTACAGGACAAAAGACATGAGTCACCCATCAATCGAATGGAACGTTGAATTTAAAAATGAAAGTGGCTCATGACTTGGTTATTGTCTTTTCATTTGGGTACATATTTATCTCACCTGTTCAGGCACACAGTCGTGGTTGATCTTCAGTGTATACTTTTGTTTGTCGTTGTTTGGAGAAACAATCACCCAAATCACTACAATAATCTGACCTAAGAAAGAGACAGACAACAAAAGAAAAAGATGAGAAAAAAGGATCAATAAATCAAATTTTACTCGAGCTGCAACCCAGAAACAATAGCCACCCACATTTAATTATCCTGAGGTCTGACGGTATTGTATCGAGCTTCACAGTAATAGCACCTCAATCAATTAATTGAATGCGCTGCTCGTTCTGTACGTCCTATCCATTGTTAAAGCTGGCAAGGAGCAACTGAGTATTGATGGGAGGCAAGAATGTTCACTTCTTGCTCCCTGTTGTTCTCCTGTTGTCCACACAGGTGCTTTCTTTATTGCTTTATTTTGTCTAAATTTATAAATTGTTTTGTATTTTCTTTTTTCTCTTTTTCTGTGAAACCAGTTGGACTGCGCACTAAACAAACAGACTAAAGCTGCTGCCTACCTTTGTCCAGTTTGCTATAGATGTGTTTGGGAAGTTCCTGTGTGGATTCTACATTGGGTGGGTAAACATAGAGCGCTCTACTGTGGGGCCCGCTGGCGTCTCTCAGCTCAACAGAGTCTTTACAAACATTCAGGATGTTTCTCCTGAAGTCCTGAACCTCAGGGTCCTTCACAAGGTCAAACTCACACACAGGCATACCAATGGCAAAACCTAAGAGAACAGAAAGAAGAGTATGTGTTTGTAAAGGCAATTGGCGAGATTGGTTTGTTTAGAGATACAGTAATATAATAGTTTCCTTCCCAATCTAATGATGGTTCCTAAAACATGCAAATCCCTACTCGCTTTGGTAGTAATTTCTGTATTCAACATCAAAAAATTAAATTAACCTCACAAAATAGCTTGGATAGGTTTTTTCATTCTTAATCTAACAAGTAAACAGATTTTAGTCATTTTTAGAAACTTTATTTGTCTAAAACTTTCCCATCAAATCAAAACAACAACTATTTAGATTACTGTTACTATAAAATATCTAGCAAATTACAAAATATCTATGTGCCTAAAATCAACCAAATATTTTGTTAATCTGAAGCAAAAAACTTTTTTTTAACTGAGCAGGGAAACACCTGTGGTATTATTCATGTTCAAAACTGTATCTCCACTCACTTTTATTAACAAAATAGTGCTATCACAAGAGAAAACCTCTCACCAATCTCCCTGTTAAGGATCTTTTCCTCTCTGTTGCCAACTGGTTCAATGACCTTGAGGAAGGGCTGGAAGAGTCGGAGATCACACAGCCTCCGGGTCTCATCATAGAACTCCTCCCGCTCTGCTTCCTGCAGGCAAGAAAAAAAAAACAGAGGCTTTGTTCAAACATTTCCACTTTCTTTTTTCATGAAAACAGATTGTGAATATCTGTTACAGCTGACGGCCTTCCTCCAGACGTGTGCAGAATTGTTGTTTGTGAAGTGCAGTGGTGTGTCTTTAAGCACAGAGAAGCACTCTCTAAAGCTATCATGTGCTTGGTTTGGTTGACAGGCAAGCAAGATGTGAACTACTGATTTCAAAAGCCTCTATTCAGCACAACATGGAGGCAGGGTTTCCCTATGGAGCAGTTTTTGATAAGTTCAGTCAATAAGTTCAAGTTGATAAGTTTAGCACCGACAGCAGCTTGAGACCATAGACTGTAAAAATAAGCTTGAGACACATTACTGTTCACCTTTACAAACAGCTTTTCTGGGGTCTTTCCGTTAAACTTTCAATAATGGATTTCCATGGTGTTGACTTGTTTAGATGGACACCTCTACATGCCAGATATTCAAATAGAGACTGAGAGATTACTCTTACCTGTGTAACACTGACAAAGATATAGGACGTCTCCTCCTGTAGGAGGTGATGGAGGGGATATTTCCTGGCCTCCTTAAACAGCTCATGTTTGATGGTGATGAGCGTGGCCTCACGGAGACACTCCAGGGTCAGAATCATCCCATTAGGCAGCAGACAGTCCACCAGGATCCTGCAGGCAGACTCAGCGTTATAATAATATGTTGACGACAAACTTAAATATTTACTTGCTCTCTTTGGGTATGTAAAACTGTTAAGAGTTTCTTCATAACCACTAAAGCATATATAAACATATAGGTTATACCTGGGAGGCATCAAGTGGATGCCCCATAGCTCCCCTGAGGACGGCCTGGGAGGCATCTTCCTCTGTCTCCCAGCTCAGTCACAGAGTTAAGCTGCAGGGCACAACCTGAAAGATTACAACAATTTCATAATGTAAAGCAACAGGTTGCAAGAGCTGTTCAACTTAAGCTCCTGTGGTGATACTTAATGCAACAAAATGGGGCCAAGTTTGTTTTATACTTGATACTTCTGTTCAGATTAAGAATGTTGCTTGTATTAAGTTGTTTTGACAAACTGAAACACATTCACTTGAAAGGTGATCCAAATTGGTGCTGATGAAACCACCCTACAGTGCTGCCAACTGAGCAACTGTTTATGTGCCAGGTTTGTGACCAGGAACTTGGCAATATCACCAAAACCTTCAATCCCGATATTGATAATTTCATATCTCAATAATGATTTAAATCATAGAGGATGTTTTCCCTGGCATTTAATGTATGAATACTCTTAAAATAAAAAAAATCTTACTAGCTGTAGTTGTATTTATATCAGTCACCACTTGTTCATTCAATTCTCTGCCATGCAATACTAGGAAATAGCAGGACTAGGAAATAGCAGGGTCCCGTGGGACTTCATTGACACATGAATTTTAGACAGATTGCTCATGTCCAACACTAACAAACAAAAAACCAACACAGTGACTCAACTGCAACAGATTGTGCCACAGTGATGGGAAAGTATGTGTTTGTGTGGGCTCTTCGAAAATTACAACATGCCTCAGTTTAACCTTAAGCCAACTTATGGCTTATAAACAACTCTCAGAAATGCAACAGGGTGAGAACAAAACCAACAGTTTTCATTAATTTCATCATTTGTCAGGCCCATCTTTCTTTTATTACATTAATGTTTTGTTGCCCTTCTTCTTCTTTTTCTTCTTCTACTTCTTCTTCACTACAGTCCTTGCAATTGTAGAATCCACTCTATTTGTTACATTATTACTTCTTTACATCCAAGGTACAACATGATATTTTAAAAAATGTAAGCACTGTGCTGGCATTGATTTTCTAGGTGTTTTCTCGCTTTGACTAATTCAGTATTGCCTGAGAATAAAGCCTGCACTTCTAGGACTGGACAAAGGCAAACTTTTCCAGAGATAACATAACAAAATTCTTAAAGAACTGGTTATCAAATGACTCAACAATACTACTGTAACATTTCTATGTACAGATCAAGGATGTTTTGACTGGACTGAGGAAATAAAAAGGCATTCTCAAATAGCATATCGTGACCAAGAGGGTAGGAGATTACTGTTCACTACACACAGCTTGAGCACTCAAGTAAGTTATGCTCAATATACTATATATTTGCTGTGCAGCCTGTCAGACCAGGAAAGAACCACATTTAATGTTTGTCAATATCATGATCAAAATCTCACATGACATCTTGTCTCGATTTTTATAATACCAATATTGCTTTTATATCCCACTCTATCTACCAGGAGTCGAGGCACCTCACAACTTTACCATTGCATCTGATCAAGGACCCTCACAGGGCAAAGGCTCCTGGCAACATGCCCTCTTGCACAAGACTTTGAAAATGTTATGGGGGTTTAACCAACTGGGAGGACACCATAGGGCAAATCGACATGCTGGTAAATCTGTTGGCTATGGAATTACCACCCACATCTATAATCTTTCCAGTAATTCAAACGGGTCTGTTGTTGTGCTCACTGACGGCTGTTTCCCTGTTTGGAAAAGCAACCAAGCTAATCTGGGCTTCATACTCATGAGTAGGAACACTTTCCTGTGCCAGAGCAAATGGCTAGAAAATAACAACAATCATGGATGAGACTGGCACAGATATAGTGACTGTCTTAGTTGGCTTACCCAAATGAAATATACATATATATATATATATTTTAAAAGACTTTAAAAAGCTACAAACAATCTGTGGAAAGGGTTCCTGTGCTTGCAAATACAAAACTGACCAGGTAAAGCATCCAGGGATGGATGACAGAATACATGATGAACAAGGAGCAATGCAGAGTGGATAGCACCGACAAGGGAAACAGCAACTTTCCATTACAAAGACAGTTAGCTTTTTTAATATGTAGAAAAACAAGCTAAAACGGAAAAACCCTGAGTAAAAACAAACCACCCATTGAGCAGTCTGTGACCCTGATCAGGATGCAGCTAAGCACTTTACGACAAAAGAGGAAGCTTCCTCACAACACAGGATGTGGGGAATGGGGAAACATTGGCCTCGACACAAGCTTTGCTTTGAATACTGAAACACAACTGCACAAGTGGTTGTGTAGGCTAGCAGTGGCAGATTGGTAAAACCAGACATATGCTGCTCAGTAGCTACAACAGATAGTATATATGTGGTTAACACAAGGGTTGGCCAATTGCACCACATTACACATCAAAGTGGTTTTAACAAGAGACTTGTGAAACCCTTATCGATCTTCACTTTCATTTTGTCCATTAGATTAGCCTTCAGGTATTAGAGACAACATAAGATATTACATTCCTTTGTTGGGGAGAGGTATTTATGAGCCATACCTAAAGAGAGTCGTCCTCCTATTTTGGTGATGGGACAGTTCCTCCCTTCATGTTTCAATCCATCTTCATAGGCTGCCACATAAATATGTGTTGGGAGGAGAGGAAATGAAAACAATAACACACATCTATGACAGTTTCACAGTGACTGGCAGCAGGTTCAGCTAACGTTGGGTGTCAGTACATGACAGCTGCACAGCACTGTGAGCTCTCGATACAGTATAACGATGTGACAGTGTATACAGTATCTAACAATAATATTAGTTACACTCACTACTATTTATCTGTGAATGGATGCCCACTAATTTGGGAATTATTCACGTAAACTAGCTTGATTGTTCATGAGCTAACAGCTAACGCTGAGCTGTCATCCCGTTGTTGATAAATACATTCCCAATATTACATACGAGTAACACGTTTTTAAAAGGTACAAATGTGAGTAATTTAACCATGCTAGCTTACCCCGTGGAGTTGGCGTCAACCCTGCTAAGTGTTGGAGGATGCTGGTGTGAGAGGCTAGTGCCAGTTAGCTAGCTATACTTCCAGCTAGCCCACCCCACCAGTCCCCAACGGCCGGGTTGGTGGCTCCCGGCGCCGGGCAGAGCAGGCTGTTATCTGTCGCCTGTCAGCTTCTGTGTGCCAGCTACGCGTCGTGACAGTAGCTGTAACTCCACACCAAAAATAAATCCTCCCGTGTTGTTGTGGGTTGTAGGACACACAGATACAGAACTGATGCCCAATCCAGTCCAGTCATAAGGGGTGAAGCTGAGGATGTTATGAGCCGCTGAAGTGCTGGGCGACTGGGCAGGTTGTCTCTGCTGCGGCACTGCAGCCACGCTGTCTGTCCGGGGCCCTCCTCCCTTCCTCTAGCACACAAACACAGAGTGTGTGAAACTGGGTGTGTTTACTCGGTGCAGTGTATTTGTGGTGACACATGCCACAAGCCACAAAAACATTTTTTTTAATTCAGATGTTATTACAGGGCCACAAAAAAACATCACCCCAGCGCTATACAATAATGAGATAACAAAAGTGCGTCTTGCTTTTGCAGAGCAGCCCGTAATTTGATATGATAAGAAGATAAGATTAGACATTATTGATCTCCAGGGATGAAAATTCACACTTTACAACAGCACGAAGACAGTCTTATGAAGTAAGGAAGGAGAAATATAAAATAAATAAGATGGAATAAGAGTTTGTAACTCCGTTAATTCAGGTAGTGCAGTGATTTGTAATTATCACAGTGCAAAGTGTGTTTGTAGGCCACAGGAAGAATAGCTGCTGCAAAATGAAGCTAATGGGGATCCTACTAAACTAAACGAAACTAAACTAATACTGATGTGTATATTATTATAAACTATAGTTTATGTAGGCTACAATACATGTAATAGTGAATGTATAAATGAATATTTTGTTATAAATATATATATGACTAGATAGATAGATAGATAGATAGATAGATAGATAGATAGATAGATAGATAGATAGATAGATAGATAGATAGATAGATGGATAGATATTATTATGACAGACAGTTATTATGCTACTGCTATAATAATAGTATTACAATGATTTTTACTGGTGCTGTAACATTTATTATTGTTGTTAAATAATCGCAATAATGGGAAATGTTACTGTTACTTATTGCAAATGTAGTTTTCAATACTTTATCCTATTTCCTTTGGTTAAGTTCCTTTTTGACTCTGACAGCCTTTTATTTTATCTGCCCATAAATCAACGATATAATCTCAACACCGTCCGGCTGTTTTTCCTGCTGATCTGAGGGTCAGAGTTTAAATATCCAGCCACGGGTGATCAGGGTGTACCACAGAGGTGTAACATATTTATACAATGTGTCATGATTGCCACCCATGCAAATCAGCAGCGGTGGCATCGGAAATGGACTGTACCAAGCCGGAGAGGGA
>CAFUXE010000704.1:56905-74444 GCA_903364295.1 Serranus cabrilla
GCGCACACCTTGGGTCCCCCGCCTGTAGATCATACACAAGCAATAGTGCCTCCAACCATGGACCTGATACAACCGTTGGGGCCTCCACCTATAAATCCTGCACAAGCACTGGTGCCCCCACCGGGAGCCAGCCGATTCCCCCTTCCTCCCAGCCCCATGTCCTCCTCTCTGGCTCCATGTCCAGACCCTTCACACCTGCGCCCAAGGCCCCCAGGACCGGCTCTCATCCCAGCCCCAATGTCCTGCATCGTCCCTGGTCCTATGCCGGGTCAGGCAGCCCCAGCCAGCGAGCAGCCCCAGGATGAGGGCTCTCTGCTGGGGATGGAGGAGCAGGAAGACTCCCTGGGGTTGGGGGAACTGTGTAAACCACTGTACTGTAAACTCTGCAACGTTACCCTTAACTCTGCTCAGCAGGCACAGGCTCACTACCAGGTCAGTTAAAATACTCATGTACAAATCGTATGAAATATTGAGTTACATACATAAACACCAAATTCTCCTTTTCCATCTGTCTAGGGGAAGAACCACAGTAAAAAGTTAAGAAATTTCTACGCTGGCAGTCAACAGCCTCCAGCCATCAGGATCCCAGAATCCCTCGAGGCAGCTGGCCAGACATCCCTCAGCTCAGGATCAAACGACAGTGACGCAGGCAGGCAGGTCAGATCCAAACTCAGCACCAACCTACGTGAATGTTACACTTTTAGTTGAGGAGGTGGGTGTATTGCTGCTGAAGTGTCCAGTCTGCTGATCGAGGTAGTTTCCCTCTGAGGAGGCGGTAAGGAACTGCAGAGTCACTGTTTTATTTCATCTGTTCACCACTGAACAACTCAATGTCTCTACATATTCTAGCTACAGTTTAAAAAAGAAAATACCTACTCCCTCTGACTCAAATTTTCTTCAAATCTAAAGTCAAATTAAAAGCCACTTATACCACGTTCTCTACATGAGAACGTGGTATAAGTCATAAGAAAGGTCAGAAGCAAAATGAGAAAAGGAAAGAGAAATGAAAAGATAAGGGGCAGGACATATATTAAGTATCAGCAGCAGTTACAGTAAATTAATCTATTAATATGCATTAAGTAGACATAAATCATAATAGTATATCCGTCAATATTATTAAATGTGGTTCACAGGAAGCTTTCTGTTGCATATAGCAGCAACTGAAATTACATTTTGAGCATTTAAAGTTATAAATTAGTCTTTTTTGTTATATTTTAAATAGTCAAACTAATAAAAAGACAATTTGAAATTTTGGACCATGGATGTGAGTTCTTTCATGATTTAGCAACGTCAACTGGTATTTTACAGTCGATAGTTATGCAAGAAATTCTTCTCTTCGTACCATAAAAAATTATTTGTTTCTCACTGTTTGCTCTCTAACTCCTCTCACCTCATACACTGCACTGCTTTGTCCTCTGTCTGCAGGCGCAGTATAAGGGGGCGACCCGGGTCATCTTGGCCACAGAGAATGACTATTGTAAGCTGTGTGATGCCTCCTTCAGTTCACTGGCAGTTGCACAGGCCCACTACCAGGGCAAGAACCACGCCAAGAAACTGCGTCTGGCTGAGGCCCAACAGAACTCCAATAACATGTAGGTTTAAATATAAAGAGTCATTGTCTTGTTTGTTATTGAGCTTTTTATTGGGTTAGCTTTGATCTCGCAGACTACTGGACACAACAGAAAAATGTATGCATTTGAGAAATTAAGTCATATTTTAGCTGTATCCCTGTTTGTTAATCTTAACCTGAATGATCCTATAAGATATTTGTCTACAGATTTAAGTTACCCAGGATTGTTTGGTTAATTTACTTACCAAACCAGCCAAGATAAACTTGAGGAAAAAGGTATAACCCTATAGAAGATATTGTGTGTCTTACTCACCCTTTTGACCGGACTGAAGTCTTGATGACTCTGACTCTGCTTGTTTCAGGGAAGGCAGCAATGAGGCAGCCCCAAGAAGAAACAGGAAAGATGGCAGTGAGTACAGACTGGTGAAAAACCGCCGCAGCCCACAGCTACCTGCTTCCATGCCAGGTAAAAAATTAAAACTGAATAATTAACAGGTGTAAAAACAGAGTCTCACTTACCCAGATCTAAATGCAAATTTCCTACAGCACATTCACTCAACAGCGGCTACATTTCTGTGGTTTACTGGTGAAACAGCAGGCGACCTTTAGCAACTGACCTTGCCTCTTTAAGCAATCAGAGCAACAATCAGCACGCGACTCTTCCTTTGCAGCATTTGTTTCTTTTGGATTATCTTCAAAGAGAATCTAACTCTTGTAGCTCTACCCTAGTAATCCCTTTATACCGGCGTCTACATGATCCAATAGGCCATGCTAAAAGTGTGCACCGTGGTGAGCCATAGTGAACTCCCTGAGGGGGAGAAAGAAATAAAAAGCAACTATCCATCCTCTGATGTCACAATGCACGAGTGAAGTGAACAGCTGCAGCTGGTTAAAAATATATCTTTAACACTAGAAAACATTCTATTGCTAACACACATATTCATGGTTTTGTGAAAGTCAGCGTCTCATTTGACTCTATTCAAGCGCACTCTAGCAGTCTTTACATCACAGAAAAACCCTTGAAGGCAGCTTTTCTTTGCTGTAGCAACAGTTGAAAATCTATAAGATAATGTTGTAAGCAAGTGGACCTTTTCACTTAAAGCATTTGCAATTTGATTTCATTTTGTACACTTTTAGGAGCACCAACTTATCGACCTCCTCCTCAGATGTTTTTGAATGGAGCTGCTGTATCAGCGAGTAATGTAGTTGCCCACATTTTATCAGTGTTTCATCTGACCCCGGGGTTAGCAGACAACATTTACCACTAAAAGCTCCTTATGGCTTTACCATGCATTCTGTGAGTTTGTGAGAGTGCCTACTTTTGCTGTTGTGTGTGTGTGTGAAAACAGATACAGTGCAGATAGCGTCAGACTTGCTGCTGACGTCAAACAAGCATCCCTTTCTTGCCGTCGTTCTCTTTCCACGGACAAAAACCATAGCACTTCAGCTCAAGATAAAGCAGGATAAATCATAAAGTCGAGCCAATTCTCTTCCTCTCTCGCTCTTTCTCTCATCCACTCTCTTTCTCCAACACACACACCACACAGTTCTGCTGATTTAATCAGTTTTCTTGATGGACAAATCCCAAAATAGCTGCACTCTCTCCTGCGGTCGGCTTCTTGCTGTCTTTTTATCTCCGTCTATCTCCTTCTCGTTTTTCCGCTGTGTAACACACACACACACACACACAAACAAGCAATACTCTTTTCCAATGATCCACCTAGTTTTAATCCCAGATGACTTTTCTGTCTGTACACTCTTGTGTATCTTTTTCACACACATTGGTGATATCAGATGTGGATTTGGGTATGTGCCCAGCCGAAGATTTCAATTAAATTGGGACTAAAACAATTAGTGGATCAATCAATTTTAATAATCAGCTAATTTATCAGTCAACACGACTAAGAATCGATAGCTGCAGCAGTTTAAGCTAAATGCTCACAGTGACAATGTTAAGAACATTTGATAATTAGCACAATACATAAAACAAAGCTGCAGGTGGGAGGTCAGCAGCTTTGCAGGTATTTGATCATTCATTACTGAATATTACAACTGAACATTAAAAGTTTGATAACTACATTTCATGGTAGTTGTGATAGATAGTTAGTAAGTTACTTGAAAGCTGTGGTGACATTTTACTCTAAACTAAATATATGAACCTCATGGCAGTGCCAGAGGACAAGTCAGGGCAGCAGCAGTCATTTAGATGAATTCTCTGGGCACCATGGACATCTGTTCCAAATTTCATGGCAATCAATCTAACAGTTGTTAATTATTTTAGTCTGGACTGAAGTAGTGGACTGACTCTAAAGTATTTATCTTAAGGTTTTGGACTTTTAACTGGATAAAACAAGATAAAGACCCCCACCATTAAAGTCACATGTTTAAACCCTGTCTTATGTCAAGTGCCAATCAAATCATCTCGCAGGGTTGGGCTTTCCCTATGGTTAGCATAATGCTACAAGAACGAGAGGTATCAGAGGTGTAGCTACATATCGGAGCTTTGCAAGCTAAAGTTTCATTATTGTGGCAGAGACATGTATACACACTTCAGCATCATAGCAGATATTATTATTTGTTTTTCTGTTACTAACGTGTTAGCCACTGTCAGCTACAAGCTAACAACCATCATAAACAAATGACAGATTCTAACTTGTCATTGTAGTCGCGGATCTTGGAGCACAACAGACTTATGTGAGTCTGGGTCTGACTGAGGCTCTGATACCTTTTCAAATTTTTCCTTGTTTTGTTTTACTGTAAGTGGGGAAACCATGTTAAACAAAATATTAATCACAGCAGAGTATTTTTTACATACTTTAAATGGGTTTGGAGGGCAAGTTGTATGTGCCATTTTCACAATTTTCTGACTAACTAACCATAAAAGGATTAATTGAAAAAATAACTGATGGCCCATGCCAACCATTAGTCCAACATGGAAGAATCTTTTGAGCTGTCGTGGTAAATAAACCTGGTATGATTAATGTAGCTACAACTAACCACCTTTCTCCTGTCCATCATCTCCCCTCTCTCTCTCTCTCTCTCTCTCTCCCTCCAGGGCCGTACTACAACCCCAGACCGAGGCAGCGTATCCCCAGGGACTTGGCCATGTGCGTGACGCCCAGCGGACAGTTCTACTGCTCCATGTGCAACTGCGGAGCCGAGCAGGAGACGGACTTCAGGCAGCATCTGGAGAGCAAGCAGCACAAAGCAAAAGTGTCTGAGTTGAGATACCGCCATGAGATGGAGAACCTCGGCTACAGCTAAGAGACACAGGAGGGAGGGAAGACAAAGATTAGAGTGGGACAGAAAAGGAAGAGAGATAAAAAATAAAAAAAAAAGAGAGAAGACCAAAGTGAAGGAAAGCAAATACAACCCTGTGTTTGCAGGGCATATTTAGTGAAGGGATTAGCCTAAATGGCCTTAAGATCTTGTTGCAATTCATTTGATTTACGCTTAAACACTTAAATCCTCATATTTGACATAATGCTCTACCATATGAAGCTATAATTGGATTTGATGGATTTATTTGATCCGGGTATTACTCTTGAAATCAGTCTGTATATTGAAGCGAGCTGCGACACCTATGCAGAGAACAAGAATTTGAGAAAATTATGGATTTTTTGATGTCCAACTGAAAAGTCTTTTTGTTAGGCACAATCAGATCACATTTTTGACCCACTGCCTTTTGCTACACTGTCTCTGGTCAACTTTCCTCTAAGGCTTTGCATGCGTTGCATTCGGACTCAGGATACAGGTAAATGCAAATGAATTGCAGGTAAATCTTAAGCTTTTTTGTGACTTCAGGGAGAGGACAAGTGGTGCATAGAGAGCCAGCATGACAGGACAGGAGGCGTGTTTTGGGAAGATAAGAACATGCAGATGGTTTAAGAAGTGTAAAGTATAAGGAAAGAATGCAAAATGGGGAAGATAGTGAAAAAACTGGGTGGTAGAAATGAAAGGAAGCATAGAGGGCAGAACAAGTCTCGTCCTCTGGGAAACAATCATCACTGCGGACTGAGCGTTTCAATTCTCGAGTGTGAATTAGCCTTTTGGGGACTTCAGGGCCACACATTAAACATCTCTATCCCCTACCACGGGTAATAAAAACCCAAAGCACTATTTGCTTATTTAAAAAAACAAACAAAGCACAATGAACATCTGGTAGAAACAGTGTTACATGAATCTGTTAGCCTTAGCCGACCTCTTAGCTTAGCGGTCCTTTGGTGTGTCTCGGGCTGAAGGCTACACCCTGGCTAGCCTTGTTTGTGCCTTTAGTGAGAATTAGGCTAAAGAATCAACTTTGGCCAGCCATTTTGACATATAGTGGAAACCAATCTACACCAGTGATTGGGTTTTTCTATAGTCTTTTCTTGTGATAAATCCACATAAATATTATGTAAATATTCTTAAATTACATTATAGATGTAAATATAGTATAATACACATGAATACTATTGATTCTTTGGTTAATGTTAGCCTAGCATCAAGTGTAAATACTCATTATCTATTTAATAATTATCAGGAATCTTGTATAAAGTGTGCACTGACTGAATGTTTATCCATGAGCACTGTATGTTTGTGTGAGGATTTTACTGTAGGCCCTCTATACCACTTTGGTACTTGTTCAAAAGTAACTCTGGTACCATCTCGTTAAAAGCTGCTAGTTTGTCTGTGCTGGAGGACGCACGCCAGGAGAGGCTGAATCTGATGCTCCTTTTGAGGCAGCTTGATCTTTTTCTTGACAACACAGTCAAAGTGTGATGCGAACACATGGGGAACTCAAAGTGAAGCCGATAGCATTTAACTTCTAATTAGTTTGTAAACTGCAAATGAACATGTGCGTGCGGAGCTCATGGATGTTTCTGGTTGTAACACATAACAATTAATTCTCCCAATCAATCTTAAGTCCCAGAGGGGATGTAACCAGGTTTTACTGCAGCGTGCGGCGGCTGCAGAAAAGCAACGTGGCTTTTGTCTGGATTTGCAGACAGATCTTTTGTTTTTTTTACCCCGTATGACCCGGGTCCAGCTGTTTCTCAGTGTTAAGCCCATCCTGAAAAGACCAGTTATGTAATCGGAATCAAATTAGATTTTCAGTTTCTGTTTATTTGATTATCTGTTCCAGTCCAGTGGTGCTGAGCTGAACACAGTGCAGTCACAAGGCATTTTGAGTAATACAGTCATACTTTAAATGACTGAAAGTGTGTCCTGTGCCTTTAAGATTGGCTATGATCTCCATTCACACAAGAAGACAATGACGAGGTCAAAAAATCGATATTTCTATTGTTTGAAACAACACTTGTCTTACAGATTGATGTTTCTTTAATCCTTTAAACCCATAAAAAGATTTGATTTATGCCACAAAAATCATTTTATGCAGCAGATAAAAGGATTTTCCATGTTGCACCTATACAGGTTCCTTTGTCAGAGATCTATAGTTTAAAGGAGGAGAAAAATCCTCCTATGTCACTTAAAATGTGCTTGTCCTGCAGAACAGCAGCAGTGCACACACACACACACACACACACACACATACATACTCCCACATAATTCAATCAGCCAAAGGCCCGATAGGGTCATATAATCAGAAGGGTTATAAAGTGAAATGAAAGCAGCATCCTGGTTTTGTTAGCAGTGGGGAGAAGCAGCTGTTCACATCTATCAGAGCACAGACACACACATGAGGACACTCAGGAGAAAAGCACTGTGAGGACAAACGACTGTGTGGTGTTGGGATTTAAACATGTGAGAGAGGCGCAAACCGAGCGCAGAAAAAGAAACTCTGGGCTGCTTTACTACCCCACTGTGCTGTATGGTTAAATGAGAAAGGAACAAAGATGAGCTGATGAAAGCCGAGCTGGAACGAAAGCTGTGGGTGAGACGCAGCTAGTCGAGGAGTTCTTCACATTAGACTGAGTTGCATTCTGTTAATAGCACTCCTCCTCCTCCTCCTCTTCCTAGAAATAACACGCTTTGTCTTACATGAAAGAATAGGAACCATAACCTTTTATTATGTTGACAGGCTCACACTCCTCTGCAGCTACTGAACACCTTCAGCAAATGTATGAAATAATGAACTGCAAAGGAACAGAGGAAATGAGGAGATCAAACTACTAAAAGGCAAAGGCAGTGCTTCGTGAGCTGTTAATATGAGACAGTAGCCTGGGAGCCTTTTTGTTTCTGTTCAGTCACGCATTTTCTCTAAACCAGTGGCTCTTAAAGGTTTGGGTAAATAAATCTACTTTAGACCCTCAGTAAAGACTGTGGCCTCAGTGTGGATAACCAAAGCTAAAATAGTTTTTTTCAAGCAACTGTCCTGGTGCCTCAAGACCTATTTCTTAGTTTCGTTTTGTGCACATGTTGCATTTTCCTACATTAGGTTCAGATTTCCTATCTGAGGCACTGAAACCCTTTAAATGTCCGCCAATGTTTTGGGTTTTGTTGGTGTTTTTGTTTGTTTGTTTGACAGCAGGATTACAGAAAAAAACGAATGGCCTAAATTTTCACTTGGCAGAAGGCTGTAAAAAATGGATTAAAGGAAGAAATCATTCAATTTTGGCACGGGTGCGAATCATGTGGTGGACACACAAATTATTTTTCTTTTCAATAATATTGCGAGATTGGACATGGTCTTGATGTAGGTCTGTGCTAACTGTGCTCTTCGAATATCCCCTTTTTGGGGCATTTTCAGCTTTAATGTGAGGAAAAATCAGACAGGAACCTATAGTCTGATAATCGCACTGTGCTTAATGGGAACTTGAGAGGTGATAGATAAATACACAATTCACTGTAGAGAGGGGTCAAAAAGGTCAATTAGGGTCCAACTGCAAAGTTCTGCCTGAGGTTAACAGGTTCAGCCATGAATCTGCAACCTGAGGTGACCGTGTTCAGTATCTCAGAATAAAAACAAAATTTTGCCAAAAAAAATCATAACAAAAACAGACGTAAAACAGGGTTTTGTGCAGCAAAGATGATACTTTTCTTTCTACAATTATCTTGTAACCTCTTGTAGATTGGTTTTGTTTTTGGAAACACATAACGCTCACACCAAAGTAGGCCACAAAAAGACCTACACAAGATTAAAGTAACATGTATTTATGACATTTAACATTTCATCCAAAGCTTGTTTGTTCATTTGAAAGAGCCTCAAAGGGAAAATACTCAAATAGCATCATGTTAATGGTATTTTACTTGATTTAGAAACACCAGGAGGCTTTAATTGGAAAGAAATGAAGTAGCCTGAAATAACATGGCAAACTGCATTTGTAGTTAATGGGCTGAAACATGCCACACCACCGGTAAACTGCTCCTTTTATACAGGACTATTTTTGGATGAAACACCGTGCTGTACCTCATTGGTTGCACAATTTTTTAAGCAGTTGAAAGCTCGAGAAACCACTGTGGTAAATAAAGGCATCTACGTACGGCCATTAACTGTTAATATTTTGGCTATCTGCACTTTTATTTGCTCTGTGTTCACTGAAATTGATAAGATTGCATAAATGCTTCTAGAGAGACGTTTAGTTGCTCTTTGGTCTGATAATAGTTCAAATAGAAATAGCTGAAATACCCGAGGTACTGCTTCTGTTTGTTTTGTTCCAACTGTGTTTACTTGTTAGAGACTGTAACAGCTGGTAACTATAATATACTGAGAATTACACATGCTGATGTGTTTCAGCACCATAGCTTCATTTAAACTTCAGTGCTCCGTTGTAAATGACAGAGAAGTGTTACATATTGCACCGTATAAATTGTATCTGGTTTATTTTGTGCATGAGTAAAGTCATATTTAATAACTGTTGAGATGTTTCTACTATCGAGAGAAAATATAACAGTGAGGATGCTGATCAAGAATGTTTTATTTCTGAGGTTTATATGGTTGGAAATGCCTGTAAGCTGTGCTGAATCTATGAGCGGGCAGTGAAAAGAGTCACGATTTTGCACTGAATAGTATAAAAAGAAACTTTTAAAGACAAATATGCTACCATATGGTGTTTAGTTCAAGTGAAGACTTTGCTATCATTGTCATTATTTGCCTCACAATAATTTGTATCCCAATGTTTACAAGATTAGAAGCTGAAGCTGTTATGGATGTGTATCATATTTGTAATTCTGTGTTTGTCCGTGTGTTGCACTGTTGGACTGATCAGACCAGGGCAGATGGGCAACACTGTAAGGTTAAGCAGAAAAAAGGCACTTTGAACTGTAATCTATTACTTAGTGTTGGTATAAATGTTTATATTTTAAAAGATGTCTATCTGTTACTTTCAGAAATTAGACAAAACAAAAAGGTGATGGACCTCAGCTTGATTTAAAATGATTACAGTAAGCTTGTTAAAGGCCCGTTTTAATGTACACCACATGTGTGTTAACAAATCAGTCTTTGAAATTAAAGTTACAAAAAGGCA
Source organism: Serranus cabrilla (assembly GCA_903364295.1). NCBI lineage: Eukaryota > Metazoa > Chordata > Actinopteri > Perciformes > Serranidae > Serranus > Serranus cabrilla. Next base: position 66,884 of record CAFUXE010000704.1, read on the forward strand.
CTAAAAAGTTTTTAAATGAGCTGTCTGGAGAAAGGTGTATCCAAATTATTGGGGCATTACTTGTTTATCTGAAAGGCTTCCTCAGTCCAGCTGTTGTGGGGAATAGAGGTATCAGGTGGCCAGGCTCACCAGTAGCACGAGACCATCCACTGTTAAAATGAGGCATGTCAGAGTCTTTGGTTACAATCACATCCCCACAACAATTACAACTGAAGAAGCTCTTTGGACAAACAGTGAAGTGACTTTGGTCCTTTTAATTTTCTCCAAACACTGATAACTTGAGAAAAACCTTCTCTTACATGTCATTTGTCCAAGGCACCATTTTTTTAATTTTGAGAAAATTTGAGTTAGAGAAGGAAAAATATTGATACCAGTCTCATGTCTGTGAGTTATGCAGGTGTGGAGGCAATTAGCATACAGCTTAGCCTAAAGTCTGCAAAAAAGGGGAAACAACTACCATGGCTTGGTCCTAAGTTACAAAAAAAACTATTTTCATAATGTCCATGCACGTCAAATACGTTTACGCTTATTGTTAGATGGCGTCCTCTAGTGGTTGGAGTCATTGAGACGGGAACAAATGGGAAAAAAGGTCTTCGTAAAAAGCGAGGACTGATGTGTACAGATGGGTCAAACTAATTTTGACCCAGGGGAACCCAAAACTGAACTTTGACTTATTTTAAGTTAAAAATGTTTTACTTATTATAACCCAAACCACGATCTTTTCCCAAACCTAACCAAGTAGTTCCTTTTCACAATAACCATGATTAAAAACATATTCACAATGATAAACAGAGTGGACATTAATTATATATCATTAGCTACAAGCTACAATGTGTTAATACATACATTTTAAAAGTTTTAGTGATATTTTTTATCCTCTTAAAATCCACCTGCCTGCCATTGGATTATGGAGGGGTTAGCCTCTTAATCTGGAAAGCAGCATACTTATGTAAAATCCATATTTCATAATCATCTATTTATAGAAGAAATGAATGTCACACTTTTGGCAAACATGAGGTGTTCAGCTTTCAGAACATGTAAACAAATTGGATGTTGTCCGAACAATTTCATATTCGTAAATATTTTAAAAAGCCTTTTTCCCCCCATGGTTTTAAACAAGCTGCGTTTAAACTGGTGTAGTTTTGTTTTTTGTTTCAGCCTTGTACTAAACTTTTATACATTTTTATAAAGTAAAGAAGTTATAGATAGATGCATTTCGGTTTTAAATTTCTTCTGTTATAAGCTTTTCCATTTGGGTATGGCATGTTGACCGTATTAAAAGGATAACAGAAGTGTACCGTGAGGCAAAAATGCATGTATGAAGCTTCATTTTGGTCTAAAAAAAAAATTAACCCTAGTTTTCTGACTGGAATTTTGGTTTTAAGCGATTAACTTTAAAGAGAGAGTTTGGCTAGCTGTTTCCCCCTGCTTCCTGTCTTTAAGCTAAGCTAAGCTAAGCTAATCACCTCCTAGCTACAGCTCGAGAATGAAATCAAGCTTTCTATCCAACTCTCAGCTAGAAAGAGAATATAATATATCCAAAAATGTCGCAGTATTATTTCAAAACTCTCTGTTTTTCCTGCATATAGTGACTGTGCCTGTCTGCTTCAGTTGAATGATTTCTTATGTTGTGACTCGATCACAGCATATAGAAAAGTTCAGGCCTGCCTCACATGAAAGCCCATGTCTCCTGGTCTAGAGACTGAGTCGCCTCCATCTTCTGTCAGGGGCCCCAAAACCTCCTAGCAGCGCCCTCAGCAGGACAGTATATACTCTCTACTCTCTGTGAAAACCTCAGCACACTTTCAGTGCCTCTGAACAATGTTGCCAATATACCACTGACTGACTGACTGACTGACTGACTGGATGGATGCCTGGACGACTAATACACTGATTTCTGAGGCTATGTGTGTGTGTGTGAGTGTGTTTTCTGACAGATGAATAAACATACAGATGATATTAATAACCGAGCTGAGTTGATGATTATTTCAGTGACTGTGTGTCTCATGTGTTCTCCTGCACGGCTCGGCTCGTAGCGCTCCGGGGGAAATAACTGCTCTGTTAGCCGATGCTGTTATTGGCTCACAGGGAGAAGACGCTCTCCATAGCCTAGTTTCCTCTGCTCTGATATCCAGGCTTTACTTGTTAGTCTTGATATTAAATCTGCCAGGAAAGCTGTTCTTGTGCCCCTGGTACTCTGTTTGTTTGCCTGTCAGCAGGATATCTTACAAACCTTATGAACAGATTGCCTGAAATGTGGTGTACTGGCCTCAGGCTTAAGATGGGATTTCTGGGATTGGATGGCTCTTTCCTATTTGCAACTATGAAATCAGTGCTCTAACTGTGCCAGTTCTCACCAGTATGGAGAAGTGGAGCATCAGATTCCTGTATGACTCATTACAGGGGGTGTAAATCACAAGTTTCATGATGTTTTTGATGAACATTCTTTGGACAAAGGTAATAGTTCAGTGATTCAGCTCTGGCATTTGATCATATGGCCATTTAACACAATCAGTCATATTTATATCAACTCACAAAAAGAAACTAAAATAGGATTTGACAATATTTCACTAAAACAAAAAAGGGATCTATTCTTTTGAATAAAAATAATAAATATAAAGTGGGAATTTCAAAATAAAAGTGTATCTTACGGATGAGGATATGTAAGGCTCTTTATACTTTGCATTGATAATATTACATCTCTGATCATTTAATTGGTAGACAGACACAGATTAATGCTTTGTTACCCCTAATCTGCACAACCCTGCCAAGTATAAACAATTTATGGTTAAAGTAATTTTTCATTTAAAAAAAATGCCCCTTTCATTCCCTCAAATATGGACATTTTGCTGCTTTTTCTGTTTTATATAATATCTTTGGCTCTTCAACTAACAAAACAAGCTATTAAAGACATTGCGTTGGACTTTTTCTTTATTTTCCTGAATCTTATAATTAATCAAAAAAACAAATCTACAGATAAGTCAATAATTAAAGTAATAGTTAATTGCAGCCCTACTCAGTACAGTTCAAATGAAAGCATTATTGCTTTTAGTTTAAGTGTTAAAAAAAGCCTGTTTTATCCTCAAACCAGAAACAAGAGAAAGCAAAAATGTGCAGCAGCTGCTGTTTGGCGTTCAACATGTTTAGTCACAAAGCTGCTGGATGGATAAAAGCTGCATTTCCAAAATCCTCTGTCCACAACTGCTCTCTTATCGGGGCTACATAAAAATGATTCATGCACCATGAATTGCTATTAATACTTTATATTAAATGGGATTTTTGCACTTTGATAATAATAGCTCTTATGCACAATTCATGTCCTCAAATGCTGCAGGTGCATTGCTGCTGGTTTAGAATACAGCACATGATTTATTCAGTGTTAAGCACTAAATGAAACTACAGTAGCAAATAAACAGACATAAACAAATTAATCATCTACAGACAAGCAATGTACTTGTTTATCACACATTCCTTTTTTTTAACCCTACTTCTAATGGTGTTATGATGTGTTTTTTTGTCTTAAAATAATTATTTTTGTGTGCCTTTTATAGTATATCTTACCAGATGTAAGGCAAGCACACACATGCACTCCTGTATAGTCCCAGTCCTGCAGACTCTTCAAGGAAACTGTGGGTCAGTAAGGCAAACAGTTGTTTAGACATCTATGAGGAAGTGATGACCCCTGTGTAGAAACTGGATTTTTCCTGGAAGAGACACAGAAACACAAACCCTTACACAGAAAGAGAGAGAGAGACAGCAATAGAGAGGGACAGTATTTTTGGCTTAGAATGAAAGGCAGCTGCAGATATGTCTCAGACAGCCTGGGGACATGCAGCAGTGGTCTTTGTTCCACTGTTATGACAGAACAGTGGAGGAAGGGAGGGAGGTGTTTAAAAAACAGGAAGTCAGTCAATCAAAACGCACAAAAACTACCTGCAGAGTGCCCCTCGAAGGGCATTAAAATGTGTGTTTATAATGTGCATTTCAAAGCCTGAATATGCATTATATGCAACATTGTTTAGGATGAAAGATTTAAAAGCAGCTAATGATGTTGCAGTGCAGATGATGTTTGACTATGCTGATTACAAATACAGTTGAAATAGATGGATACTTGATTTAATATACTGGAGAGAAGTTGCAATACATGAATGAACCATATGGTACAAAGAATATTGCAAAATCAAATGTCAAACACAAGCAGATTCAAATAAATTAGAAATACAACCTCCTCCAAACAGCCGTGTTGCAGTTTACATTCTCTCTGTCCAGAATGACACGTTGTCATGTCGGTACACAATGCTTTAACTATGGATGTTGCTGCAAAGAAGCTACAAATCCTAAAATGTGGATGAATCACAGACATCTTCAGCACAGAAGATCTGTATAAACAACACAGTTTCTAAGAGGACAACCATGATTAGTTTCACCAATTCAGTAACTGACTGAACGTCCCTTCTGTTCCTGAGTTATGGAGCCGAACAATGTTCATAAAAGTGTTTTTGCAGAACATTAGGATGTCACAGTGAGGTTGACCTTTGACCTTTTGGATAAAAAATGTCACCACTTCATCATTTTATCCTTTAAGTGTGAAAATGTTTCATCATTAGTGTCAGAATTTTTTGAGTAATGGCCAAAAATGTGACACATTGACCTTCGACCCTGAAAATCTAATCAGTTCATCCTTGAGTTGAAGTGGATGTCATTCCCTCAAGGCGTTCCTGAGATATTTCGTTTACAGGAATTGTCAGAACGGCGGTGTAGTGGTTAGCACACTTGCCTCACAGCATCAGCTGCTGGTTTGACTCTGGCCTGTGGCTCTCCTGTTTGGAGTTTGCATGTTCTCCCTGTGTCAGCGTGCGTTCTCTCCTGGTACTCCAAACAGTTCAAAAGCACACAGCTTAGGTTTAAATGGTGACTGTAAATAGCCCGTAGGAATGAATGACAGTGTGAGTGGTTGTCCGTCTCCAGTAAGCAGTTAAGGATAATGAATGAAGAATTGACAGATCAAACCAATGTGCAAACTTTGAGTTTTGGACTTAACATAAAATATTTTTTATACACCAAATGATGAATCAACTAATCAATGAAAACAATCAGCTGTGAGAGTCATAACAGTGGAGTAAGTATGGCTTTGGTGTAAACTTTCTGACTTTTATATCTCATAACACATGTCAACACGTCTAACATTATTGTTATCTGGCGCCCTCTACTGTCCATGACACAGCATGGCATGTGATGTTATTTAGTGAATGACAGTAAAACATCAGTATAAATCAGTGACAGTGAAATATGTCATTTTTTATTTAAATGTTTTGGGCTTTTTTTAAATAACTTGTGGCTGTTACTTTGTTGGCCCTTTTATAACCATAGAGCATATAGCCCTCAATGTTTTTAGTGTACAGATTCAAGTACTGTACGAAAGCACATATTATTGAGTTATAATTAATAATGCATTAATGTATCCGCATCACTAATACTGGAACTGGTAAACGTGGGGCTTTATTTCACTTAATCCATACTACAGGGAAGTTTAATTCATAAAACTAAATCATATAATTTATTAGTTGATTCATATTTTGTGTCAACAGTCTGGAGTAAAATGTGCAATACTGACTTCCAAAATGTAGAAGTGTAAAGTAAATGTTAATTTAAACCCAAATTAAAGCAAATGTATACAAAGTAAATTAAAGCATACATGGATATATATACTTATATATACTTATATCTACAGTATATATTGATATAATTTTGCCATTCTATGCAGTAAGTATTTTGGAATTGGTAGTTTAACTCTGTGCTATTTCTACCTTTACCTAAGTTAAAGATCTCTGTACTTCTTCCACCACTGACAGATTGAAACTGTTGACATGATAATATTTTGGGAAACAGGATTCACAGTTGTTGTTTTTTTTTTGTTTTTTTTTTACCTGTTTGCATAATTTTCCTCTTTTCTCAGAAATACGTGGCCATGTACTTGTTATGGGCACAATTATAATCATGTGCAACATTTCATATTTTCCATTTCTCCTTCATTGGCTGGTGGAAAAGTTAGCTGAGGGTCAAGTCTGCTGGAAGCGAGGGCAGGTACCTTCCTCAAAGTGTGTCACTGTAAGATTCAGACTCAGTCTGGTGAGGCAGTTCCAGCAGAAATACTGTCTGCACCGAGAGCACATCATCACGTTACATCCTCCATTCTTCTGCGACACAGAACACAGAATATACACGGTGTTCAGACTGTTCACAGCCTACACCAAAAATATCAGGCAATAATCATCATATCTAAATTGCTAGCACAAATACATGTCTGAGTTTACGTGTATGTGAGCAAATAGGTGGATAACTGAATACCTCGATTTTGCTGAAGCAGTGAGGACAGCTCTTGCATTTTAAGACCACATAGTCTTCACTCAGACAGCTTGACAAAGTGTCCCGCAATACACGCCACCCATATCTGCTCTCCAGGAGTCTCCGCCTGCCCTTACTGCCACTGTCATAGTCGTCCCAAAGAGCCTTCAACCCCTCTGAAAACACACATGCAACACAGAGCAGCGCTTCAGATTCACATCCAGGCACATCTGCATCCACACAAGACTAGTGGAGTGGATTTTTCTTGACATGACAATACAGTAGTTTTGCCAACAAATGATCATAGGTAGGTGCTCACAAAAAGATAAACAAAGTACTGTATGTACAAATTTAGTTAAATTGTCCTCAACTTGAGTCTCTTCCTCTCGCTTAAAACCTATGAGGTATATAATGGCACTTTTTATTTCACTTTGACAGCTTCAGTTACTTGTCACTTTACAAATTAAAAAGTTTATATATAACACGTGCAGAGTTTTGTTGCCCATTAATAAAACTCAAAAACACACTCATGCTTGCATATGCTTTCATACCTTGTGACTGTGGGAGGTCTGCGTTGGCTTGCTGTGCCTCCTGTATTTTCATTTTTATGCTCTTCTGTGCCTGGCACATATCTGTTCCATGGTAGGTCCTCCTACAGGTGACACAGAAGGCAAAGCTGCACACAAAGCACATGGCTGCATTGCTGGATTTCTCCACTATGACAGCGGAACCACAGGAACGCCGAGGACAGTACACCACATCTATAAAGAGAGGAGGAAAGAAATGCAATCACCAGCTAGCTTCCTCAATGAAGCTAATATATCTCTGGTCATTCTGAAGTATAAAGGCTTTGAATTAGTCATCAGTTTAACAGGAATATAAACAAACCAGCCATGAAGTCCAGAGTTGATTGAAGCAGGAGACGATCAAAGCGGCTGAACAGCTCCTCCCCGACCAGACTCCTCACCTACACAACAGTGCACAAAGAGACAAAATGTGTGTCAGGGAAATTAATTAATTTTGATTAAAATACGGAAGCCTTACAATACAAGAAAGAGCTTCAAAGCGAAGATCACCTGTGCATGTGTAGGGAAGGCAGAGCAGTCTGGCACAGGACAGGTGACCCCCCGGACGTTCCCCTCTGTTATCTGGAGCTTGCAGAACTCGCCAAGACAGGTCTTGCAGAAGATGTGGCCACACTCAGGCAACTGCACAC
>CAFUXE010000704.1:79351-103292 GCA_903364295.1 Serranus cabrilla
TATATATATATACAGTATATAATGTAAATTCATTCTTTTTTATATGAAGAAGGTGCAAAATAAGTTTTTGTCACAATTAAAACCACAATTTAATACACTCTTATGCAGTGACTGATTAAAAAGTACTTTATTCTTATCTCTGGTCATTCTGAAGTATAAAGACTTTGAATTAGTCATCAGTTTAACAGGAATATAAACAAACCAGCCATGAAGTCCAGAGATGACTGAAGCAGGAGACGATCATAGCGGCTGAACAGCTCCTCCCCGACCAGACTCCTCACCTACACAACAGTGCACAAATTAAATTTAATGAATTTTGATTAAAATACGGAAGCCTTATAATACAAGAAAGAGCTTCAAAGCAAAGATCACCTGTGCAGGTGTAGGGAAGGCAGAGCAGTCTGGCACAGGACAGGTGACCCCCCGGACGTTCCCCTCTGTTATCTGGAGCTTGCAGAACTCGCCAAGACAGGTCTTGCAGAAGATGTGGCCACACTCAGGCAACTGCACACAGTCCGAACCAAGCCAACTCACAAAACATATACTACAGTCAAACACTGTGGTGGCAAACTCTTTTTGTTTCTGAGCCGCATTATAGATCAAGAGCTGGGACAGGAGAGCTTGTGACGGAGTGAATGAGGGACCAGAGTGAGTTTGGTCTTCATTCTGAGGGGATTCTCTGGAGAGGACGGGCAGAGAAGCTGCTCCATGTTCACTTTGCTCCAGAGAGTCTGAGAAGTTAGAGGGAAGTGTTGATGAGGCGGAAACATCCCCTTTATTTAACAAACCTTCCTGGCCACTTTGGTCGGACTCTGGAAATGGAAGATCCTTCTGGTGGTCAGCCTCTGAGGTTTGGAGGGTCTGTTCAGCTTCACTCCCATATGAGGCTCGTGCAATATCATTTGAAACACTAGAAGTGTTTTGGGTCAATGCAACTGCTCCCTGAGAGTCGGTCCTGCTCAAGTCTGAGGTTGAAGGATCTTCAACAAGAATCCCTTTTGGATGCTCAACATCCAACGATGGTACTGCTTTAGATGGATCTGAGACATTCCAACTTTGCTTATCTGTGGGTCCGGACTCTACAGTGTGTTCATTGTTCTTTGACTCTGACAGTGCAGAATTTAAGGAGTCCTGTCTATCGTCCTGGGTGCTGTGTTCATCAGAGGGGAGCTCCAGCAGAGTATGGATGTCCAGGAACCTGAGGGCCTCTTCTTTAAGAAACTGCACCCAGGAGAAGAGCACCACAGCACCTTCAGCAGCCTGGTAGAGATCAGTGAGCTGAGCACCCAGTGCAGAAAGCTGTGGGAGGTGAGGGGCAAATAAACTTATATAATCCTTGTTGATCCTGCATTCATCTCTTCTGACAGGTTGTAAATGTGACCAATAATGTTATAAATGACCCACATGACTTCTGCTGATTACCTGTGTGTGCGTCAGCCAGCTGCAGGTGAGGCTGAAGGAGGGAGGGGAGGAGGATGGGTAGTCCTCAGGGAGTTCAAAGGTCAGAAGCAGACATGGAAGGAATGATATCTCATACTGCCTCAGCATTTCACCTTCGGAAAACAAGTCATTACACATGTTAAATATTCAATACTCGACATTATTTCTCATGCTTACACAAAATCCTATTTCAGGCTTTACTGTTACAGTTCTACTTTTTTGGCATATTTTAGAGATCTTGATTTTAAGCATTTCTTTAAATTATTATAATATGTAGTATTCATTCACATACAAAGAACTTGACTCTATTTTGGTGTATTGCCCTCAATGAACTTTCGTAGTAATAGACATCACCAAGAAAAATGCTAAGGAAGTTGGACAAATAAAAGTAATACACAGCAAGTAGATGAACATATTTGTTGAGTTAACTTTTTAATCCACACCCTCTATTCATGTGCATAATAACACCATACTTTTCCAGCCGGTTTGTTTACCTTCTTTCAGAGCCACAGTGAAGTCCTCAGGCAGCTCCACAGAAACTCGGAGTTCTCCGGCAGACTTCGACTCATTCCGGACGAACTCCTCCGAATCAAAGATACTCTGGAGCGCGAGCAGTTCGTCTTCCTGCTCCTCCATGTCCGCAGTCATCACCCCAGTCTAACAGACTCCACTTCCTCGTCCCACTGAAACTGCTTGTTCAGGGGGAAAAAGTTTTAGAAGCGATCTTGTCTCTATAAACAGCACTTGAAAGTCTTTAGTGTAACGATAAAATGCTTGCTTATCCTCGGTGTTGAACGTCAGACTGTTTACCAGCCTGCTCCCGGTGCCAGCTGCCCGTCCCTCCGTTGACTCACCAGAATGATGCCATGCGCAGGACGCAGCAGCAACCTTAATCTTTAATTCTGCTGTTAGGACTATGCAAAACAGGCTTAATATTAAGTCATTTACGGTAATCATGTTAAAGACATTTTCTTTGCCAAAATATTTAACACTGTCCATTATGATATCGAAATAAAGATCTGAAGAAGACAGTCAAACAAATTATTTTAGTTCTGCATCGAAGCGATATTCTGTAAAGGCTGTTAAATGAATGTTTGACATTGATGAACAAAGTACAAAATATATGAGTGCTGTAAATACAACTGATTACCTTTAGCCAACTTAAGTTGTTTACCTTTTTCCTCAGGAACATAATGTAGCGTTTTGACAGTACATTGACTCAACTACATCTATTTGACTGTTGTGGTTACCTTTTTAATTTAAGATTTCACTTAAAAAAAACAAAACCAAAAACCAACACACGATAGCCCTATAAAGCAAAATGAATTAATAACAACTGACTCCCCTTGATAGATTATCCAATATTTGTTTTATATTTATTTTTCTTCTCTCCTCTCCCAATAATCAACCCTATCTATCTGTTGTCTCCACTGGATTAAAATATATAACTGTATATTTGCACATTGTTGTGTCAGTTTAAAAAATCTATCAATGCAACATAGTCATTTCTCTACAGTATAAGTCATTTGAAATATAATTTGCTTATAATACTTCGTAACATTTACTTTGATTATATGATTGACTGATGACCACATGATGTAATGAAAAGCTCTGGAAAAAGGAACTTGAGTTAAAAAAATGTTTGTAAAACTTTAGTGTATTCATTTTAAAAATCAACCAGATGACATTATGGAATTGGACATTAACAACAGTAATAGCTTCAATAAGAAGGTTAAGAACATTATTTTACTATTAATAAAATATTATAACAGATCACACACCTACAAGTATAAGTTATTAAAAAAGAAGTGGTTATGGCACAAAATATTGTTGTCACCATTCAGCAAAAATATAAAGTTAAGAATCAGAATAAAAAAAGGCAATGATTGAACAGAAGTGCATGTTAATAGTATGTAGAAAAAGTTCCACTGTTAATAATTATGTGAAATGTTAGTATCCATCAGTTGAAGCTGTAGTTTTCCTTCAGGTTGACTTGGCTCTCACAGACCGTCTCTGCCGGAATTGTTTTGGATTTCAACATGTCAGTCGAAGGCCTGCAGCCTCTTGGGGATTTAAACACAACACTCTTCTGGACGCCTTCAGCAGATGCTGGATTGAAAAAGACAGACAGACAAAGTATTAACATGCCCTGTTCACCCAAAGGAAAAAAAAACAAATTTTCCAGATAGTGTAGATAATTGATAATTGTGACTATCAGAGATTCAAAACACTATGACAAAAGTTATACATTTTCTTTTTATTAAAGACTTATTTAGTGATATGTCTGGTCCTGGGGTAGGGTGTGGGGGCTGGTTTGCTGGTCTTTAACTGTTGAATGGAGAGGCCCTGATTCCCACCTGACACTCGGATACACTCTTTCTTGTGTCTTTCATTCCAAGCTTTCAGTTTGCAGGCCCTGGAGCAGTAGAAGACCTTGTGGCAGTGGCTACACGGAGTCAGCTTTACGGACACAGAGCGACCGCAGTGATAGCAGAATTTAAATGCTGGTTTACTAAAAAGAGATTCACATGGTTAGAGTTGGAAACAGGCTCCTGAACCCTGAACAATTTCTATTTCTTTATTTTTGCCTTTAAACTGTCAAAGAAAACTTTATTCTGAGTATAAAAACTGCAGTTTCAGATAATATACTTAAGTATACTCTTCTGTTTGTTTACTTGTGAGAATTGGGGGTGATGGAAGGGACATGGATATGATAAATCTTGGTTTACTGTTAGGTTTGTGTGCTGTTCACTGAACTGATTTTTTGTAGTCTCCTCCAAAATTAAAAGATGAAAAGTAAAGAATGTGCATATATACCTATGTTTTTCTGTTATGGCTGATAAACAGCTGGGTAGGAGTGCGGTTGATGAAGTGGCACCTGCCCCCTTGTTCATAAAGGTGTCTGTATGACTGGCACCTGTTACAGGAGTACAATACACACACACACACACTATGATTTACAGCCATACACAAAAACACAAAATATTAGCCATTGTTTTCTTTCAAATAAAACCCAAATACATTGTACTTACTATTTGACTGAAGGTGTTGTTCTCTTTCTAAGTTCTCTCTTAGTCTCCAGCTAGCAGTCTGTCTCAGCACATCTCCCATCATGCTCAGCAACTGGTGCCGTGCTTTGAATATTTCCCTCTCCCGCATGTTCAGAGCATGAAAGGGAGTGTTGGCAATACTTAAGTCCTAGAAAGTAACATTAAGGTAGCAATTTAGATGAAAATATGCAGCAAAAAAACAGACTCATTTTATTTTTCTGCATGAGTATATCTGTGTTAGAAAATACATGTCAATATAATACAGTCTAGAACAACTAACCACTAACTAGGGCTTCTAAAAGAGGCACAAAGTAGAAGTTGCATCAGAAACCATCTGATAATCTCTGCAAAAGATAACTCCTACAATGTTCTCAGAAATATGATTTACTGCAAGGCTTTGGTGTTTGGCTAAATTCAACTAAAATGCATAGAGTGGTGTGTTACCTGGTTATAAGAATGGTATGCATAGTCCACTGCAGTTCCCTCAACATCACCCACCGTAACTGGCATCAAGATGTCAGCACCTGCCTTAGCTAACATGTCCAACTACATCAAAGACACACACACATACACACAATTCAACTGCATACTTTTAAATTAGAGTAATTGTAAGAATAGTAGTAACAGTTTTTAAAACCTCAAAACTATGTTGAATGTATTTCATGTTTTTAAGATGAATACTAATCTGTCTAGCATTTTCATCTATAGATATATGTAGCTTTTGTCTGTGTATACCAGCTTGGGTCTATTGCCACCTAGGTGGTAGTTAATGTTGGCAAGGGCACAGAGGGCGCTGCCCACCCTGCGGCCCAGGGGGATGTTGGGATCTGCCCCTCCGTTCAACAGCTCCTCCACCGCCTGGGCAGGGAAAATGATGGAACACCTTCAGGACAAAGTGATGTTTTGTAGGCATGTACAGTATGTCTAAGTGTGAGTCTCCGTGTTGTCTACCAGATCATTCCCGCTTGCTATAGCCAGGGACAGAGGTGAGTGTCCACTCCAGAGGAGGTCTGTGCTGGCTCTGTGGGACAGCAGGAGGGCTACCACCTTGCTGGCATTCTGCAAAAAAAAGAAGATATAAACGAAACATGTCATTATTGTGAGTAAACCTCATGATATTTGTACTTTCCTGCCTTGCAATATCATTGTTAATGCAAAGTGTGTAGTAAAGATGTTAAACCTTCTGCTTGGTGAGATTATTACTTTGATTTTTTCCCAGAAACATTCAAAGTCATGCCAATCAAAGTAAAACAAATGTAAGATTTTTAAAACAAATTGTTTGAACTCTGCATGTACTTTGTGTGAAACATGTATACTTTCTATGGTATAAGTAATCAATTCAACATGATTGGTCATTACCTCTATAAAATGCTTTTTTTGAACAGTCAATAGCATCATGTTTCATCAGTGATGGTGTGTGTAGGTGAGAGCATGTGCATGTACTGTATGAACGGACCTGGTAGTCACTGTCTCTCTGGCAGGCCACGTGCAGGGCCGTTCTGCCTCCTTCTTTGAGATGTGGGTTCTTATTGGTGCTCAACGGTTCCTGAGACTTTATGAAAATTAAAACAAAAAAAACAACAACTCTGAAACTCTTTTCTTAGCATTTAAAACTTTACCTTAACAATCACTACGAAGAGTTTAGGCCTAAAGGACAAAATAAACTCACCCTATCTGGTTCATAGATCTCGTTCTCGTCACATGCCTGTGCGTCTGGGTCAGGGATCGTGTGGAGCAACAGCTCTGTGATTCTGGGACCTGCTGGACCTGGCAGTGCTGCAGCTACATGCAGAGGATACAGGCCTTTCCTCTACAATATGATGAGAGGTTGAGGGGAAGTTGTTGGTTTATAAAAATGGATGGATAAAGTGTTATGGATGAGAGGGAGTGAAAGGTGATTTCATTCATTTGTGAAGTTAATTTGACCAAAGTTTTGAAATGCTGCAAAACGAAATGTTAATTAGGTGCATTTCCATCAACTGGTCTGGAACAAATTAATTAGGCTACACAAAGGGTAGTTTTGCACGGCCGTAATCCACCATTAAACACAGAATAAGTAGAGGTTGGATTTAAAGGTTGCAAACTTGAAATACAGCAAATCACCTTTGCCATCTAACCCAATTTTACTGTGGTTGTTTTTTAATTGGGCATGGTTTAAATGTTTCAGCTAGTATTGTCCAAAGTTTTCTGAAGTGTAGAGACAAACATGTTATTTATCCGTTTGGACACAACTGATCAGTCACGTAAGTTAAATGTTCATTCCGTCAGAACTTATTTGGTAAAGGTATTTCCCATGAACTCTTTTTGGAAAAAGCACAAGCCACATCAAGCAAGCATAACAGGGTTGTATATGCTCTCATTTTTTGTTTTCTCTGTTTTGGGTGTTTGTTTGAGTTTTGAGGTATTTGCTCATGTGTTTACTACCTCTGGTGGTAGGGGAATGTCAGAGCGAGCTCCACACAGCAGCAGTTGCCTGACAGCCTCAGTGTCAGCTGCCATAATGGCCAAGAAGAGGACAGGCATTGGGACCCGGGATGCGTTGGGGTCAGCTCCTCGTTCCAATAACAGCTTCAAAGTGTTCAAACGAACGCGGTGCCTGATCAGACAGACACAGCACAAACAATATCAAATGTAATCAGAACAGAACAAAAAGCACAGGAAAAAGAGGATGAATGGAAACAGAACTGACTCAGTTATCATGGCAGCCATTCTGCGTACAGTCTCCTGTGTGTCAGAGCGCTGTGGGACGCCCGTGCGACTCAGCGCCTCTGCTGCGCGCTGCATCACTTCCTCTGTGACCTGGATGTTATAGCTGCTGACGGAGCAGGCAGAGTCGAAGGTCGGTTCTTGGGTCAGTTCTTTGTCTTTGCCCTGCTGCAGACAGAGAGTTGAGTAAACACAAGTGAGTTCAAACAACCTATCAATTAAATTAAAGCATGGGAAGTCTGCCCTCCATACCAGAACTCCTCCTGCTGCTTTAGCTCGCCGTTCCTTCCACTGCAAGCTGCCAAGAGCGACGTGACCATCCAACACCTGAATGCATCGCTCCACACAGGGCACGTCCTCACATCCTCTCTCCTCTTTCTCCTTTATATCCTCCTCATGGTTATTCCTCACTCTCTTCTCCACATCTTCCTCATCCTCCTCTCTCACCTCAATATCCTCTTTTCTTGACTCTGTTTCTTTCCTCTCACCAAGCTCAACATCTTCCTCTCTGTTCTTCAACACTATTTCCTTCCCTTCTACCTCACTTTCCCCATTTTGATCACATCTGCTTCCTATCTCTCTTTCCTCGCCTTTGCTCTCATTCTCATCCACTCTGCTGCTCTTTCCTTCACTCTCTGTAATCTTTCCTTCTTTATCTGTCTCCTTGCAGCCTCTTTCCGCTCCTTCTCCCTCTTTCTCTTCTTTCTCCTCCTCCTGTAGGTGTTCAGTGTCTGCGGGGATCTCAGGTTCATTCAGACGAGGACAGCTCTTGGTGATGGGCTCACTGTTATTAGACACTTTACTGCTGTGATGTAAGACGTGCTCCGTTAGTTCTTCTGCTGTCCTGAAAATAACAAAATACAAAGGGAAGTTAAATGACAACATAAGCTTGTTGCAGAAACATAATTCTTAAACACTGGTGGAGAAAGTGACAAATCTACAAATCTCAAATTCCAATCCAAATAATAATCAGTGACTAATAGTTTGAAATATCAACTGTGCATAACAAGATATACAATATATACAGTTTGGATACTATGTGAGAGGAGTTATGTCAGCTACGGGTCAGAGAGGTGACTCAGGTTGGTGTGGTTGCTCAGGATTGTGTTAGGCTGCATTCACACCAAATCAGGCGATGCAACGATTACTCACAAGAAATGTGCAGCAGTGTGGGTGCACCATTGAAATAGCCGATTTGTGTGATTTTATGTTGTGAACTTTAACCCCCAATGTAGCACAAGCAGACTTAATATTTAACAGTTTTTCTTGGGTGTTTTTATGATCTCTACATTTTTTAACGTTCTTGTACCTAAGTTGTTTTTGGCCTGCATCACCTGCCAGCGTGTGGCAGGGATATTTACTGGACCCTCTCTGAAACACTAGTTTTATATTGGCCACCACAGACTGATGTTCAGCTGTGTTTCTCCAAAAAGTTGAGTCTGTTTTAACTTTTCCGCAGCAGTTCAAAAGCAATGCCCCCACTCAAATGAATGGGAGGAATGGTGTTTTTCGCAGCACCACCTGATTTGGTGTAAAACTGATTTAGTGGCCTGAGGTCTGTTGTTAAACCTTGGTGTATCTGTAGTGATGTCCACTTGGCTATTCTGGAGACTGTTCCCACATGCAGATGGAGACTTCAAAACCTGACAACACATTTCAGTGCAAGCTGTTTCATTTGCTGTTCATTTTGTTTCATATATGGGAACTACAGATATAGAAATGTATGAGAAAATTATGAGAAAATATAAAGAAAAAGTCAAATCTTACTTGAGTTTTGGTGAGTGGTTCAGCCAAAGTGGGGTGCAGAGACTGAAAAGGGTAGTAGAGGACGTGACACACAGCCAGGGCAGACATGCCTTCACAATTCAACTTGTCAATATCAACACCCATGTCCAACAACAGGTGGATCACATCATCATGGCAGTTTACCTGACAGGTACAAAGAACAAAACAGTCAGAGGGACAAACACAAAAACTATCAAGCTTTTCTTTCCTCCATGAAGGAGGTTATGTTTTCATTAGGTTTTGTTTGTTTGTCTGTTTTTCAGCAGGATTATGGAAAAACAACTGGCCCAATTTTCATGAAAACTGGTGAAAAGGAAATGGACCAAGGAGGATCCCATTCAAATATTCATTTTGTTGTGATTAACTGTAATGGTTGAATATTTGACCACATTACATGTTCTAGAACGTTTAACTGTTAAATTAAATGGGCAAATAAGTGAAAACTGAATCAACAAACTATGAGCAAACAACAAAAATATGGAATATTACTGTGGCAGCGATCAGTGCAGTGTGTCCCTGTGAATCTGCTACATCAGGGTGGACCAATCCAGTCTGGAGGATCTTTGACACGACCTGCCGTTCCCCTTGGGAGGCGTGGTGGATCAACAACTCTGAACTCACTTCCAAAGGCCCTTTGGGACCAAAACTTTCCCTGTTTAAAGAGAGAACAGCTGCCACATCCCAGCCCACATTTTTAGCCTGTCGTCTGAGAGACACACACAAATACATACTTATTAGCACACATATGATTTCAGTTTACCTGCAAATCTGTCTACATCTGTACATGATTTTGTCTTTTTATATTACTCTTCACTGGTAAAGACTTGTGTGGTACCAATACTCAAAGAATGCTTTTTTGATGCATGTCTGACCTGTGTTTGTGTATGTTAGCCTGCATGCGGGCCTGTAAGGGCAGGGTGGAGAGTGGGTCTCGCTTGTAGCCTTGATATGGATCTGGCTCCCAGAGCTCTCCATAGAAGTGCTGATCCAGCTCTTTTCTTCGGCCAGGAGGCAGCGGCAAGTGTTCACCATCTGTTGAGTAACTCTCAATGCCGGGAGGAAGGATGAATTTCTCATCTAACAGCAGATCTCTCTCAGTATCCACCTGAGGAGGATGGGGAATTAATCGATGTGTTTTGACTCATAGTAATTCATTATAGCAGTACCTTACCTGTACACCTCTAGTGGGAGGCTGGTAAAGAAAGAAGAGGAAATTAAAAATAAAAAGCAAATTTATACATATTATTTAGTGGCATAATTTACTATAGTTTGTTTATGTAAACACTGCATATTTTATACATAAATATGTGTATAAAATGAAGATGTTTTAACCTGGCATGCCTATCCACCTGTGAGTGAGACTGCATTTACCTGAGTCAGGGAATCTGTAGTGGCGGCTGGGTCCATGCAGGCAGCATACTCAGGAAAATTCTTCAGGCTAAAGCCCTCTTTTACAGTGGTACAGAGCCTGACAAGGCGCTCGCCGAGCCACAGACCAACATCCACACGTCCATCTCGATAACTTAACACACCCGGACCAAGTTTCTGGTCAATGTGGTACAAACCCTGAAAGGAGGGGAGAGGTTCATATAAACTAAAAGAAATATATCTAAATGCCTGTCATTCATCCATCCATCAAGGTTACCTGAAAGGTGGCTCCGTCCGGGAACAATTGTTGTCCATATCCTTCCTTTCTGTTGAGGTAGAACTTGCCAGTGAACTTGTGGCCTGTGGGCCAACAGTACTGCCCATCTCCATGCCTGTAGTCTTTGTAGAAAGAGCCCTCATAGAACTACACAAAAGAGCAGGTATGGGAATGTCATGTTTTGTATAAGAGATTTATGACATTTACTCATAATGCACTACAATAGAACATCCCAACTATGATTGACTATTTTTGCAAATCTATGAATTCGTTAAATTAACTGGGCTAGCTAGCCTTAGCTTAACCTTAACTGGAAAAAGACAACAGATTCTTTCTCGTGTAAAATTCGCATTACCTCTCCATTTCTCCATGTGTAATTCCCTTTGCCATGTTTTAATCCGTTTACAAATTCTCCTTCATATCTGGATCCGTCTGGCCAGTCCCAAACACCGAGCCCTTGCCGTCTCTCTTCCCCGCTTTGAGCTTCTCCGTGGCCGTCACTCTGCCTCTCTGTCCCCGGCTCCGCACCTCCTCGCCCCGGGGCTGCCGCAACACCTCTGCAGGTCGACAGCATTTTAACCGGGGCGTATCCGCTTTGTAGATAATTAATTTGAAACAATGAGTATAGCAACAATTTTAGTATAGAGTTAACGTTACAGGGACAACTAAAGAGGATAAAACTTTATCTCTCAGAAGTCAGATTTGAGTTTTGACTTTCCTGTAAGCGCCGGTTGTCATGACAACAATAGAAACCTCTGTGGTTGGAGGTGGGTGTTCTCACGCATGCGCAGACGAAAAGTGTACGAAAAGCTAAAAACTTTTTAGTCTCAAATTATTTTTTAGCTCAAGGAGAAGTTCTCCTTGTCCACCAATGATAGAGCGTGATAGACTACAAACAATACCACGAATTTGTATACTTTGGATTGAACACATTTCTAATGCCAGTTTTATCAGGCTTGGATCAAGGAAAATATTCATGGGGTGCAATGACATATCAATGTCCTTGGAAAACCCCCAAATTCAGATATGTTAAGTATTTTTTTGTAAAGCATGAGTGCTTTTTGATTAGAAATACCTACAGGTAGCATTAGAAATAATAAAAAGTTTGTAAAAAAAGACAGTTGTAAAAAAGAAAAATATTTATGTTCAATGAAAAAGGACATGTATTTTATTTATTGGACATATGCCCACCGCTAAAATATTGCTAGAACACAGAATTAAAGTAAAACATTCATCTCAATTTTTACACATTTAAACATTTTATTTTAACATTTTAATATAATTAAGATTTATTTTTAAAATAAAGTTGAATAAAGATTTTGTTTGTTTCAATGGTTTTAGATGTTCCAAAAGGACAAAAACCACGAGAGAGAGAGGGACTAAAAGTAAGAAAAAAGTGATCAGTAATCTTGTTAATGGATGCTATTTATTATGGGTTTAACTCAGCTCCTCTTTAGAAACCTACCAGTAAATGTTATGGAATTAAGAATTTATTTATGGACTGATTCAGGGACAATTAAGTGATTTTAATGTCCTTTGTATTTATGATTTTTTGGGGTAAATATATTCAACTTCCTTCAAATTACATCTATTACATCTAAATTCTACTCAATTTACTTCTTAAAAGTTTATTCCAATGACAAATGGATAGCGACAAATGAAAATAGGTCATTGTCCGACAGCAGGGCTATCCTTGTCGAGGGTAAGTGTTCTTCTGTATGGGGACAATGAAGCAGGACCACCCCGTGAGTGTGTGTGTTTGTTCATATGTCACCTGAAACTTTTCCTGTAACTGACACTGTAGAAGTCAGTTTCAGTCTACAGTATGCTGCGATGGTTCGATGGATGACATCAGTTGACAAGACATTTATCATTACAGCAATATTTGAGCTGTTTAGAGATCCCATTCTATTATGTTCTTATCTTCCATTGTGTCATACATCAGATCATTTTTGTAATAATTATTGTAGTTTACTAAAGAAAGTACGAAAGAAATGCATTTAAGTGCATGCTGTTTGGGATAACTGTTTTCTTCCCCACTAGTAATACATTAACAATCACCCTCAAAGATGAGAAATCTTGTAAATATACTGTTGTTTTGATTAACTGTGTAATTGTGAAGAAAAAGCTGTTCTACTCTCACTAGCCCAACATATGTTCAGATGAAAGGCCAGATAATCATATACATATAAAACCAGCCAGGACAAGGCAATAAGACACGACTGCTATCTCTCTGACTTTCTGTATCAATAGTTGAATGGATATCATGTTTGTGAGGCATTTAATGTGATTCAGATTTAAAGCTCATGGTTAAAAAACATGAAAAATGAAGGCTGAGTTTGACTACTTTACATTCCTGGCCTCATTTCAGCTGTGCATGGTTTGATCCCATTGCAAAGCAGTCTATAGTATTAGCTGATTTTTATCGTTTTTAATCCGTGTTGGGTTTTTGTTATCCTTGTATACAACTGTTTGTATTCTTTGTTGTTTTTTCCTGAAAACCAAAGGTAGCCTCATTCACCCCTCACCATTCCATTCTTGCTATTGAGCATACTTATGGAAAAACACCCCTTCATTCATTTTCTATAAATCCAATCTATTGTATAGTTTGTTCCATTAACTCAACAGTACAAAACCTTCTCACCACTTAAAAGGTTCAACACCCACTCATCAAAAAAAGAATCCCCACAGGAAACATGTACACTATTCTGTGTGTACAGTGTTGAATAACTAGATCACATTCTATATGTCCTGTAACTGAAGCATAATGCCTGTAGAAGTAGGGCAGATTTGATCTGCAACAGCACAGAAGCCTCATAGTGTCTTTGGTTCACCTTTTGTCTGTTCAGTTGGTATGCATGCTCCTGTGGAACTGTCTATTGATCATGTTTTTTGTTACGAATATTAAGTTACTGTTGTTTTGACGGAACAGGGTGATTTACTGCTTTCAACGCATTATTCAACCTACAAACATATGTATTGCAACATGTAAAAGTTTTTAGCTTATTGAGGTTAATGCAAGTTTAATATCTAAATTCAGGTTTTAATTTTTGGACTTTTAAAGTTCACACTGCTCATGATTTCAGCTTCATCCCAATTCACATCACTGGAATATAACTATAACTCAGACCAGATCTGAACCACTTCATCCTTTTATTAGTCAGTTGTTCAACACAAGAAAAACGTAAATACTCTTTGTTAAAAACACTCTTCAAAATTACATAAAGTGTGACTGGAAAAAGTCAGAATAACACAGCAGGGACTCAGTGCTTACATACAGTATATACATTAGCTTTGTGCTACTTTCCACCATCATTGTGTCTCTGAGAGCTCTTTCAACATGTAACATTATCAGAATCCTTTTCTATGGACAACACAAAAGCAGATAGTCAGATTAGGAAGTTTTCAATGTTTATAGTAGGATGAGGTCATTTCACTTTTAATAGGATCTATTTAATCAAATGACAATTAGCAAACTATAAGTGCCATAAGCAGGCCATATTCTGAGTTACTGACCAAGTTAAAAGAGAATCTGCCTCATGCCTACTGTAAATGTGCACCAGGTTTGAAAAGAGTATTAAAACACGAGGATAGGTATATGGTAAATTCCCTTCAGTCTTCCATACAGGAAGTTGAGTTGAGTGCACTGTGCTGAGTGATATGAGAGGGAGGGAGGCAGGAGAAGTTTGTGTAGGTGTTAGTTGCAGACCTCTCAGGCATTGCTCCTCTCCTCTATTGTAAAAGTCTCCACGGGGCCTTTGCTCAGAGCCTTGATGTCATTCAGGAGACCGGTCGGGGTCAAAATGTGAGAAGACCCTGGGAACAAAGTATAGAGAAGCTTTAGTCATTCGGACAGGCTCCAGCAGGGGGTGCAACACAGCTGGGAATAAAATCAGACAGTAAATGTGAGCTTCAAATTTAGTGGCTGCTACCAAATTAAATGGATGTTTGAAAGACTTCTTTACTTTTATATGAATGACCAGAACTCACCAAGTCCCCAGCTGGATTAAATCAGAACTACAGAAATGGTCCTTGTATAATCAGTAAAGTACAAACTGAAATTTAAAGTGAATTCAATGTATGAATTGAATGTATAATTCAACCTGTGTGATCTTAATAAAGCTCACCTATGATGACCTCACAGGATTTTACTGCTTGAGTGACCTCGTAGGCACAGCGCATCTCAGAGAAGCTAATTCCTCCTAGAACAAAAACAATGAGGCGAGAGCCGGACCGGCGTTCGTCCTGAGCGCTGCCTTTGTGCTTCTGACGGGCACTGTGGAGGAGAGGGTGGAAAATAACAGAAAGTAAGTTTAAAAGAACTGTGGAAGCTGCGTGTCCTGATTGTGGAATGAAATAGCAAATTCAACATCCTGGCAAGAAAACAGATACTCAGAAGAAAATCTAGTCTCCCAAAACAGACACAGACTGACTTCATTAGAAAACCTGGAGGCAGTGAAACTTAACATAATACTTTTAAAAAACATTACCCTTAAAAAACATTACCACGACACCAGCTGGAGCTAAAACGTAGCAGCACAAATCATCACTAGAGGGTGCTAAGTTACCACCCCGATGACTGCATGTCTGTAAAAGCAAACTGGGAACTTCTATGTATAAAATATGTGCTTTCTGAGGGAAGTTTCACTTTTGAGAAGCTAACGGTACAAAGAAAAAACTAAAACAAGTTATTACTAAATAGTGTTCTAACACACAGAAGAAAGGAATGACCATTTGACATTATGTTGACACGACCTCGATTCAAAAACATCTGTTTAAAATGTAAATAAAACAAAATGCGTTAAATTCATAATTTATTACTGGCTCAGGTTTAGTGCCATTAAAATTTTAAAAACGACTGTACCTGACAGCCCCAGAGCCGTTCCAGGCAGCAGGACACTCAGACAGGTGCGGCCACTCTCTGGTGTCCAGTTTGTTCTCCACGGCATCCTGGAAGTAACAGATTTCTAATTCATCCATTATTTGTAAAAGTTAAGTCCCACAGAGACAGAATCTTTTAGGAAAAGAAATAAAATAGATTTGAATATTGTTTCTTGCATGTACTTATGTGAGTTATCAAAATATCATGCGAGAGTTAGAAACTGATCAAAGTTCTGCAAATAGTTCTTCCTGACCATCAAGCAAGTTTCAAATATGGGATTTGATTTGAGGTGGTGGTGCTATCCTTCTGTTTACATTTGTTTACAAGTTTGATTTTTAGATTTCATTACGTAAATGATCTAGTAAGTATACTAGACCCCTCTGCAACTAATAACTGAACTTTATATGTGTAATCTTTGTACTATGGAGAAACCACATCAGGCACAACATGTACAAGGGACGTTAAAATAAATCTTAAACTATGTGCTGTCAGGCACCTCTCAGTTTCACAGATTTTACATTTTAGTTGTGGTTCTATAAGGCTCAGCGTTTCGGCATTAAGTTCAGTTGATCATGTTTAAGATAAGTTTCCTTGATCACGAGCAGCACAGTGCACAGGAAACTAGGTGCGTTGGTGGTGAAGGCTGCTCAGAAATGGCTTTTCAGGTAATAACAGGAAAGGGAAGTGAAAAGGAGAACACACAAAAGAACTTAATATGTTACAGATCAGCTAGACTCCCTGCTTCTTTGAATGTTATTCAATGTGATTTGATCTTTTTTATTTAAACATTAAAATAAAAGACCATACAAATTCCACCTACAAATTGCAACGCTGAGCCCTACTATTAGAACCAACATTTTGTCTCTAGAGAGACAATCTCAACTTTCTTTGTGGCGAAGAGTTTCCTCTTCAGCAATCCCTTGTTAAAGTTTGGTTGTTTCTAAAACGTAATAACTGAATTTCAGTTCTCCAATTCAACAGAACTGAAATTCAGTTATTATGTTTTAGAAATAACCTTTGTTCCTGGAGTACTTTTACCTCTCAGTTCCCCATCAGTTTCTCAGAAATTGACTCAGCAGAGCATTAAATGTAACAGCGGGCCTCAGACTCAAAACAAACTTCCATAAGAAAACATGGACAGAGTGAAAAGGTAAATTACTGTGTGCGTGACACGTCTCTTTTTAAGGTACAAACTTCAATAATGCAACATGTGACAGTGACATCCTACCTGCTTCAACACAAAACGTCTATTCTCACCTCTTATAAGGAATCACATACTGTACAAGCATTTGAAACCAGTACAGAAGGATGTTGTTGAACTCGAAGGATCATCCCAAGGGATCAACACACCAGTGGTTCATTATCATTTCATGTAAGATGCTGAAAAGTTGTCTTTTACAAATGGATGAAGCGGAACAGAACAACACAAACATGTGTGTGCGTGACACTTCCTATCAGATGACCTGAATCTGATAACCTCCTTTTGTGGTGCTTTCACAGTTCTGTTAGTCATTCTTCCCACAAATGTCTTTCATAGGGGGAGTGGGGCAGCACAGTGACCTAGATCGAGCTGCATGCCGAGATTTGTGAGACACAACTTACGTTAATGCCCGGAACTTCTTTTCTTATTCCTTCATATCTGACATCCTATCTATAGCCACTTTAAACCACTGCTTCCCAGCTGCACACTAATCCTTTTCTCTGGACTGACTCAATTTGAGTCATTATGATATCAACAGTTGCTCAACTTCCTGTTAACCTGAGTTCCCAAGTGTAAACGCGATGCAATTGTGCAGAAATTATACCTGCTAATAGAATACTTTAGTTATGCATCATGGTAATTTGCTCTCACTGACCTCCATCACATCTTTTATGACCGGAGTCCATCGGGACAGGTTGTAGGTCTGATCCTGACGATCCCGCCTGGTGGGTTTGCGAGAGAAGAAACTTGGCTGGAAACAAAAGTAGAAGAATGAGTAAGCAGAATTAATACTGAAAGACAGAACTGAATACATGAAAAAGACAAGAAGATGACAACACACACAAAAAAACACACAAAACCTGGAGTAAACCATGTAAAAATATCCAGCCTCCTCCTATAGTTTATCATTTTTGATAGTTTTAAACTATTGGTACACAATATAAAAAATATAAACATAAAATCAATCCGTCTCTCACGTACCGATGTGATGATGGGGACACCCAGTTCTTTCCAGTTCAGGATGAACTCTCGTTCGTCCTCGATCTTCACATGCTGGATGAGCTTGCTTAAGTTCTCATCTGTTGTTCCTGTTTACAAACAAACAAACCAGTGTGAAAATCTGGTGATGAGTTCATTGGGGCTGCATCCTCTAAGCCTTATAACTAGCCATGAAGGTCTTTGGTTTCCAAGTAAAATTTGGGGTTAGGTCTTTTCAAAGACATTTTTCTATCACTCTTGACTGGAAAATAATATCCATATCCCTGGCATCACCACAGTGTTACCTATGGTAACTGATGAGTCAGTCACAAGGTAGCCATGCCCAAAGGCATACACTGCTTTATTGTCTGATTGACTTACTCAAACTCATCAAGAAATTATTTACTGAGGTCATAAAGGAAGTGAGAAGTAGGATCATTTTCTCATAGACTGCTACTATTATACTATCAGACTTCATTTTGCAACCAGTGGAGTTGCCCCCTGCTGGCCATTAGAAAAAATATACAGGTTCAAGGCCATTTTGCATCGCTGGAGGCTACATCCACTTCTTTAACACAGTCTATGTCATGACCAGATAAAAGGAGACAGGTCAGCTGCAGGAGAAGTTTAGTGTACCGCTGAGGCTGAAGATGTAGAGAAGCACAGCTCTGATCTTGTCGTGGGTGCTGTATGGGTGAAGTAGCACAGGCAGCAGGGTCCTCATGGGATCTTTCACCTTCACTCCCTCTACATCTAACCCCACAGCAAGGTCCTGCACAAAGACAGAACACTTATTATATTTGCACTTGCACTTTTGAAATATTTATTCATAAATATCCACATATTTCATATTTGGAAGCTAACCAGAACAACCAACACTATTGAATGTCTCCTTAGGTGGTGACCAGAGGTCACACACAGGTCATATACAGAGAAGTACTGTGGAGCTTTTGGAAAGTCAGTGTGTAACTCAAGGACAGATGCTTGCGTTAATTAGTTTTTTCTACCTGGCAACTATGTATCCCTCCTCACTAACTCAACGCCCAGCCCTGACTTGTTCAAGCAAGTTTAAGGGTTGAATTGTTTGGCGCTTGTTCAATCAAAACAGATGACACAGCACAGACACACCTGTTCAGCTTTGCAGAGTTTCTCCACGTTGTTTGAAAAGTGTTTCATGCAGTCCTCGGCCAACTGCAGATGAATCGTTTTCTAGAATTCAGACAGAGAGCAGAACAAAGTAAATGTATTGTTACAAAATTTATTTTCTTTTAAGGAAAACAACAATTTTCATCATAAAAGTTGTTCTGTTTGCTGTTCAAAAACATGATGAAGTTCACCCCACATGATAGCAGGCTTCAGAGGCACCACAGCCAACCACAGCATAATGATCACTTAGCTCTATAAGGACACCACATCAAAAGCAATAACATACCTCAGTCACTTGTTTACGGAATGAGGGCATCTTCTTCATCATCTGGGCCAGGTTGCTTATTGTGATCTGGGGGGCATAACTTAGCTCAGGATATGCTCATAAGTGTGAAATACACAGCTCAAACGATGACAAACAGCACCGTACCTTCCCATCTGGCTGTTTCTTGTTAGCAGATATTTCCTTTACCAACTTGCGGATTTGTCTATTGTGAGTAAAAAAAAAGGGGGTTGGGTTTGGGTGAGGAAGACAGAAATGGGGCACATCCATCCTTAAGACGTTGCAAACTTACTCTGTGACCTCAGCGATGTGCTTGTGCCTCAGCTGCACCCAGAGCATGTCGTCCTCATTCAGCAAGGCCTGCTTCTCTGAGCCATCCTTAGCCTTGTACCTGGCAACAAAGATAAAATAAAAAATATAATTTAGAAGCATACTGTTAGTAGTTACATATAACATGTTGAATTCCTGTCTAAAATGTAATATATATATATATTACATTTGAGACAGTTGTTTGCTGTCTCAAATGCAAACTATTGTTTGCATTCTGCACCAGACAGTAAGCATGTTATATATGTGTGAGTACGATGAGTTGAGTAGAAAAGCTTGTATTACTGGTAGGTGTCGCTCTGGATATCAATGAGGTCGTAAGCCATGGCCTGGTAGGTCAGCTCATGCAGGATGGGGCTGACGGGGTCAAATCCTCTCTCCACTATCAGCAGCTGAGCCTGGGTCTTTCCCTTGTGATGGCGTGGGGAAATTCACAGATACGTTTAAATATAACAATGCATGTTTTGTTTTATATTTTGAAAAATGGTTACAGTTTAACAGTGATATTTGGCCTTTTTCTGAGCTTTCTGTAATACTGTTCAGCTCCTACTGAGCAGACAAGGTAAAGAAAAACATGAATCTAATCTGCTTAAGGCAAAGAAGGGGATGTTTTCTTCTTTTATAACCTTTCAGGAGAACATAATATATAACTTTCACATGCACTCCCTTGGCTGAGACCTTGTTTATTTTGCCAACATTCTTAGTTCAACAGGCATCTCACCTTTTTCTTGCCGTTGTCATCCAGATCATAGTGTTTGGCCAGTTTGGCGTCCACCAGCTCCGCAAAGGTCTTGGCATTCTCCATGTTGCTGTCTCTAGTTATGATAAACATTGTTTTCCATTAGTTATAACAGTCAAGTTAATACACAGAAAGACCGAACTGACTGTAGTAGTAGATTGTGGCACTGCACTGTTCTAGTGGATGGGTACATGATGTATAATAAATAAAATCATACTTTGTGTATGATAATAATAGAGATGTACTGCTCTTGTTTGGCTTTATTAAAGTTTCGGGTGGTGCTAAGCTATGGCAAGGTTTACAACTGTATTTAAGCTTTATTTCTTTTCTGGCATAGTTAGGTAACATATTCTCTGGTCTCTGTTCCAGCACTTCTCATAAAGGGTCACTGCTTGGGGGCTGAGGTGTGTTGTAAGGTAAGAAACTAAATCTTCTGTGGCTTACTTCTTGTATCTGACCCCTGGGTACTCGTCCAACGTGGCACAAAGCGTGACGAGCTGGTCTGCGAGTGTCTCCAGTGTCTGCTTTTTGTTCTGACTGTTGGGACTGTAGATGCTTTGGAAAGCCCCCGGATAATCACATGTGAACACCTGAAAAGCATTCAACACAGCGGAGTCAAAAATGTATTGTCTCAGTGAACAATCTGCACGTAATTAGAAAATAAAGCCATCTGTTGATCTTTTCTTCATCAAGAACTAAACAGCTGAATATCATCAAAACATTTTTTTTAATGAAAATCTCCCCAGTCAAACCGTTTCTTGAAATAACAGAAATCAACAAGTTAAGGTTGGCAAGACACAGTCACAACAGAAAGTTTGTAATATTTAGTAATCATTACATCACAGCATAAAGCAGCCAACACCCAACAGATTCCCGCAAACTACTGCAAATATCTTCCTCCCAGTAGCAACATGACACTGAACACCTAATTTCCCCTCAGTTAGCGTGCAGTCTGGATAAAAAGAGGAAATGGAGCATTACAAAAGAACCTAAAAGAACACACTCTGCAACCACTCACTTGTGCCTCTTGTGGCATGAAGGACATGTTTATTTCCTTACAGACTCGAATGTACTTTGCGCAGTACAGCTTCATGTTGTTGAACAGATCATCTGGACAATCTGTGGGACAAAAAAGCTTTTAGTTTACTGAGAAAAATAACTTTTAGTTATTTGATATTAGAATAAAGCAGCAGTTCAAGTTACTTACAGTCAGTGAAATAAACATATGCTGCTTTATATTTAGGTTTGGACTTGAAGTCGGCAATGAAGGCATCCACACACTATGAAATGAAATGAGAGTTAAAACATCACAGCAGAGTTTGGCAGCAAGACATTCCCAGAATGAAAACTGATTCTGCAGAAATTAAAACTTGAACCTGAATTCTTTATGATCATAACCGACCTTAGCAGTTGGTGACATGAAGTAGATGGCCTTCATTTCTAGAACAGGCTCTCTGCTTTTGAACAAGTCCTCCACAACTAAAGAAACAACATATTAATTTAATATATTAGCACCAGACATTTACATACAGAGTTACAGAGTTTTACTTACTTGTTATTTTCTCTGACATCAGATCGGACATTTTGCAGCATGATGAGAGGAGTTTGGTGGTGAATGGGTCCAGAATCAATATCTATGAAGAAGAAAAACACATAGTGGTCAGTCAAATTAAAAGTCTACTTTGAGTGGAAGTGGAATCATCACATAAAAGCTGGATCTGTGGTGTGGAGTTCATCCTTTCATGTAATAACAATCTTTGGATAATACTGAGTACATGGAAGGTTGTCCTACCTTCCATACTTCAGATTTCCTGCAGTCTGTAATGATTGTATCTTTTATTCCTGTAAGAGACACAAAACATGACATGTAAACAACCACATAAAGAACACAGAGATGCACAGGTTTTAAAAGTAAAATTAAGCAATGTTCAAGGTACTGAAACAAAAACTTTCTAAACTCTCAAAGCCTTTATCATCACATCTTAATTATTATTACACATGCAACATGAGTGATTGTGTAAATAAAACACATGTTGGAAATAAAGCAGTGCAGCATAAAACACAAAGAGCCAAACGCAAAGTACTCATTTCAGAATAACATATATAAAAGTATTGATTTTTGAATGTTGGTGAATAAATGTGCTCATCACTTTAACGAGCTGGTAAATGTTTTTATTTTAACTTGTGCATAATATGCTGCCGGTTAGCTCATGAATAACCTGACAGTAACGTTATGATTTCCCGAATCTCAAGCCGAGCTCTTGACAGTAATCTCTGCGACATCTTAAGCACAACCTCACCCTAGCCGAGGGGAGCAACACAAGCGTCTTCCGGAGAGGAAACAGACTTTGACATGTTTGAAAAGTTGATGTTAGCTTTGTGAGTAAATGCTAACTAGCTTGGTTGACTTATTTAGGCTACTTGTTGTTATTGTTAGCCTGCTCATATGAGGTGGGGCTCCAGGCGACAGAAAGTGACCTCACCCCGACTACTCTCTCCAAAAGTGTAATACAACAAAGTCCCTTTCGATAAAGTTATGATAACGTGTTAGACCAAAATGAAGTCTGTTTTACCGCAGTTCAATAATTCAAGCTTGTAAACTTCCGCTGCGCCAAACAGCAGAATGAAACTTAACTGCCATTCCGACATGCAAAGTCACAAACACTTCACAAAAACAGCAAGTTTAACAGCCCTTTGCGTTATAAAAAACAAAGCGTTACACTGTTACACATGCACAGTAAACGTGGGCTAAACTGTTAGGGTTAACTTACTTTTCCAAACTATTCTTTTCAGACCGTGATCTGAGCCCGTTGCCATCTTGTTTTTTTGTTTTTTTTTTATTTCTCTGCGCCTCTTCCTGTCCCGTGTCCTTGCAATCTGACGTAATGGCGTCACCAGTGTGCGACGGGGCGAAGGTGTAGTTTTCCAGTTTTGTTTTAACAAGACGCATTTACAAACAGAAGGAAACTGTTACAAATACACTGTTTTTTTTTTAATTTGCTAGTCCTTACAGACACCAGGAGACATAAAACATTTACTCAGACAATACCGAAAAATAAAATAAACAAAAAAAGTTTTATTTTAATAACAACAGACAAATTAAAAATACCTCAGTTAAAGACAAATAAGTAAAGTATTGACTCAGTAATCAGATTCAACCTATTCTACTGGTCATTTTCTTATACTATATAGAGATATTTGATAACTTCTGTGTAGTTTTTAAATGTTGCCACAGCCAACTCAGATATTTTTTATGTAACGAGGTCAGCAAAAGTCCTGCATTCAAAACAATTGAAAATATTTGATCAAATCAAAATCAGTCAAAATACAGGCTACTTACTTACTTTTTCACATGAAAAGCTTCTAGTAATTGCATGTTTAAATGTGCAAATGGTGCTTTATTTAAATAAATATGTACTAACTTGCATTTCCAAAACATAAATGTAAACACTGGATTAGGCCAAGTTCAAACTTCTTGTTTTATTTTGGTGACATACTGGAGTGAAACATTTTTCATTCAATCAAAAATGATAAAATATTAAATGAAAGGCTACTTAAAACTTATCAAGACACAATTGTGTGTTTTTTTGGTAAATGTACCCATACCTTTCAGACCTCAGTGTAAAGGGGAATGTTTGAGGCCTTAAGCAAAGGTATCTTATTCCTTTGCCCGACCCTTTTACACACCCTTTTCTGTGGTATCTTGACTTCATGCTGGAATATGGAATATCATGCCTATAGCTAAGTATTTCCTTCTCA
>CAFUXE010000704.1:103347-114622 GCA_903364295.1 Serranus cabrilla
GGGCACCATGAAGTGGCTGGTGATTTTTGTTTTGCTGGGCATATGCTCACAGGTATAGTAATGAAATAACATTTGTTGTAACACATAGTCTATTTCAAATTCAGGCGCAAAAATGTAAAAATGAAATGTCATGGAACCTTATAAAGAGGCTAGTAGTAACTTAAATGTGATAAAATTACCTTACTATAACTTTACTATTAACTATTGCTAATAATGTTTTCCCTTCTATATTTGCAGGCTGCAGCTCAAGGTACTGTATGTTCTCTTTTACCTTAAATCCACTTTTGATGTTTATATGATTTTCATGAGACTTAAAAGGCACAAAACTTTGATCATATCATACATTTATGTGTAACAATCCATCTCTTTATGGTGCTGAACGACTGCTATATTTCTGCTCCATTTGTTTCATCTGTCTCATCAGCTTTCCAAGTAACCGTGTTCTCAACAACATCCAGGACCGCGACTCTCAGATGGACCAGGGTCCCTGGAGCCAGCTCGTACAAGATCTCTGTTGCCCAAAACTCAACAAACAACATGCTTTCTTATGTCACATTTGGTCCAAACATCGTGATGGGCTCTATCAACACTCTGTCTCCAAACGTTGTGTATGAATTCACTGCTGAAGCTCTGGATCAAAACCAACAACCAATGAGCAGTGCAACTGTTGTATCATCCGCGGGTAAGATAGCACCTGTGTCCAACCTGTATTGGTCAAACAACCTATTCTATTTAGTGCTTCCTAATTTTCCATTTAAAACAAGCTTTTTTGTACTTAATTACCTGGTATTGCCTGGTGCTACCTAGTGCTAGTGCTTTATTTATTTAGATGACGTAGTGATATATCATGAATGAATGAATATCACTGAAAGATGGAACAGTGATGGTTTGTCATCCTTTATTGCAAAAAAAAATATCTTAAGAGGATTTTTTTATCTGGTATGTTTATTGTGAGTTTTGTCAAATGTACACAGGTCAATTTGACAAAATAAAATATTGTTTTTCCTTTTTTATCCCTGAAATTTGTATTTTAAAAAGTAGATTCCCCCGCCAATTATTGCTGAAAAATTGCACTCCCAAAATGTTCCAATATTTTACATTGTGTGTCTTCTTGTTGGATGTGACCTCTGATCTGCACTGACTGTGACTATCTTAGCCCCTGGGATGATGGATCCCATCCAGACGGTGAAGCCGAAGGATAGCAAGACCTTGATGGCGGGGTTCAACTTAAGGACGGGGGCGACTCATTATATCATACGAATCCAGAATGCCAATGGTTTCTACAGAGAAGACACCGTGTCCTCCTCCCCTGCTGAGATTAAGTCCCTCACACCCTACACTGAGTACTCGCTCAGCATCATTGCTGTGAATAATGGAGGCCAGAGCCAGCCGTCTCTGCCTGTGACCGGAAAGACAGGTACTGTTATCTTTATTCATCTTTATTTGTGTCAAAAACTAGACTTCCACAGCATAGACATAAAACCTCATAAATGTATTCAGTGAAAAAAAGTGTAAAAATGAGCCACACATTCTCTGAGAAACCCTGTGTGATATCCTCATCAGTCCCCATGCCCCGCAGAAGCCACTTCATCTGCCTCTTTGTCTCATAGCAAAGCCACCATATACAGTACAAGTGAATGCAAACACACGTCACCTTCAGTGTTTGTGCAAATCCAGGTTTTTTCTTTCCAATAAATGCATCAGCGCCCCCCAGGGCCTCTCCTGTATTGGTGGTAACTATACCTGACCTTCTGTGTCAGAAACAATGGGTGGACCTCCTCCTGAGAGCATCGCTGTCACCTCTCACCCCCACCTGAAAAAATCTGATCCACATGAGCCAAAGGAACATGCTACAGGCAGTTTCACCGTCTGTTGTTCACTGTTTGTCATCATTCGTCTCTGATTTCATTTTATTTCACTACTGTAGGTTACTTTGTTTTTGTTTTTAGAAATAAGTCAATTATAATATAGCCTTTCTTTGTTTATATATTTATTACATGCTAAAAATACACAAACATGATTTTCTGACACATTTTGGGAACAAAAAATGTTTTTCAAATCTAAATTCAAAGTCATACATCTGAGGAAAATTTGCCTGAAGAACAGTTGGGGGACTCATAGTTATGTGGCAACTAAAGCTGTCTGTCAAATTCTGACTCTACTGATGTTATCTGTGAGGACTGTAAATACTTACTTAGACCTAAGACTTGATTCAGATTAAAGTCACAAAAAATTAGGATTTAAGACTGAAAGCTTAAAACTTTACTCTTGTGTTTGGTTTAGTGGACAGAAGAGGAACATCTTTAAGTACAACAGTACAGAGTCCACACCCAAAAGCATCTCATGTAAAACTTTCTTCCCCTCCACAGTTTTGCCTCCTCCTGAGCTCTCCACCTCCTCTCCCAGCAACGACAGCATCACTGTGTCCTGGGCCTCTGTGGCTAACGCTGTCCAGTACAGCTTGTCTATATACGACTTTGGCTCAAACACCAACACGAAGCACAACACCTCCGACACCAATTTGACCATCTCTGGCCTGGCTGCTGGCTCACTCTACGCCATTAGGGGTTTCGCCTGGGACCCAGAGGGCCGAGAGGGAGAAAGAAGCCCGTACGTCAACCAGACAACAAGTAAGGAGTCACTTCTTAATGTTTTTATTACACTCAGAAACGTAAAGTGTTTCAGGTGACATCTTTTACTCAATCATTCCCACCTCCAGATTGTACCTTGTCCTAGAGAATAGCAGAAACACTTTCACAAACATTTAAGGTTCCATATAGTAAAAGTCATATTTCCATGACTTTTTTGATTATAAAGCAGGTCTAGGTGCTACATAAGTACTGTGAGGGTGTCAAAGCAATTCACACAGCCTGTATTCAGAGACAGCCTTTAAATGAGCCCTCAGGACTTGTGTAATGTTGACCGTGTCGTCATGTGTTCTTGTTTTTAACAGGACCTCCAACACCAGCTAGTGTCAACGTCTCTGTCGTGACAAGTAACAGTGTGTCCGGACTCTCTGTGTCCTGGGAACTCGACACAAATGTCTATGGATCTATTGAGTACCATGTGATGAGTGACCTGAACCTCACCTGTAACTCCACATCCAGCTCCTGCACCCTGTCACCAGTGGGCTGTGGAGAGGTGCACACTATCCAGGTCACCGCCAGGAACCAGGCGGGGCCCAGCTACCCGTCCAGCCCCATTGTGTTCATCACCTGTGAGTACAAGAGATTTGATTGGGATCAGACTCACACACATATTTTGGCTAAGTACAAGTTAGTAAGATGTCCTACTTTATTCACTCAAATTTGTTTGCAAGACAGCATGTTTCTCTGGCTATTCTTACCCACAATCCTCTGCACAGTATATGCGTTGTTATGGATTAAAACTGGCTCATCATCAGGCCGCTCTGAAAGCTCCGTCAGTCTGTGAGTGAGACTAAACCTCTCCTGTCCTGTCAGTCCCCTGTCCACCAGAGTCT
The DNA here is from genome assembly GCA_903364295.1 of Serranus cabrilla. Lineage (NCBI taxonomy): Eukaryota > Metazoa > Chordata > Actinopteri > Perciformes > Serranidae > Serranus > Serranus cabrilla. The sequence goes on from CAFUXE010000704.1 coordinate 106,829, forward strand.
TTGGCTCTCGTGGAGTCGACAGCAGGAAACTGCTCACTGATGTGGGACACGGTGCCTTACGCTGACAGCTACGTGGCGTTCATCAAAAGAGGTGACGGCGGCAAGGAAACCTGCAACACCACCAGCAACAACTGCATCTACCACTGCGAGTGTGGCTACACATATCTGCTGTCTGTATTTGCATATAATGAGGCCGGCAGCAGTCCTGAAGGACAGCTTTTCAACTACACCACCTGTAAGTAACAGCTGACGGGGATTCTGAATCTTTTGGGGACTGATTTTCTTCCTCTTCCTGGTTATGATCATTATATGTTTTAACTCGTGAGTCACCTGTGTCTCTCAGTGCCCTGCTGTCCAGAGGGTGTCTCTGTCTCCATGGTGAGCACAGACACTCTGGAGATCACGTGGTCGGCCTCACGGGGTGCAGAGCTGTACGAGACCCGGGCTGCTGACAGTTCAGAGGTCATCCTCTGCAACGACACGGCCCCAGTGTGCGCCCTCTCTGACCTCAGCTGTGACAGTCCGTACAGCGTGCTGGTGACACCCTGCAATGATATCAGCGGATGCAATCATGCATGCAAAGCCCACACCAAAAACACAGGTAGATTCCTTTTATTCCCTGATGCATCCAGCAAATATCCAATAAATGTTTTAACTGATATTGTCAACTGCAATTCCCAGATTTAGCTAAAACGGCAGTAAAATATTTATTCTGTTAGACTGAAACTCCAAATGAACAAAACACATACATTCATGTCTAGACCTCAAAGGTCAGGACATACTTACTCAATATACTCTGTCAACTCTTAAATTTCTTTTGTCCCCCTCAGCTCCCTGCCGGCCGATGAACCTGATGCTAAATCCAGTAAACTCCTCCAGCGTCAGTATCAGCTGGACAGCAAACAACAGAGCTGCTAATTACACGGTGACTGCACTCGGAGATGACGGCACACACACCTGCACCACAAGCGGAAACAGCTGTGACATCACTGACCTTCCGTGCGGCGCCACTTATGACGTCAGCGTCAAAGCGACCAGCCCCTTTGGCCACAGTTTACCCAGCTACTCAGACTCCCTGGAAACAGGTGAGAGGTCAAAGGTTTGATCACTTCATGTTTGGCCGCCACAAACCTCCAGAACAGCTTTAATACACCATGGCATAGATTTTAAAAGACTGAGTAACTACAGTGCTTTACAAAACCTCCAATAGGCAGGATTTCTGATGGAAAAAAATTAAATAAAAAGTGCGCCAGCTGCACGTAGTGAGACATCAGTGTACAGAAATGTTCCTAGCATATATCAGCCTATATATGGAGTTTTTAATTAGATTTTAAGGCCAACCCAGTGGGCACTTTACATTTTCTGTTTACGGGCACCCTAGAGGGCACTTCATCCCATTTTCTCAACTAGACGGACGCCCTGTGGAACCCTTTTTCCAGTTTTCTCTACTGGAAGGACACCTTAAAGGGCACTTGCTCACTTTTTCTCAGTTTAAGTGCAACCTGGGGGAAGGTTTTTCATGTTATCTCTATTAACGTGCATCGGAACAGGCAGATAGCAGACTGTGAAGAATTATTTGCCAATAATTATTAGAAATGAGGTAAACAGGGAACATGCAGGCACATTTTAAAAAGAAACAGCAAAGACCTGGTGCAGCTCCAAAAGCACTATATATAAATATAAATACATTTTATTATAATTTAAAGCAGTTGTATGGTTAAAATTATATATTAGTTTGGCAGATGAACATGTAGATGAATGTATAAGGAAATAAATGATACAGATGCACATACAGACTTTGTTGCATCCACATGTATCGTCTCTTTACAGAGCCCTGCTGCCCGCTGAGTCTAACAGTGGATCAGGTGACGCAGGCAATGACCAACGTCTCCTGGTCTCACGCCAAAGGAGCGCGTTCGTTCATCACTTCTCTGACATCACAGCGTGGTCACGCCCGCTGCCACACCGAGGACTCCCACTGCATCATGGGATGCATCACCTGTGGGACCAATTACACCGTCACCATGGAGGCGTTCAGCCACAGCGGACGCAGCTCCAACTGCACCTACCACGGCTTCTCGTCCAGTGAGTGATGAGAATCAATAACTTCATTTTGAGAAGTTAACTTGAATTTATCACTTTTTATACAGAAAATAAAACAACACTAGTCATTATTTCCATGGACATAATGTGGATTTTTCACATCTAAATAAATCTTCAACACCCTTTAAGAACTTCGTTGGTTAAAATTGAGTCAAATAAATGCTACTTCAGAAAAATTCACAAAACCTTACACATGAGTAGGAAGAAAAACCAAAAGCAACCAGGAGACATAACATAGTTCAAGATTAAGACACTAGAGAATGAATTGTTTGAGTTTGAATTCCATTACTACTAACCTATACTATTAGAATTACTACTTTTTATTTAATATACATTTGAAATAATCATTTTTTTTAATCATCCCTACAATTCTTTATTATTGTAGATTGTGTTTTATTTTCAGTTGTTTTCTTCCACATTTTCATCTTATCTTATTTACTTATCTATTTATATTTTTTAAAATATTTTTTCATATTTTATGCTGGATACTCTTCACTGCCAAAATCTGTTTCTGGAGAAACACCAATATTTTTCTCTCATATTTATTTATCTTGAGTTTCCTCACCTTTGAGAATGAGAACTGTGTATGTTAGAACAGATAACTCTACTGCACCACTGAACTTGATATTAGGAGATAAAGCACATTAACATTAAACAACACCTGGAAACCTTTAAGATAAAACTTCATCACTGCCTCCCTCCACCACAGGTGCCTGCTGTCCGTCAGGCGTCAGGCTCTACAGGATGGCCGGTAACTCTCTGCGTGTGTACTGGCGCAGCGCTGGCAGCAGCCACAGATACATCACAGAGATGGTGGGCAGCAGCAACAACTACACATGCAGCGCCAACCCCGGGGAGAGCAGCTGCAATATTAACAACATCCAGTGTGGAGACGTCTATAATGTAGTGGTTGCTCCGCTCACACCAGAGGGCAGCAAAGTCCTGTTCTGCCCCCAGAGGCTGTACTCAGGTATGACACAGTTCAGTTTTGAAGCTGAAGTTTCTGTCTTTTGCCTGAAATTATATTATTCTTAATCTTTTTTAATATGCTGCCCAAGTGTCAACATATTTTTTATGATGTTTTATAATGTAATTCTAGAGAATAAGCAACACAAAGTTCATAGTTTCACCACTGCTTTAGTCAGTTTATATACTCCTCGAAAGGAATTTTTCTAAGCTTTACTGGGGATTAAAACACCAGAATTCAAACATTTTACACGATCATGAACTACAGGATAAAACAAAGAGTATTGCAGCTGAAATATTCTTAATATGTATTGTAATATTTTCCTGAATTTCACTTTCTTTCTTTTTTAATCTGCCCTCTCAGTCACTTGCTCAGGGAGCAACGTCGGTACAGGTGAGTTTGTTATTGTGCATAAATATTTAGAAGACTATTTGAAGTCAAAATTGCTGAAAAACAACATAGAAATTAAATACTTAAAATTATGATTTTTCTAATGTTCCTCTGCAGTGATCTACAGAGGGAAGAGAAGTGTGGACTAGCATATCGTAAGTTAATATAGAATAGTTATGCAGGAATGTATAACAACCTGTAGTGGAAGTTGGATTTAGCAGCAAATGCTAATCATGCTGGGTTGACTGAGTAGCTTGTGTTATATGATGTCAAATATAAGTAAATCACCTACAATAAATATAAACTTTCTGAAAACTGACTGTGACTGAATCTGTTCTCCACAGATGCAACAAACACCTCCACCTTCTTCATCCTCCTCTTCCTCCTGTCTCCTGCCCCGTGGAAATAAAGACAAACAACCAGATTTAAACACTTAAATGCTTTTCTATGTGACATGATAAATGAGTGATAATTATGAGAAAACGTGTCTGAGATATTCCCAAGTGTTGTAAACCTGCATTTAAAAGATATTCATGAATCATAAACCATCACTGTGCCCTCAACGATAAAGATCAAGCACTTAAATATAACAAAGACAAAGAGGAGCATTTTGGATGTGCTGGTTAAAATATGTGTAACCTGACAAAAATCAGAGTCTGGATTTGGAAAAAAGAAAAAAGCTGCTCGTGATAACACATTTGATCCACAATCAATTATTAAGCCTGAGCGGCTGCATTAGAGAGAAAGAAAAATCTAATTTACAAACATAATTAATAAGCCATTTCAAACAGGTATTAAAAAAAAACGTTACCCCTTAACTTTAAGAATTATTAATTGGAGAATTGAACAAATGAAAAAAATATATATAGTAGATCCTGTCCCAAGTAGGAAGCCTCCTGAGGATAAGTTGAATCTGATCTGTGCTGCCTCATCCTGTGTCACCTTGAACTGAACCATCTCTGCACTGTGCTGTTGCTTTTTCTCAGGATGTATTTAACTGTTTTAAGTGTCACTGTGGTTTGGAAAACCTGGTGCACATCTCAGTTAATAAAAAAATTCCCAGCATTTTTTGTTTCTGTGTTTTGTGCTTTCTAGATGTGCGCTTCGCTAAATAAAAGGTTTCATTTAGTCATAATTCAGTATGCCAAGTCACAAAGCTTTTATACTCGGGCATGTCCTCGTCCACTACTGTAACAAGTGAGGCAAGCCTGCTTATCTGGAGGAAAACACACAAAAAAAAAAAAAGATTTGGGTAAATCAACTTAGATTTTTGAACATTAATCCCAACATTAAACAAGTCGTTTTTGTTTCAATTCACAACATTAACCATAAATGTAAAACTGTGAGCCAGCCGTCACAAGTAGGGAATGAGATTGTTGGCAAAAAATCACAGTTTTCTCTTTAACAGAAATGTACAGTGAGAATATTTATCCTGCCTACGCAGCTGATAAATATCATTGTCTTGTCTTTAATCCACATACAACTTTTTGCTCACTAAATCCTGATTTGGCATTTAGATAGTTGCTTCCTGTTGTCACCTGAGCTCATGTGCATGATGATACTGGAGCACTCAGCTTGACAGAATAATGTTCCTGGCAAATTATGTGAAAATAAATCATCAATAAAAGATAACAGCAGGTAGAGGAGCTAATGAACCCTCAGTTAGCAGAGTGACCTCAGGATACCATGCTAAAAACTGTATTTACAATGAGGGAAATGCACTTCTAACAATAAAAATATGGCTGAATATTTCAGTGCATTCCTCCTTTAAACACACCCATCCACCAGCTTCACAGGGAAAGATCCCAGAACTATGTGTTGTCCTTCCCCCTTTTCACAACACAAGTTTCAGTTGGCTTAAGTCCCTCCAAACACAAAAAGGACGAGTCTGGTATTATCCTCACTACACTGTGCACAGTATAGGTTATCAATAATGATACTGTGGTGGCTCCCAGTGGGGAATAGTTGCCATTCACGAATAAAAGAAGGAACATGACTCAGCCAAAGAGCTGGCATTTCTCTGAGACAAGGATCTGAAGGTTTTTAGCAGCTTACATAACATTAATAGATGGTACAAAAGAAGTGGATGTAGCCACTGTGATGTCACCGATTGTTTGTGGACATCACGTTTTCGAAGCATTTGTTATTTTGGCCGTGGCCATGTGTGTTTTTATGGAGCCAAAAGTGACCATATTTTGATGAGAGGGTGGAGCTACGGAGAAGTGAGAGTGGATCCGACTGAGACACGGCAGGTAAGTTACCAACCGGCTAGAGAGAATTTATAAAAAGAACATCATGCTGTATTGATGAAGACTGGAATCAATACAGCCTAACCATTAGGAAAATGTTTACTGAGGTAATGAATCAAGTGAGATGTAGGTTCATTATCACATAGAAAATTCTGTACAATCAGACTTCTTTTTATAACCAGTGGAGTCTCCCTCTGCTGGTCATTACAAAAAACACAGATTTCAAGTGCTTTCACATTGGCTTCACTCTTCAGGCCTGAAGGCTACATCCACCTCTGTCAGCAAAAACTATCAAGATTGTTTCTTTCCACAACTGCAGGCATCTTAAATACTGTAAAGTGTCCTTGCAAAACAGACATACACATGAGTACGTATACAAATGAACACCCCTTTCCTTCTCAGATTTTTTTGAAGTTTGAAATCTTTGTTTCGCTGGAAAAAGCCTCGGCATCACCCTGAATCCCACATCAGGAACATCTCCAAAAGGCCCTTCTTCCACCTCCATAACATTGCACGTCTTCCTCTCACTCACCCTCTTCTCCTCTACTGCAGAAACACTAATTCACGCCTTCATAACCTCAAGACTAAACTATGTACAGAACTCAGCTGCTCGGTTGCCCCCCCACTCCTGCTCTAGTGAACATATCACACCCATCCTTCAGCAGCTTCACTGGCTCCTAATTCAGCACCATATTTTTAGCCCTCCAAACTTAACCAACCAATATCTGAAAAAACTCACTCCACTCATTGAAAAATCTACTCAAAACCCCTCTTTTCTAGTAAGACTCCCACTGCCTCTTCCAACTGGATCTGTCATAAACTCTACATTCTGTTTTGGTTCGTAGAAAATATTGTTAGTATTGTTGTTTTTATTACAAATGAGCCAGAATTAATGATGCAATACCAAAAAAATAGATATCAATCAAATTGAACAATACTTGGTTGGTCCACCACCTAGTGATAGATACACAGTGCTACAACTTCGACAAGGCAATCAGAGATTGCAGACTTCACCCCACAGCGCCCTCTGTTGGCCAGAGGATGTATATGCAGCGGAAACACGGACGGACAGACAGACAGACACCACCGCCCAAAACAATACTTCACTCCCACACTGAAGTAATAATTCAAAGTAGTGGACACCGTGCAAAGAAGGGGAAGATTTAAAGCTGGCTACATTAGGTTAGAAAGATAAAAGACTGTTAGATCTCTAGGTAACACATAGCGACTGTTTATATGTGTATATATGTATAACTGAACAAATTTAGCCCACTTTTTTTACTTGTAGAACATTAAATCAGTGTCTAACTTTGCTCTACTTATTTTACTATATCCTGCTCACTTTGTTGTATGTGAAACTGATTGTTGCTTTCAGAGGAGTCAGCAATAAAAAAAAAAACTGACAATAACAACCTGCTGTCTTATCATTATTCTTAGAAACAGGTATAGACGAAGCTAAAATGACTTGAGAATTGTGTAGGAAGTTGCGTCACAAGAGGCTGCACCTGTGACCTGTAACAGTGCCTATCAGGACAATATCACAGCCACATAAAAATACAATGAAATATAAAGGTGTTCACAGCACTTGTCCTTATTCACTTCGCTTCAAAATTGCTCTATTGTTTAAACGGGGCAGCTAAAGTTTCCTGGCATGTTTACGGCCCGTATCCACTTTCATGTTGACTTCCTTTTTTTCTATTACAAGATGAGGAACGAAGAGGTGATAGCCTTTTATGCTCTCGTGATAAAGGATCCTTTTCAGCCCAGCATATAGCCTACATAAAGCCAGTTCAGGGCTTAGTCTATGTGGGAGGAATAACTTTAATCTTTTATTAAAATCCATTACTGTAGGCCCTCCAAACCCTCAAAACAGTTAAAGAAAGACGACTTAGCAACAGTTCGGAGCATTGCGTGCTTTGTAAGTACATCCCATTTAGACGTCCCAATTCCCAACTTTGCATTCTTGACTTCAGTTTCAGAGGCACTTGTCTCCTTTGCTCGGCCGGCCCCTCCCAAGCCTTTATCTCTTTGCTTCAGGGCATTCACTGTGTTCTCATGTATTGTTACAGGGATGCAGAAAAAAAA
>CAFUXE010000704.1:114654-153814 GCA_903364295.1 Serranus cabrilla
TAACACAGAAACATGGCCATGTGTGAAGTCTCAGCATGCCTTCAGATTAGTGGTATTTACAGTAACTCGGACAGGGGAAGAGACGGCATGTGGCCCTCTGACTGGAGAGTTAATATAAACACAGAGAGATAAATGGAAAATGGACGAAATATGTAATGCCTTGACAGTTTTTACACAACACTCTCTTGCTTTGATTGATGCTGTGAGTGATAACTTGTTTCTATTCAAAGAGTTGTGTTAGTAGGTCAGAAAGCATGGAAACTGTGGCCCCTGACTACACAAAAGTTATGACATGTCTGTGATAAGATCAGAGTTGGTCAGAAACCTGTTATCAGTTTGAACTAAATCACTGACGTTTTAAGTGGATCACCTCATTTTTCAGTTCCCTTGAGTCTTATGTGTTGTCAGTGCCGTTGCATTTATTGGTCAAAACCTAATTAAAGTGTATGTATAACGTATGTATATATTTTTTATAAAAACACTGAATTAATAATGTATTCTAACTGCTAAATTTACAGTAATAAATAGAATTTATAACAAACAGGATCTGGTAGAGTTCTATGGTATGAAAGCCTCCTCTCCTGTAGCGTGGTACCTGCTGTCTACCAGAGACTGTTACACTCCTGCTCTGTATCACTTTTTATTTTGGTGGGAGCTTTGCGAGGAAGAAGCCACCCTAATGTCCCCCAGGACAAACTATGACTTTAAATCAGATGAATTTAATCATATTATTATGCTGGAAAAAAGAAACTAACCAGGACTTCCAAGAGTCTAGTACCAATCCCAATCCAATGTGTGGATTGGGTAAATGAGGTGTACAGCAGTCTGACTGCCCCGGAACCTAAACCCCTCAGATGGGAGCTCAGCCCGTGGACGGTGTGTTTGCGGTAATGGCCTTAGTCAGACTGGGGTCCAGTCTTAGTCAGCATATTAAAAAGGAACTTGCTGGTCTCCTGCTTATTAATTTTTGTAGTGTCAATGAAGCCTCTGCTGTGCACAGTAAATTGACATTACCTCTTGAATTTCTTTTGTGAACCCCTGACCTTAAATGTCAAACTGCACCAAAGGTATAAGGGTTCATGCTTCGACTCATTGATCTGAATGGTAAATGATGTTAACTCAACAACAAAAACTCTGAATTTAGCACCTGACATAGCTAGCTATTAGCAAATGATGTGCACACTCCAAAAATTGCAAGGGGACACAACTCTGTCATGGCAGGTGTATTGCTCAGTGTCAATTGTGAAGTTGTTAAAATTTGTGGTTCTGGAGAAAGATATATACATATAGTTTTCAGTTCAAACACATCATCACAGTTTGATTAGCTAAAATGAAAGTGTCTTTGTAACCTCTGCCCATAAGATGCATCCCAAAAAATGACATCCCAACAGATATCTCCTAGCCTTAATGGGTAATGCACTAGTAACTGCAAAATATTTTTTTTTCCTTCTGACATTATTAAATCCAATATGTAGATAAGCATCAAAGCAATAACTTTACTGACATTCCACACTTGATAAAAGTGAAAAAATACAAGAGACTGATCAATTATGAGACTAGATTGCCCCAATGGGGGTTACGCAAACCAACAGATGGGTGGGAGGCAGCATGTGTGTGTGTGTGTGTTAGAGAGAGAGAGAGAAAGAAGGCCAGGTAGAGGACCTCCTTCTCATCATGACTTTAGGTAACTTCACCAAACTCTCATCCGTGCATCCCGCCCTCCATCCCTCCCTCCTCACTGCCTGGGGCTGTTGGTGGGACAGCCTGTCCCCATTTGGGACGCACTGATTGGTTCCCACGCCCGCTGGGCTGAAACTCAAAAGAATCCAGAACACCTTTTGTATTTGACTCCCTTGAATACTAAACTAATTGTAATCCCCGCACTCAAAGTCAAAGATGGGATTGTTGGGAGCCATAGGCTTTTCTTTAGCATTGGTATCTTTAACTCAGGTAAATATCATTTTTAATGTTAGAACCTCAACAATATGTGTACAATTTAGTGTTGAAATATTGATTGCATAATATTGATTTAATTGTTTTTGTTTTTTTTACAGATACCCTATAGTGCAGAAGGTAAGTTTAACTAGAAATTTACTTTAAATGATATTTTAGAATATTGGTGAGACATTTGTGAGGTTGTTCATTGCTCAGGTAAACTTTCCGTGAAGCTCGTGTTTTCAGTGCCATGTATTTCCATCTCTTTCAGGGTGCAAAATTTTGTCAGTAACCTCCACAAGTGCCTCATCGATTCTGGTAAAATGGGAACCACATCCCCAAGCAACAAACTATTTTTTGGACCTTCGGGTGAAAAACAGTACAAATTTTGCACCGGTTGTGGTGACCCTGTCGCCGGCCAGTACAGAGAAGGATGTCAAGGGTCTGAGACCAGGGACTGACTACAGCGTGACTCTCAAAATCTTTAAATTCTTTACCGTGGTGTGTATAGCTACAGACGAGGCGTCCACAGGTAAAGTATAAGACAGTTAATACAACATTCATATAGAATAGTTGTAATGCAACAGTGATTATTGTTATTTTTTGTTGAGGCCATGCTATTCGCCCTCAGGGGTCGAATTGTGACAGACAGTTATAAATATATATAAAGCAAAATGAAAATTAAAGTATCAAATTATAGTCAATTCAGACTGCATTGTTATGGGCAAAAACATGCCAGTAAGTATGGATTTAACTCAGCTAAGTAGTATCCTGAACGATGCTTTCTGTCCGTTCTCTCCTCCAGTTCCAGACACAGCACAGATAATAGTTGGTCTGGCACTGTCCAGTACTTCAATCACGGTGAAGTGGACTGAGGAGCCCTCGACAGAGCACTACTACCTGGAGATATACTCTCAGACCACCGGAGTGTTGCTCAACCTGACCTACACCAACAACACTGCTGTGGTGGGAAACTTGCAGCCCTCCACCAACTATGACTGCTACGTCACCACGGCCAACTCAGCCGGCCACGGAACCAGAAGCAAAGTCAGGACCATCATGACCTGTGAGTGATCACTTCTTTACATTTGGAGCCTAGAAAACCTTTAAAGTAGAGATGGGTGGTATACAGCGTGGTCATGTCTGCAGTGGTTATTTTCTGTTAATGTATTTGGATTAGGGCTGGGCGATATGCTCAGAATCTTCTATCTACATAAAGGGAATTTCATGACATACATGTCACGATGTAGCATGTCTGGTAATTCAGTAAATGATTATATGACATAGCCACATGGAAAAGTCCATTTTTTGTATACTCCTGTGAGAATTAAATACTTGACAAATGAAAATAATTTTCTCATCTTTAAGAAAGTGAAATTATAGAGAAAAAATGTATTAATATAAACCTGGTATGAAGTATAACAATGAAAAATATCCAAAGTATATATAAAACAGCTTCAAGTACAGCATGTTTGTGCATTATATTGTATATTAACAATACATAAATATAGAAACATTAATACTAGAACCTTTTCAATTACATATATCATCACATCAACCAGCCCTAATTTGGATTAATTAATGACAGAAAATCTTGTCAGTCAAGTTTTCTAAATATTTGTCTTTATTGAATGGAGCACCATGGACGTCTTCATCTAATATTAAACTACACCAAGGGAGCCAAATTACTGTGATTTACTGTGTTTTATGGTCAGTGACTACAGCTAAAGTACATCTATGAATGTAACATTAAACTCTCCAGACACAGTAAGAAGCAACAAAATGACAAAACTTCCCATTTAATGTTGTTGATTGAAGTTACTTACACTGTTCAGAAATGCTCCTCAAACTGTGGGTCTGGATTTTGAGCGTCAGCCTAAATATGAGGTCAATTCAAGTCAACTTTATTCATCTATCATTTAAAAAAAAATGCCTCAAAGGGCTTTACAGCCTGTCCTTTTTTTCCTATTACAAACAAAGTTACAAAGTAAGTTAAAGGTCCAGGTCCCCAAATCACAAACCCCATCATCCCCCATATTTTCTCTTACATTAAGTTGAGCAGTTGCAATAAAGATTTTGAGATGATTTTCCAAGTTGTCTGATACTGAGAATCAATGTTCTAAAAAACTACATAAAAACTATACACCAGCATATCAAATGTGTCAAACGTTACTAATTTTTCCCAAACCAAAATTAATTGAAGGTAGATTTTGAATGTATTTCTACAGAAGAAATTGTTCCTGTAGGTATATCTATAGAAATAGGGACAATGTTTCAGGGAAGAAAAGGCACTTTTGGGCTTTTGTCTAGCTACTTTAACAATACTGTAATTTTAGTTCATTCTATTGCATGGGACCCTTTAATGTGGTCTGTAATAGAATGGGAATGAATACATTGACAGGTAACAGCAACTCTATTTGGTTCTTGAGTTTGAAGACACTGTTTCAAAAGACTGTATCAAAAATGACTGAATGCCATACTGTCTAACTAACTGCGTGTGTCTGTTGGTAGTGATGGAGCCTCCGGAGGACGTGACAGTAAAACAGACGGGCCGGGGCACAGCGAGGGTGATGTGGCAGCCGGTGGAGGACGTTCTGTTGTACCGAGTTCTCATCCAGGACACTGATGAACCCAGCAGCCCGCCGACCATGCACAACATCTCAGACACCAAGCTGGACGTTCAAGGCCTGCTCCCGTGTTCTCAATATCTGATATCAGTGTCCTCATTCAACATGTTCCTGGTGCCGAGCGAGCCCTCAGACTACACATACACCACCAACAGTGAGTCGGCAGAGCCAAACCACTATCAATAACTTGGTGATTACGATCTAGGTCAGCTATTCTCTCTGCGGCGTTCCTTTCAGACACGCAGAATATGATCCTCAGGGGAAAAAGGATTCAGATGCCCTGACAACCTACTTGTTGTCACGTAAACATAAACCTAAGAAAAACAGAAATCTAGGGTGATTGTTTCAGTCTTTTCACAGAACGTTGCATGTGGGATATATGGCTTTAACAATATGTTGTCAAAGTTTCCCTATCATAGATAAAGTGATTGTTTTGAACAGAACAAATAAATTACTCATCTATTGACTCTGGATAGAGAATGTGCTGTGAATGATGGGATGCTTATATAAAACTAAAGTACAATTAACAATCGCCCTATTAGCAAGTCTTAGCAGACAGTTTCTGATATAATATATATATAAAATGTCAGTTAGGGGTGTTACGGTATATGACGATAACTGTGATATTTAAAAGTGAAAGAGAATTTGACTGATGGTATCTTTTCCTAAGTTTTCTGAAGATATTGAGATAAAATCATCATGAATTCTTTTAACCAGAACAATCACGTAGTGCAAATCTTCCCTGATGTCAGCCAATATCTACTTCCTTTGTTTTCTAACATACAGTAAAACAAACAAACTAATGTCCTGTGTTACTTGCAGCGCTAAGACCAGTGTCATCGGTTTCCGTGGACTACAGCTGCACCACTCACTCTGCCATGGTGCACTGGTCGGCCGTGTTTGGGGCCGACTCCTACAAGGCCACAGCGATGACCAAAAACGGCACGCAGCTCAAGTGCACCAGCCAAAGCACCAGATGTGAGATGACCGGCCTGACCTGCAGCCAGGAGTACACAGTGCACGTTACACCCGTGTCCGAGAACTGCGAGAACATTGTGAACACCACGTCAGCCACCTTTCAGACGGGTGAGACTCAGTTCATACAAAGATTGCTTAACTTATTAGGCGACCAATCAGACATTAACACGTGCCCGGCTGAGCAATGATGCAGTCACCTTTTCATACAGGAGTCATTCCTCAGCTAAATCTGAGCCAAAATCTGTCCTTCTTTCAAAGGAAAAGTCAGAGCGCAGAAGTATAGTGGCTGAGACAATGACATACGTGAATATGCTTGTTTAGGAATTCAATTTAACCCGCCAGATGTTATTCCAGAAGATTTTAAGTCTTAAGTATACATACAACAGAGGCATCTTTCCTTTAAATCTCAGTTTAAACATTTTTCTCCAAACATGTCAGGTAAAGTATTGAAAAGTTTTTACCTTTAAGCTTTAGTACCGTATCTGAATAACAATCAACTCGACAAATTCATTTCTTTTTACTTTCTGGACATTTCTTTTTTAATTGAATCGAAGCTCTGAAAGGAACTACTTTAGAAAAAGCTGAAATATGAAGAAAGGAGAAAAGAGTAAGAACGTTTCACCATCTGGGTAGGTGATGTTGCTTTAAAAGGGGTTCTTGGGAATTCACTATTGCACTTCCATTTCTGAAATCGGGAAAATCGTGACAGGCACGTTAAAAAGAAGAATGGTCACAGAACAAGATATATTGACAGCTTTCAAAAGGATCCTATAATTCCCACAATATCTCAACAGCATTGAAATCTCCCTCTGATAAACACCCACATCTCTCAAACTCCACACTTACAGTTTGGACATTTCTGATGTCATCATCAAAGTTATTTTGTGTGACTTTGGATAGCTCTTCCAGAGCCACAGAGAACATTATAGAACTAGTGCTGTACTGTACTCCTCATTATTAATAAACTGAACATCTGTTAAATCGGTGAAGATCCCTTTAAATGTGAGATTTGCAAACTACGGTGCAGCTCAGGATGCAAGTTTTTGTCCACACCCGACCCAACTCTGAGAGAGTAGTGTAGCCACCTGGAACAACCTGAGCCAGATGCAGTTCATGTAAGTTAAAGCACTGAGTTTGTTATCAATCGATAGTGCAGCTCAGGGCCACATACTTCTGTCCTTCTGTCTTTGTTAGGGTGCTGCTCAAGGTGTGTAACAGCTGGTAGAAACTGACAATATTTGATGCTTGAAGCATCATGTCGAGCAGGCTGAAACCAACTTGAACATCATTTGTAAATTCGGAAACAAGCCCGACTGTCCTGTCAGTCACAGGTTGGGTAAATTACGCTTGACAAAAAGGCCAATAAAACCAACTGAAAACTCAGCTACTGATATGATTATCATGTTCCAGAAGAAAAAGTCTTCCAACCAACAAGTAACCAACCCATCATGGCCAGTCAACTGACTCCATGTCTATTACATTTTTGGCAGATGAACATTTTTGCCGCTCCACCCTTCCATCTATTTTGTTGCAGGCAGTTAATCCTTTCATCTCACATATCACTCTATTCTGTTGGAGAGTCCAACCACACCCCTGAGGCCACATTGTGTCCCGCTAAGCTGTCGTGACTTGGATGACGCTGAATATGATTTTATGACAAGTAATTGTTGCATGTCAAGTATACAGCCATTTAATACTTGAGGGAAATTATGAAATAACATTAAATCTTTTTGGAAACGCCTAAAAACACGAGTAAAAGGAAACGCCGTCATCTTTAGATGATTTTGTAATAATAGAACACTTATTAATGGCCTTTCATAGCCTTGAATGACTTTAGGCTGTTTTGATACTCAGGATATTGTACAAAGATCCATATTGGAATACTGACATTCAAATGACATCATTACATTGGAAAATTGGGGATTTTAAGAAAAATATCATATATTTTGTTAGGTTGAAGATAGTACAAACTTCAGTAGAATTGATCTTTGATTTGAATCCGTTTGTTTTCATCTCTTAATAAGTGTTAAAGAGGCCACATGAGTCCCGGGTCATTTGGGAATACATGTTTACAGCTTTTCCACTCCTTTTGTTTTGTTTTGGTGTCTAAATTCACACGTTTATTTGAGTGCATCACTAGGTGTCTCCTTTGAAAACTGGGTCTCCCATTGAGCTGCACTGTCTATATCATATTATGTTGTGTTCAGGCTGCTGATAATGAGCCTGTGTTCGTGTTAAACCTGAAACCTCATACAGTGAAAAGCAACACTGTGTGTAATCTTCAGTATCAGGGCGTTTTAACCTCAAAAGGGATTTGAGACACTCGCCTTTGATGTTGATATTTAACCCCATTTACTTCTTCTTCTTCTTCCTTTTTTTAACCTCTCCTGTCCTTAATAATGCCAAGTATCTATCTATCTATCTATCTATCTATCTATCTATCTATCTATCTATCTATCTATCTGTGGATGGGATTGGTGGCTTTCACAGTTTAATTGTATTTATATCTATTTCCTTTAAGTTCCCTGTCCTCCCGAGAACCTGAAGTTGTCGAGAAATTGTTCCAGCGACGTCATCATATTTTCCTGGGGGCGCACGGAGAATACAGACCACTACATGGCCCGGGCAGTGGACTCTAAGGTATTGTATTCTAGTCTGAAAATGTTTCAGGCAAAAATGTAATAAAATAGTCTACAAATAGATTTAGATTCTAAATAGATTTTTTCAAATTAAATTTCAAACTATCACTTTAAAGAGGCAACAATCAGAGTCTGTAGGATGTGTCAATATTAAAAGTTTTGTGATTTCTCTGTAGGGAGTGGTCCAGGAGTGTCTGACTGAAGACAACTCCTGTTATTTCACACACACAGTGTGTGGCCGACACTATCACTTCACAGTCTACTCCATCGCAGGACAGTGCCGAAGCAAGATTAGCTCTACTGTTGATATTCGCACAGGTATGACTACGTTATCTTCACAGCAGTAGATAAACAGTTCCACGTCATTTTTTAAAATCAATTTTTCATTACAAACAAGTACCACCAGTAGCTAAACTGAGATCTGGGACGTTTATCCATCCTCATGTGAGCGCCCTCTGGTGGATCCTCTTAAAATCTGTAACAACAGATAATATTATTTCAACTCTTCTTAGCTTGCAATTTCTAGTTATTGTTTCCAATAAATTGCAAATAAAAATCAAGTGTAGTAAAATGACTCTGCTTGTCTGCAGCGCCCTGTATTCCCCAGCATTTGCAAACCTCGGCTGACTGCAACTCACATGTCCTGCTCAGCAAGTGGGAGCTGGCTGAGGGGGCTCTGCACTACACTGTGGAGGCCTACGGCAACATAGGAACCAACAGCTACTACAACTGCAGCTCAATGTCCAATAGCTGTGCTATAGAGGGCATCCACTGTGGAGAGTACCTGACCACCTACATCACAGCTTTTGACGACGAATGTGCCAGCCCGAGGACGCTGGGGCCCGTGGCTGAGACCGGTGAGGAGAAGCTGCTGCTTCCTGTTTGTTAGATATGAGGGAGAATTACTTTGATCATTTACTTGCTTCACAAAAAATAATTTAAAAACTTGTGTTTTGATTTAACTATTACATAAAGTGCTGAATAGTTGAATCGAAATTGATCTAAACTCTTAACAAAGAACAATGTATCCTATATAATAAGATGACCGTGTTTTTTTTACTGTTAAATATTAATTTGTACTTGCATTTTAAGCACTGCAATTTTCTCATCATAAATTGAATATATTTGGGTTTTGGACTGTCGGATATAATAATCACATTTAAGACCTCACTAGGCATAGGGAAGATGTGATGGGCATTTTTCATTATTTTATGATGTTTTACAGACCAAACCAGGACTCCAATAATCGAGATTTAAATGGAGATAAATCAATAATTAAAATTTTTTGTTTTGTTTTTGTAGTTTATCAGTTACAAAAGAAAGTCTAAGCAATCAATCAGGTATGATTGTAAGTGATTGTGAGTCGGGATGGAGTGGCAACCTCGATCACCTGCAACTGTAAAAAGGTGTAAATATGTAAATTAACCTCATGCTTGTTTTCCCCTCTACTTTAGTCCCATGTGTTCCTCACAACATAACAGCAGTGAAGGAATGTGGCGCTAACGCCATCACAGTGAACTGGTTAATGGCGGGCAGTGCACATTTCTACATGGCCATCGCAAAGGACAGTAATGGTGACATACACAGCTGCAACTCCTACCAGAGGTTTTGTACGATCGAGGGCATGAAGTGCAGCACCAACTACACCGTATACGTCATTGCCTCCAACTTCATGTGCAACAGCTCTGAGAGCGAGATGGTCACCATAGAGACAGGTACTGTGAGGCTGCTTGATTTTCTCCTTCTGAGTTATTTTACCATAAAGCTGCTTGTTTGTCTTTTGAAATGAACAAAAGTGGGAAAAAGAGTCAAGTATCTTTTACCTGAAGGTATTATCAGTTCACAGCTTTAGCTAGCCGTCAGACAGCCCTGTTTAAGTTTATGCAGGGAGAACTGAAGCTGTTTTCTTCCGGTGTTAAATTGCTGTTTTTGTCAATGGAGTCTGGTGGCTTTGAAGAGAGAACCTCATAAAACCCCACCTGAAAAAATCTAAACCAACTCCTTTAAAATCCACAGTTTCTTGATTAAATTCCATATATATGTTTCATTACAAAATGACCAATACAAGTTTAAAAATGTTCTCCTCTTTAAATGTCCCTTTGCCTCATTTCAGTGTCTTGCCCACCGGATCACGTAACTGCTTACCTGGACTGTGCAGCCAATGAGGCTCTGATTTCTTGGCACGGCCAGCCCGAACTGAACTCCTACACCGCCACCATCATGGATGAAAATCACGGACTTCTCAGCTGCAGCTCCACTAACACCAGCTGCAGGGTACCCAACCTGAAATGTGGCGAGTACTACATGGTCACTGTCCGCCACCATGACGGCATGTGCCCCAGCATGCCTTCTGAGGAAATCTACATGGATTCTGGTAGGAGAAAGCAATTCACATATATTACTGTTAAGCTCCCCTTCATATCAATATAGATCTAATCTCCTCAGTAAAGCCTTGAAAAATGTTTAGAGGCTCTAAACAGCACAAATAGTTTCTATCTGCTTTGACAAGACAACCACTGCAGGACGCATGCACATTTCATTATCCTCGACACTTGCATTTTGCTGTTTTAACTACTTAGTTGGTGAGTTTATTTACAACATTTTTTTTCTATCTTGTCCCTTTTTCCACAAAGCTAACTAGTAAATAGAGTGAAAACTACAATGTTTTCCTCTGATTTGTAGTGGAGTAGAAGAATAAAAAGATATATCGTAACAAGTGCAAATAGCCCAAATAAGTACACATCGTTAAACTCCACCACTGGTTTGTTTTTTTATTGTCATTGTATTACACCATTTTAATTTTAATTTTCTTGGTGTAGGAAACTAACATTTCAAAGTGCTGCCAGCTGTGTTCTTGAGATCTTCTAAAAATAATAATTAGAGTACTCTGAGGTCAGTGGGGTTGAGATGGTGTCTCTAGTTTCAACACCAAAAGCAGGGAAAAGCTGCAATAACTCTTACATTAGTCTCACATAGCCAGACAGTGCTATCTCAGTGCTGGAGATCAGTCTGTCTGCACCAAACATCATCTTGGAATAAGAGAAAAAATGCTCAGACTTAAAACAATCACAATCATCCTGGGTTGTGAGAGGGTTGCTGTACAGAGGATAAACCCGCGTTAACCCTGTAGTGCCACCAAATCTCTGCTTTTCCCAAATATCGTGTCTTCTTTAACTTCACTATCTTGACCTTATTTCTCATCTCTCTATCAAGTTCCTTGTGGGCCTGATGTGGAAGCCGATTTAGACTGCAAGTCACAAGCTCTGACCCTCAGCTGGAACGCGACGAGTGACGCAGAAAGTTTTATTGTCACTGCATCAAGTGGAGACAATAAAATGTCCTACAACACGGCGGAGGACGGGATGACGATCACTACGTTGGATTGTGGACTCAGTTACACACTGGAAGTGATGTCCTCTAACAGCACCTGTGTCAGTCGACCCACAGTGTTATCTATCATGGAAAGTAAGAGATCACTGTGATCATTTTTTAACATGCATTAAGTGTGATATCAATCACATAAAAGTTGTAAACATGTATAAAGTCTGGCATGATTTAGTAAAGAGAAAATAAGCCGACTGAAATCTAAGCAGCTTTCTAGAACTCTAACGTGAAGACGACTTCTTAAAATGTACAGAGCTGATCTGAGTTTTTCTCTCCCTCAGCACCATGTGTGCCCACTGGGGTGGTGGTGAAGACAAACTGTAGCCAGAGTAACGCTCAAGTGACTTGGAGAGCAAGCCGTGGCGCCTTACACTACCAAGCAACTGCAACAGATCGAGAAGGCAAACCCCTGCAGTGCCATGCCAACGGGACGTCCTGCATGTTGCAGGGCCTCGTGTGCAGCCAGGTTTACAGTGTCGGGGTGACAGCTACGGACGACCAATGCACCAGCAATATGAGCTCTGCAGTGCTACTACGGACAGGTAGACATGAGCTTTCATTCATTTCTGGAATGTGAATAAGCTTCTCACAGTCCGTCTCATACCACCCATATGCTGTGTGATCTTCCTCTGCAGCACCCTGCGCCCCCTCTCACCTCACCGCCTCTGTAAACTGCGCCAGTGACTCGGCCATATTAAGCTGGAGCAGCAGCCCCAATGCAGTTTCCTACACTGGCAAGGCAGTGAGCTCAGACGGACACATCAAGACCTGTGATGCAGGAATGAACCTCACTTGCCAAGTGGATGATCTGCACTGTGGCGAGGAGTACACCTTCACCGTGTCGGCCTCTGATGGCACCTGTATAAGTCCCGACAGCGAGCCGGTCACCCACACAACTGGTGAGAGGGAATCGTGCTTCTGTTCTCTTTCTGCTTCTTTTCACTGTGCCCCATCTTCATCAGCAACTGTTACAAACTACCACTGATGCTCATTCTTTGCCTCCTATCAGCCCCATGTGCTGTGGAGAATGTGGTCAACACTCTGAACTGCAGCACCAACATACTGACCATCAGCTGGTCGCAAGAATCCATGCCGTTAAACTACAGCGCCACCGCCCTGGCCGGAGACGGCACCGCACTTCACTGCATGTCAGAGGATTCAGATTGTATGATGACTGATCTGCAGTGTGGAGAGCAGTACAATGTGACGGTCAGAGCCATCAGCAGCACTTGTGAAGGTCACGTTAGTGTCCCGGAAATTGTAAATTCTGGTAGGTTTGTCAGCTGATCCAACAGAGCAGTACAGAACAAACTAAATGATCTCTTGATAGTAAAATGGTTCTCTCCTTCTTCCTCATGTACCTTTATACCACCACCACCGTTTCCCTCTCAGTCCCTTGTGTTCCTATGAACGTGGAGGGCGTTGTGGAGTGCTCCACCAACACGCTGTACGCATCCTGGAATGCTACCGCCGGCGCAGCGTCCTACACCTCCACTCTGACCGGAGCGGGAGGATTCTCTTCTTCCTGCCCCTCAGCCGACCCTAGCTGCCTCTTCTCTGATCTGCAGTGCGCTCAGACATACATGTTCTCTGTGGTGGCCATGAACGACAGGTGTAACAGCTCTGAGAGTGCCATGATCTCAGCGAGAACCGGTAAATGCACATTTGTAGTTAGAAATAAATCATAGGGTTTCATTTTGGGCAAATAGCATAAAATCTTTTTTTCTTGGACTTCCTGTTGCACAAGTTTGAGTTTATGGAGGAGTTTAGAGCAGACATTTGACATTCTTATCATAGTATATTTTAAATGACTCATTAGTCATAATAGACATTTATTCCTGATGCCCGTCTCCCCCTCTCTTCTCTAGCACCCTGTGACCCTACTAACGTGGCCGCTGCCCTGGACTGCCCCTCTGGTGTGGTGACTGTGACTTGGGAGGCCAGTGCTGGAGCAAACGATTACACAGTCATCGCTGAGGCCAACGGACACGTCGACTCCTGCACATCCATGACAACTTCCTGTGAGCTGACCAAGCTGCAGTGTGGGAAGGACTACACTGTGACTGTACTGGCAGGCGACGGGAAGTGCAACAGCTCCATACATGCCAGAACCAATGTGACAACAGGTAAAGAAAGACACAACAGGAGTGAGGAGCATTTGTTGAATATATATCGAGAAGCTCATTTTAAAATGACTTTTAAAGGATACAGTTGGCTTCTCTTCACTGCCAGGAGTGATAATCTGGTGCAGAAATGCCAAATTTGAAGCCTTTTTTAAAGTAACATTACATTTAATTAAATAAGTGGAACAGGAAGAAGTGAAATTATGAGATATTTGAAGGGTCGATATTTAATATCTGACAAGTGAAAAAAGATTGCTGATTAAAGTTGTTAAACAAACAAACAACAAGTGCAATTCTCAGGGATGTTGATAAATTTAGAGAGCTCTGAAGAATGCATGTGTGTGGATATAGGTTTTGCACACTATATCTTTGAAATATTCCTCCAAAGAGACAAATGTGTAGCATGTGACTATCCCCTGCTCAGCCCCCTGCGCTCCAGTGATCCTGGACTACTCTCTTGACTGTGTCACCAACGATGTTGTGGTCACCTGGATGGAGGACGAGTATGCCCTGAACGTCATGGTCGATGCGACCTCCAGCCTCGGACATTCGACGTCCTGCAACTCCACCACCAACAGCAGCTGTGTGCTGGATGACCTGCAGTGTGGAAACACCTACACTGTCCAGGCTGTTGCACAGGGAGTCCAGTGTTTGAGCAAGCCCAGCGATTCTTTTCAGATTATCACAGGTAATTCTTAATTCTTGATGTTGCCAGAAAGTATTCAGGAAGTCTGAAGGATTCAGGAACTGACTGTAGTCCTCTCTCATCCACCCAGCGCCCTGTACGCCTGCCAACGTGGGCTACACATACTCCTGTGAGACTGGCATTGTCTTCCTGAGCTGGGACGAGACGCTGGGAAGAAGGAACTTCTACGCAAAAGTGGATTCTGGAGACCACATGGCACACTGCAACACCACTGAGACTGACTGCTCCCTGCCTGCACTGCTCTGCGGTCACATGTACAACGTGAGCGTGATAGCTGTGGCTGACCACTGCGACAGCAGCGTCCCGGGTGTAACACAAATACAGACAGGTAAGAAGGCAACAACGCAGTATGTGTGGATTGGCTAGAATTATTGTTAAAGTTTCATCTTCTTAACAGTAAAACAAGCACACCTGATTGTGGATCTTTTAGGATAATCCACAAAAATATACTTTGATGTGTGTCAGCACCTAGTGGTGAAATGTGGGTTTGTAGATGCTATTGTTAACTAAGTATAAACAAAACTAAATCACACCAAACTAACTTAGTTGAGAGCCATAGACAGTAATAAAATAAGTGGACACATCCTTTCAAATCACCTGCAGGGGCTGAATCCACTGGCTACAAAAAGAACCTCAGTTAACAATACCCTAAAGACTTTATGGTCTGAGTCGCTACATTTAAATCTTTTTTATGAATGCATGATGATTATTTTTGTAAATGAAGGTCCCAGTTCGACCATGTGGATGATAAATCAGGTTGTGCTTTAGGACATGGCTACCATGTTGCCATCATGGCATTGTGTGCATTTAAAGTAGTGATTTTGTTTTTGGTTTTACCTTGAGTTATGGCGAGTTGTCCATTTTCTCTACCCTCTCATCAAAACATGGCACCAAAAAACAAGATGGTAACGGCCAAAATGCTAAACTCGATGGACCTGAAACAGAAAAGAAGAGGCAGTCCATTTTGTTATTTGGCAAAGGGCTTTCACTAAAGAAAACATCCTTTAAACAGTTCATGCTTTAAATTGTTTACTGGGTAGAGAACATATCGGCCTGTGATACATTTATTTCCCTGAAACCTCTAAGTGTATAGGTTTACATTTGTGTACGGTATATGCTCCTGTTTTATTTCTATTTTTAATATTCTTATTTTATGTTCTTTATATATATTTTTATATGTGGTGCTATACCTGAAAGATTGTATGATATATTCTTTTAAGTAGGTTGCATTTAATTTATCACAGTACAGTTCAAGTTAATGTGTGTAATGATATCAGAAGCTGGGTGACATTGGAATTTAGTATATTTTGTTCAGAGAAATATCAGGATGAAGGATTAATAGCTTTTGTCTTGGTTTCCCATCAGCCCCCTGTGCTCCAATGAATGTAAGCACCTCCCTGGTGTGTGACAACAACACGGCAGCAGTGAGCTGGGCACACAGCCACGGTGCAGTTAAATACAAAGTGAAGGCACTCGGCAGAGACGGTGATATCAAACACTGCACCACAAACGACACAAGTTGTGACCTACCCAACATGCACTGCGCCCAGACCTACGTGATCACTGTCACCCCGTTCTCTGATCGCTGCCAGGGCTTCGAGAGTTACCCTCACAATTACATTGCAGGTAAAGTAAATAAAAGGGCTTTGAGCATCAAGTTTATCCTCAATAAATAAAAAAAATAATTAAATGTTGGTGCAGTTCCTCTAACAGCCACCAGATGTCAGTGGTGGACAGTATATTTATCCAAGTACAGTGCCATTTGGAAGTACTTGTTATTTAAATGAGTATTCTCATTTCATACTAAATATAAAGGTGAATAATTGACTATTATTCCACTTCCTTAATTGAATGCCCCTACTTTTAAAATTCAAATTAATATCACAAATCAACCAATACATTATAATGTACATATTATTAGAAGTTAAAATAAAACTTTATTGACCCATGGCAGATATTAACAAGCTACCCATCAGTATTATAATCTAATATTGTACTATATATTACAAAGAAATTCTGCAAAATTAGTACTTTTACTTTTGGTACATTTTGATGCAAATCTTTTTTGTAATTATAATGCTTGGATTGCCTTATGCTCACTCCACTTTCTGCTCTTTCTTCCAGGCCCTTGCCCTCCCACCGACGTTGCCGTGTCCCTGCAGTGTGCTGGTAACGTGGGTCATGTGACCTGGACTGCCGCCTTACAAGCAGATCATTATGTGGCCACAGCGGTGGACGTGTTTGACCGTGAACCCGACCGCACGTGCACCTCCAACGGAACAACCTGCTCCCTCACAGACTTCAACTGTGGCGAGACGGCGGTGGTCACCGTGGTCACCATAGAGAGGGGCTGCACGAGCGAGCCCAGCCTGCCTTTTACTTTCCAATCAGGTCAGACAAGTTAGATATCGTAAGTTTGATTCCCCCTTTCTTGCTGAGAGGAAGATGAGAAGATTGTGTGCATCAAGTCATTTAACAGTGGTTCTGATGTTCTCATCCAACTCTCCACTGCAAAGCAAATAAGTACATTTCACAAAGTGTCTACCTATTTCTTAAAGTCTAATTCTTTGTTCTAAGGGCTGTACGTTATGTTTTTGGAGGCAGTGTAAATAATAATAATAATTTTCCTTTTTGATTTTGATACACTGATTCTTTATTTTGTGACAAAAAACCCCCAGTTGTTACCCTGGAGGACAAATGTCCCATTTTATTTAACTGCTATAAAAAGACTATGTATTAATATTCTAACCCTAGTGAGGCACCGGGGTTAATAATCAATCTGTTTCATGATTTTTATTCTTCATATTCCTCATAATTGGACAAAGTGTCACAAGCATATGAACTATTATCACATTGGTTATAAGTTGCAAGACTTTGTATTTAAATTAGTTAATTTATGATATTTCTCTCTTTCTGCTCTCAGTCATCTGCCCACCGACCAGTGTGATCGGAGTGACAACTTGCTCAAACAGTGACATCACAGTCAGCTGGGACCCGAGTCCAGAGAGTGGTGTTGAATACTTTGTCCACTCTGAAGAAGAAGGCGGGGCCAGTGCCGACTTCTCCACCACCGAGACGTCCCATGTGCTCTCTGGGCTGCAGTGTGGCGAGCTGTATACACTGACGGTTACTGCCAGGGACGAAGAGTGCACCAGCGTCCTCAGCCCGGCTATACTAACTGAAACAGGTGCATATCTAGATAAGTTGGATGTTCACTCACAGTAATGCATAGTGCTGTTCCAGTGAGATAAAAAGATCACAGTACCAGCAATCAGTGTTCATCCACTTCTTTCAGCTGATTAAAGCTGAAAGTTACTGTTTCATTTTAACTTCCAGTTTGGTCTGTATTTGGCATATTTCTCTGAGGAACATAGAATGATTTGTTCCTGAATCTTTTCCCTGTCAGCTCCATGTCCTCCAACCAACCTGGCAGCCAGAGCGGATTGTGGCACTAACATGGGAACGCTGACATGGGCACCAAGCGCCCACGCAGTCTCCTACACAGCTACAGTGACTGGTAACCACGGCCACCAAGTCTCCTGTTCATCCAACACAACAACCTGCTCAGTGAAGCTGGATTGTGGACACCAGTACACAGCGGTTGTGGTCGCCTCCAGTGCGACATGCAACAGCAGCACAGGAGCATCCTTAACTTTTGACTCAGGTAAATGACACCTGGATGTTTGGCTTCAGTGTTTTGAAGCTGGTGAATGAGTGATTAAATGAATCATCCTCTTCCCACAGCTCACTGTCTGCCTTCAAACGTGACGGCAGACCTGGACTGCAATGCCAACACCTTTGCGGTGCAGTGGATGGCGTATGTCGGCGAAACTGGCACTTACACTGCGATCGCCATCGGCAGCGACGACAGCCGTGAAACCTGCAGCTCCCCGAGCACAAACTGCAACATTGAGGAACTCAAATGTGGCCTCACCTACAGCATCGTCGTCACTTCATCGTCAGTCGACTGCGGCCCCATCATGGGCTCCGACTACTGGGTGCAGTCAGGTAGCAAAAGCTCAAGACTCAAAACTTTTTTGGTGGAGGTTTTCTCTGGGCTTGTCTCTGAACAAATGCTGGGATTTTGTTTTTTTAATCAGCCAAACTGATGCTGAAGTTGAGTTTTATAACTGACCTTTGGGCACTTGGAACTACTGTTTCTGTAATATTCTCCATTATAGTTCACAAATTAAACAGTAGTCCCAAGATTTAATACAGTAATACAGAATAATAACAAAATGTTCTTAGAAACTGCAAGGAGCACAATCTTATTTGGTATCTGTGACCTCAACAAGTTTTTTAAGAATTTACAAGAATTTTAAAAACAAGCACAAACATGCAGTGTCAAAATATCAGGAGGAAAACATTCAGAATTTTTCTTTTTTTTTTTAAAAAATCATTGAAATGTTTTTCAAAAGAAAAAGAAAAAAGCAATTTTATGCATAGTCAGTATTGTTAGATACTTGCCAAGAGGACTGTACCACATTTCAAGACTTTAGATCAGTGAGAACTAATGATGTTCCATTTTTATATCATATCAAATAGACAGATATATCAAGTATTCTTACAGCTTATCTCTCTTCTTACCCTCAGCACCATGTAAACCAGACGAGGTCACGGTGAACCTGCAGTGCAGCACTAACATGGCATTGGTGACCTGGGGAAACTCGGGACCAGACCAGACCCAGGTGGTGTCCGCGGTGGACAGCAGAGGAATGACCATCACCTGCAACTCCAGCAGCTCCAACTGCAGCTTCCACCACCTGACCTGCGGGGAGAGCTACGATATCAGCGTGGTCGGCTACACAGAAACATGCAGCAGTGCACCAGCTGTTGCTGAAAGGCTCAACACAGGTAGGTACTAATACGTGGTCTACTCTAAAGCAGGACAGAGGCATTGTAACAAACACTGAAACTGACCCTCCCTCTCCCTCTTTTCCCCCCAGCTCCATGTGTTCCCAACCACCTCACAGCACGGGTGGACTGTGACACTGGTATCACTAGTGTCGCATGGGATTCAGCACGTGGTGCCACACATTACATTGTCTATGCTCGGGGAAGTCTGGGCCACAACGCCAGATGTAACAACACTGACACAAACTGTAATTTCGTTAACCTGGCGTGTGGGCAGGACTACACCATCACAGTGGTGGCTTACCACGACTCCTGTGCCAGTTTGGTCAGTGAGTCCATCAACGCCACCACAGGTAGTAAAATAAAACATATCAGCTGTTTCAGAAAAGTGATAAAGGTGTTTCTAGAAATTCTTAGGATAATACATTTTAGAAAATGATACACCCACATGCCCCCGTATCTATGTATTTACTCTTCCTTCTCTACATCTCTCTCTGTCTAGGTCCGTGTCCCCACAGTGGCCTGCAGACTTACATGGACTGTGACACCAACACGGCTGTGGTGTCTTGGATGCCGGGCAGTGGTATTCTCTACTACAACGCCTCGGCAGATGGATTTGACATCACACACGAGCAGACCTGCTCCACCAACGGCTCCTCCTGCAACATCAGCTCTCTGCGCTGCGGTGAGAGCTACAGGGTGAGCGTCAGCGGACAGGGACAGAACTGCCCCAGTCCTGCTCAGAACTGGCAACGAAAAAACACAGGTAACTTCATAAGATAAGATTTCCTTTATTAGTTCCACAACGGGAAGATTTTCAGTGTTACGGCAGCAGAGTGGACAGCAAAACAGAGGAGCTTCAATACAAATATAAATAAATAAATCGTAACAAACAGTATAAACTAGAAATATAAAAAAGGGTTTACTTTATAGTTTGGCTACTGGCTACATTTAGTTTAATTTTTCATACAGTTTATACATTTTTTTTAACAAGCTAATTATATAAACTATTTTCAGCTAATTTTCTTTTAGCCTCTGTTATATATATGATAAATATATATGAAATGTGTAGTTGTTTCTCAGTTACTTTCAGTTAATTGTTTCAGATTTTCACTTTCTACCGTCCACTGTAGTGGCCGATGTGCCATTACACCATTAAAACCTTAATTTATAAGGAAATGGCTTCTGAAATTGTCCCCCCAGTTTTTTTTTTTAAGTAAACCCAAACTGTGTTATATGAAATATATGTAATGATGCATATGACTTACCAGCCGCTTCTCACTCCTCCAGCTCCATGCCCTCCAACCCAGCTGATGGTCGACACTTCCTGTGAATCAAACAACATCACTGTGTCGTGGCGGGCCTCACAAGGCTCGCTCTCCTACATTGCCGTGGCGGAGGACGCTCAGGGCCGCCGGTGGTCCTGTAACACCAGCAGCACCACCTGCCAGATATCTGGTCTGCCCTGTGGACAGCAGTACCAGGTTTATGTTGCTGGTGTTGATGAAAACTGCATTGGCGCCAAGAGTGACATTGAACTTATTCATACAGGTAAATATTTAAACCCAGGTCCTATGTGGTTTGTCCATGGTCACTCAAACTATATATTTATTTAGTAATTAGCTTAAGTTATTCACATGTATTCTTCCCCAGGATGCACATATCTTCCTCTCTCATTAAAACTACTATATGTGGGATTTTTTGGGTTGCATCAAAAAATAAACTGATGCTACACATTTGAGCTTTATCTGTATGGCATTGGAATAATTTTAAGGATTATATAACCAGTAAAGCTTTATGACACTTTTACATTTACTTTATTAATTAACCATTAATTTGATAAACTTATCATATTCAATTGCTGTCAACACTATATCAGAGAAGCATTGGTGCGGCTGCTACGTGTATATATATTACTGAAATAATTGAACAATGCAAAATGTGCATATATATGTAATATAGTGTATTTAACCTGTTTGTTGTTGTTGGGTGACTATTATAATGACATGTCCTTTTTCCTCCAGCTCCCTGCGTGCCACAGAACATACAGAACCACCTCGACTGTCTGTCTGGTGTCCTCAACGTTACCTGGGAGTCGACAGGTGACTTTACCAGGTTCATTGCCTCTGTGGTGAGCAGCACAGGTCACGTCAGTGTCTGCAAGACGAATAAACATCACTGCGTAGTGCGCAACATGCAGTGCGGTCTGACCTACAGTGTAACAGTGGTGGCCCAAGATGAGGCCTGCAACAGCTCCCTCAGCCCCACAGAGCAGGTCCTTACAGGTGAGAACAGCTGCAGGGGATTTTTCCAACACATCTACAAAAAGGCTAGTTAAGAATTGTTTGATTACTAAAGTTTATTGATTTCCTGTTATTCTCTGTTTTATATCATATATACCGAATATGAAAACAGGACATGATTGTGATGCTTTCAAATGACAGCAGGACAGTGGTCTTTTTTTTTTACTTCTATGATTTGTTTTCCTTTTTTCTTTCTAGAAATGATTCAGTTCATTTTTTAAATAAGAGGTTTCCACAGTTCTTGACCATTAGTTTCACTGTCTTGTTTCATCCTTATCTCATCTCTTGCTCTTTTTCCGCTCTCCCTCTCAGCTCCTTGCCCTCTGCCGACCTTCCTTCCTGCCGTCAACTGTGACACAGGCGTCGTATCTATAACCTGGAGAAACAGCATGCCGGGGGTCGTGTACACGGTGTCAGCAGTCGACGCCACAGGTCGCCAACACACCTGCAACGGCACGAACGATGAAGGCTGTGATCTGAGCATGCTGGAGTGTGGGACAACGTATAACGTTTCCATCACGCCAAACAGGGACGGATGTGTGGGCGAAGACAGCCCCACACAAACGATCATGACAGGCAAGGATGCATTTTTGGTTTTACTTGGATGAAGAAGCAGATGTACTCTTCTTTGTGTACAAATAATAAATGTTCCTGGTTACCTCCAGTTCCCTGCGTACCGCGCCTGTCTGACGTGGAGATCGACTGCCTGACAAACTCGGCCTGGGTGATGTACGAGGAGTCAGCTGGGGCCGAGGACTACGTCGTCATGGCTACAGACAGCCTGGGCGGTGTCCAGACATTTGAGTGTAACTCCTCCTCAGACGGGGTGTGTTCTCTGCCGCCGCTGATGTGCAGCCAGAACCTCACGTTCACCATCAAGGCCCGCGACCCGCAGTGTTCCAGTGCTCCCAGCAACGCTGTCACAACTGAGACTGGTAAATGAACAGATACAATGGAAATATAAACATGATGCACATTGAAAACAGTAGTTATCTTTTTTTTTTAAAAAAAAACAGGAATTCACTGCTTGAATTTAGTTTCCTGAATGGCTTTTCCTCGTTAAAATTATTTTAGGAAAGAATATAATATTTTTGAAAGAAAGGAAGATGCAGAAATGGCTCTGTAATAAATTCTAGCTCTATAAGTTAGGTTAGATTACTTACTTTTTTTTATTCCCATAGATATATCTGGTATCAACAGGTGACAGAATGACAATGATAAGAATACACAATCAAATAAATATATATACAATATATATATCTGGGTGATGGCTGCTGGAACAAAGCTGTCTTCATATCACTTTGTTTTAAACACTGTGCAATGTGCAATTTATTACACACTTTTTTTCGAACATCTCGCACTTATTGTATTTTTAGTGTGTGGTTTATGTAGTACAGATTTAAAGGTTAATGCCATACAAAAGGTGATAGTCATCGTTTATTTTGAATGGTACCTCACAGTGCTTCTCCTCCCCCAGCTCCCTGTCCTCCTCAGGATGTAGTCAACTCAGTGGGATGTGAAAATAGCACGGTCAGCATCAGCTGGTCAGCCGTTCCTGGTGCGTTAACGTACACGGCCACGCTGGAGCAGATAAGCGGAGGCACCTACTGCTGCACCACGCCGGACACCGGCTGTGACATCGCTGAACTGCCGTGCGGAGAAATGTTTGTTTTGCTCGTCATGGCTGAGGGACAAACATGCAACAGCTCCCAGAGTGAAAGTTACATCCTCAGGACAGGTACATATTGTACATGTCACACACAGTTATCAGAGGAGTTAAAGCCACAGACTTCAGGATTGTGAATTAAATGTTTATATCTACCTCTCCCCCTTAGTGCCATGCATTCCTCAGAACCTCCAAGCCAGTCTGAGCTGCAGCGACAATGTGGCCTCCATGACGTGGAACCACAGCAGGGGTGGACAGTTTTACAGAGTGAGGGCTGTGGCTGCCGACGAGCACATGCACGAGTGCAGCTCTCATGAGAACAAGTGTGACCTGACAGACCTGCACTGTGGAGAGTATTACACAGCTACTGTGATTGCAGAGGACAGCGACTGCCAGAGCAACGAGAGCGACAGTGTGACAATCAAGACCGGTATGTAAAGGCTTTTGAGAGAATTTTGAAATACTATTAAACTAATACCCAAAATGCTTCCTGGGCCCATAAAAAAAAGGTGCTGCCCACTGCTCCTAAGCATGGTGTGTTCACTGGTGTGTAAAACGGATGGGTTAAGTACAGAAGTTGAATTTTCCCCTTGTGGGACAAATAAACTAATCTTAATCTTAATCTTATCCGAAGCTGCAAACAAAATAAATTCTCACATTTATGGAATTCATTTGATTTGCTCAAGTTCCTGCAGGTAGTGCTAATTTCTGGTCCAGTTGCTTCAGCACATGCAGTTCCTTTTTCAGGAAATATCAAAACAGCAAATATACAGTAACAGTTTTCACAAATTTTATGATATCAAATTATTTCTGCTTTAATGGATTAACTTGACACAAGTCTAAACTGTAAAAAAAAAAACAAGTTTTTTACAGTCAAGACGCCAGGAAGTCACCTATATCTAGAAAGAAATAATCAGATTTGGGGCTGAATTTTGAATTTTATTGAAATTGCAATGTGCATTAGAGACAAATTCTTTGTCAAAATACGATTATGAATGAAGTAAGGAAGTACTGAATTGAGGTGCTGCAGAGATCTCCTGGAATTTGTTTTGTTTTGTCAAAAAGAAAATCGCACTATGATCATTTCAATATAATTCTTTAGTGAAAATAAGAATAATAAAAAAAGATCATTAATTGATTGATTGAACCAAAACGCAATTGCAAAATCAGTCAAAATATTCTCAAATAGTGTTTCTTTCCCCCCATGAAATCCTGCAGATTTAGTAAGGTTCATAAACTCCTGGAAAAACATGTTTTTTGGTCCTAATCAGTGGATTTTATAACCTACCACTGTTTCCAGTCGTTATGCTGAGCTAAGCTAAGCTAACTGGATGCTGCCTGTACAGTAGCCTCATATTTAACACACAGACCTGCTATTGGCATCAATCTCATCTAACTTGGGGCAGAAAATTAAGAAGTATATATATCATGAAAAATAATTTCTTTCACTGTGGTGAAATGTGACCAAAGAAGACTTACTTCACCACAACTTCTTTATTTCTTCTTCCTAGTGCCATGCACCCCAGAGGACGTCTCCTCCGTGGTGGACTGTGAGGAGAACACTCTGATCGTGTCCTGGTCTGAGAGCCCAGGAGCCGACTCCTACATCGCCACAGTGCAGGACAGTGTAGGTCACACCACGACCTGCCAGGGCACGACTGAGGGCTCCTGCGATGTGACGGGACTGGGCTGCGGCCAGATCTACCACGTCTCCGTGGTCTCCTCTGATGGATACTGTGACAGCCCGCCCTCTTCTGTGGTTGACGCACCTTCAGGTAGGACAAAGAGCAAAGTCACAAAGGTGGAGAATGAAGTAAGAGGTTTAAATTAGACTTGAAATAGATTATAAGGCATTAACAGTAAAACGTGTCCTCGTATTATACTAGTTTGTTCAGTAGGTGAGGAGATTCGTTGAACCACTAGGATTGGGAAACCCTTTCTAAATCTCAATGGATAATGTAAAAATGCAATTTATTTTAGACAAAACCAATATTTCATCTAACAAAATCTACTACTTCTATGTGCTTTACAAAAATGGATACAATTATATTCTAAATACCAATTTCCTCAGTGCAATAAATTCTTCTTTCATATTTGTTATTTATTAAACATTGATGTATTGTCATCTTTTCAAGTTATTTTCAGACATCAGGACAGTGTAGTAATGTATTTAAAGTCAACTATGTCATGAGTTTGGTACCATCCTACCTGTCCTCACAGTTCCCTGTCAGCCGTCACATATCATCGCCGTGATGGACTGCTACACACAGACAGCCGAGGTGGAGTGGTACCCGAGTGATGGAGCTTTGTGGTACATGGCCACAGCCAACAGCACTTCGGGCCACAACGTCAGCTGTGAGGTCAACACCACCAACTGTGTCCTGGACGGGCTGCTCTGTGGAGAGAGCTACTCTGTGTATGTGAGAGCCGTGGGGCCGAGCTGCAGCAGCGTGGCTCACATGACGGGACAGCTGGTCACTGGTGAGTGACGGCAGCAAAGACCCTCTACAGAATGATGTAGAACTCAGTCTTATTTACTCATCAGCACTTCTCCTCCATCCTCCTTCCAGAGCCGTGCATCCCTGAACACATCACCACTCAGTACAGCCTCACCATCGCCCAGGTGCTGTGGGACATGACACCCGGTGCCAGCTACTACACGGTTGAAGGCGTGACGGAGCAGGGCCTGACGGTCTCCTGCACCACCAACGACACCTACTGCGCCATGTACAACATGGCCTGTGGCCAGATGTACTGCATCAACGTCACAGCGCACAATCACGTGTGTCAAGATGTGTCCACCTCCACTGAATCAGTTACTATTACGACAGGTGAGAAAACGGGTTGATCGAAGATGCACCTTTGCACTTGTTAGGTTCGCAACAGTTTGAGGACTTTCTTTGATGATGTCAGCATTGGTAGCATCACTATTGAGAAGATGAGGGTTGTAATGTGAGGGCTGAAGAACTTTAAGATTATTATTTTGAATAATTATTTAACAGAAAAATGATCTGAAACTATTTTGACAGTTGTTTATGTCAAACAATAATGCCAAACTTTTTATTATTATATATGGATACTTACCCTGAAATAAAGGGAAATAATCAGTAAATTAACTGATAAGGTAATCAGTATCAACTCTAGGAAGAAAAATAATGAGCAGAAGGGGAGACATTTGGTCAGATACTGAAGTAGTAACACCAATCTTGTGTGCCAACCTTAAAACTTACAAACTGATTGCAACAGGCATAGATGCAATCAGCACCTTGACTGTTTTTTGGAGGAGATTTGGAGCAGTATTGATGAAAAAAGTGGCATTCTTCAACCTGTTCTGCCTCTTTTTCCGCCCTAAGAGCCTTGCCCACCTGAGAATGTGCAAACCAATGTGCAGTGTCAGAACGACGTGGGAACCGTGTCGTGGGAGACAAGTTATGGTGCGGTGGGCTACAAGGCGCAGCTGGCTGGGCGCGACGGCCACTCCCTATCCTGCTACACCAACAACACTTTCTGTAAGGTAGAAGGCCTTCACTGTGGAGTCATCTACTACACCAACGTCATCGCCATCGGAGAGACATACAACAGCAGCCTCTCCACCACCGTCCTGCTAGTCTCAGGTATGGTGAATACATTCACTGGCTTGTTTTTAGTAAAATATGATGCTGAATACTCAAAGCACACAACACAGGTATCAAAGAGTTAAAATCAACTTGCAAATACATGCACATTATGGCTACATGATGATTTTTGGTGCAAAATGTCCCATCCCTTCTGTCTCTAGCTCCCTGTGCAGCTGGAAATGTAGCGGCTACTTTGGACTGTGACAACAACACAGCAGAAGTCTCCTGGAGCCTGGGCAGTGGTGGAATCTCCTACATGGTGACTGCTGTAGCAGAGGGTGGCCACCAGGACTCCTGTGAGACCACCGAGCAGCAGTGTGAACTGACGGAGCTGCAGTGTGGTCAGGCGTATAACGTCAGCATCACAACCATCAGCGAACACTGCGAGACCAAGACACTCACGGATGTCACCATCTACACACGTGAGTTGAGAAACATTTCATCCCAGAGTGGTGAATGTTGAGTGAATGTGGACACCGATGTTTAACTAAGCATGTTGTCCAGGTCCCTGTAAACCTCTGCGTGTTGGAGTGGACCTGCAGTGCGGGACGAGAACAGCCGACATGTTCTGGGAGGAGAGTGACGAAGTGGAGCTCTACGTGGCTACTGTCACCTGCAGCTGGGGGATGACTCTGCAGTGCAACTCCACCAACTCCACCTGCCAGTTCTCCAACTTGTACTGCGGAGACACCTACGAATTTTCTGTAACTGCATACAGTCACATGTGCTACAGTGAAATCAGCAGCACTGTGGAGATTAAGACAGGTAGGGCTCATTATACACTGATAATAGATGATGATAGCTTGATTGAGAGATTTGTTTTTGTGGCAAAAGACAGAGATGGAAAGGTCATCAAAGTTGATCCTCATCACAGTGTGGCGATATATTATCAGTGCTAGAGCCTACATTTGTGTTTGCACTACTTTCTTATTTTTATTAATATAATGCAATTCTTGGTGGTTCCTCTTATTTGCCTTTCACGGTTTCTCGCTATTATTGTTCTTTTTGCATGCGACATACCAAGAAATAAGAACTTATAAATAAAAAAGTCTTAATTTTAGAACCAGAGTACCCAAAATGTTTTACAAGGCTGGGTCTTTATTGATTCTATTTAGTTATGTATTTATTATTTTTTTTAAAGTTTTATTAAGTTGCTGTCTGTCCGCCAACTCTATGCAATTACAGTATAATGCATAGATCCAGCACTGTTACATTTCTGAAACAATTATATTTACCAATTAATACATTTGACAAACTTACTTTTTGAGAGAAAAATACAACAAATAAACTTGTTCCAGTATTTCACATATAAATAACAGTTTGCTGTTTAATCTTGTGCCAAAGTAAACTGAACACTTTTGTGTTTGTTGAATAAAACAAGCAGTTTGAATATGAAAGCTATTTCCTTAGACTGCATCAATAGAACAACAGAATAAAAAATCATAGTTTGACATTTGTGTCTAACTCCACCTTCTCTAGAGCCCTGCCAGCCAACGGGCCTGACCGTCAGTGGGTCATGTGACAATGAAACGGTGGTGTTGGATTGGATGGCGGCTGAAGGGACATCTGTCTACCTGGTGACAGCCACAGGAGACCTGGGATACACCACATCTTTCCAAACTGAAGAGACAACAGTCGAGGCTACGCTGCCCTGCGGACAACTATTTACTTTCACTGTAAAAGCTCAAGATGATCGATGTGACAGCCCCGTGAGCATGTCAGAACAATTCAAAACAGGTGAGAGCATAATTAATATTCCTCTAAAAATGTGGTTTGCAGAATATAAATGTAAAAATTTGATGATTCAACCATACATCTTCTCCCCAGGTCCCTGTGTGCCCGAGCATGTGCAGAGCTTCACACATTGTGAGGACAGTATGGGATCTGTCAGCTGGGCCCAAAGCGACGGAGCTGAGATGTACCTGGCCATCGCAGTTGGACTGGACGGCCACACACACATGTGCTCCACAAACACCACCACCTGCACCTGGGACGACCTGCACTGTGGAGAGCAGTACACCATTCATGTCATTGCCAACGACTACCTGTGCAGCAGCCAGCCGAGCAACAGCACCTCAATAAGGATGGGTAAACACGCTTTGTTTCGCTTTCTTTACTGTGGGCCATGAGAAATCTAACTACCCCGGAACATTATGTCAAAAAGTTTGACCTGGGAATTTCATAAGCCACGCATGAAATTATACGAAAGGTTGGAAAGGAAAAGCTAAACGATTAGCCAATTAAACAGTCAATCAACAGAAAATCAACCTGCAACAATTTGTATTAATCATTTGAAAAATAATTATTTGCAGCTCTAATAACAACTTAATATTTCCTTCTCTCTCATTTTTAGCACCCTGCATTCCTCAGAACTTGCAATCATCTCTGAACTGCACGACAAAGGTAAATATTCTACTTTTACAATGAAGTTCCTCCTCAGGAAATATTAAACTAGTCCAGCCACAATGCTGTTCTGGGAAGCATTTCTGTATTAAAGAGACTATCCAAATCCATTACTAATGATATAAACTGAAAATAAATCTATACTGTAATCTGTTTCTAAGGTGGGATCGCTGACCTGGAATGCCAGCGACACAGCTGAGTATTACATTGTGACAGCAGAAAGCAACAGTGGCCATAAAGTTCAGCTCAGCACCGACGACACCTGGACCTTCATCTCTGAGTTCGTCTGTGGACAGGAGTACTTCCTGTCTGTTCAGGCAGCAGACTCAGAGTGCACAAGCGTCCCCAGCCTGCCGTCAGTGCTTGAGTCAGGTAGATTTAACCTTAAACGCTTGTTTTCAAACTATTTTCTGTCTGTTTTATTGTCAAAAGAAGTCGATATAAGGGTTTTATATTCCTGATTTGAAAGTTACTGTCAGATTAAAATAATTAAATAACATTAGAATTACAGTTCACTTCTATTTAATCACTTCCATTGAAATCATTTATTATCTTTTCAACTTATTCTTTCAGACTTTCAAACTATGTACATTTGTAAGATTATTTACTGAGAACCTGTAGTTAACAATTAGTTAACATTTTTGTATCCTTTGTACATTTTTGCATCTTTCATGACTCATTATCACTTTTGTCCTTATTTTCTTAATATCCTAAAATCAGGGAAATACCAACTGACACAGCCAGAATTGGTTACATTGCCTGTCAAAATGTTATGGTTGTATCTATTTGTATATAAATGACATTTTCTTAGTTTTTTTATTTTATTTTATTTGAATACTACCTACTCCTTCTGAGTAAGGAAGGAAGCTCTTCTTTCAGTTTGTGTGTGAGTGATGGGGAGGAGATTTGGAGCCATATTTGTTTATGTGGTCAAGGTCTCTCGTACTTATTTCAACACTCACAGTCTATCCTCCTTCCTTCCCTCAGTGCCCTGTCCACCCACTGATGTCTCCAGCTTCATGAACTGCCTCTCTAACATCGCTGTGGTCTCGTGGACCGGCTCAGCTGGGGCGGATTACTACACCGCCACAGTGATGCAGGAGGACGGCCAGTCAAGTAGCTGCTGGTCTGACGACGGGCAGTGTGGAATGCCCAACCTGAACTGTGGACAGAACTACACCGTGACTGTCGTCGCCTCCAACGAGATGTGCAACTCTGACCCCAGCGAGGCCGACTCACTGCAGTCAGGTGAGACATTCAGGGCAATTTGAATCTTCTTCACTTCTTTCAGACTTTTTTATTCACATGATAATGCAGGAGTTTTTATCAGTGGACCACAGGCTCAGTACTGTGTTACCTCAGTCAGAAATAGTTACTTAAAAAGGCTTTTATTTAAATAAAATTTTGAGATTATCAATGTATCTTTATACTTAATCTCAAATGTCTTATCTTAAAATGTATCTTAAATATCTGTATAGTCTGCTTTTTTTTTTTATACATTAACTACACACTTCAGAATTGTTTTTTTCATTCAAGTTAATGACCTCTACTTTTTACCTACAGTACTGTGTATTTATATTTTTCATTTTAATTTGTTCACAAAAAGATTTGGAAATAAAGATTACATCTAAGTCTTACATTTAAAAATATAAAAAAATATCTCCATTTACTGAACATTTAAAGTAGTGGTGACTGAAAATATATGTCTTTACAGGAAAAGATAAATGAGTCAATGCCAAATGGGCAACTAGAAATATCTAGAAAAAACATCCTTCCAGAAATAAAATATATTAAAATAAAAGCCCTGTTTACATGATCTCAAACTGTCACTCCACAATTAGAGAATTAAACAAAGTACAATCTTCTCCCTTTCCTTCCCCAGTGCCTTGTGTTCCTACTGATGTGGATGTTCAAATGGACTGCTCTACAAATCAGGCTATTGTGTCCTGGAGTGCCAGCGAGGGGGCTCTGTCCTATAAAGTGACGGCTCGGAACACAATGGGAGCCATGTCCATCTGCGAGAGTCCAGACCTCATGTGCACTTTGACCAACCTGACCTGCGGGCTTCTCTACTCTGTCCAGGTGGTGGCTGAAGATGATATTTGCTCAAGTTTACCGAGCCCAGCTACACCTTTCAGTTCAGGTAGAACGACTGGATGGACATGGATCACCTTTGGATGTTTCCATGTGAATGTGTCACTAACTCATCACTCTGTTTCTTCCCTCCCTCTCTCAGTTCCTTGCACACCTAACATTGGTTCAGTGGTTCTGGACTGCTTCACCAACTCTGCCCTCTTGGACTGGTTCTACGCTGAGGGTGCTCTGCACTACACGGCAACAGCCTGGTCCTCGAACGGCCATTTTTCCACCTGTAAATCCAACTTCACCAACTGCGAGCTAAAGGACCTGCAGTGTGGTCAGACCTATGATGTGATCACTGTGGCCTCGAATGAAGACTGCAGCAGCCCTCCAAGCACCCGGCTGCAGGTGGAGTCAGGTGAGCTCTCAGAAAAAGGAAAATATTGTTGTGAGGCAAGAATTTTAAAATGCATCATCATCAACAGAAATTTTGTTGACCGACAGACCAACAGTAGAACTGCTATAAAACACACTTTTTGTCTGACTTTCCTCCCCCAGTGCCTTGTCCTCCTGAAGATGTTGTGTCGTTAGTGGACTGCTCTAGCAACACAGCCAGTGTGATGTGGCAGGCCGGCAGAGGGGCAGATTACTACACTGTACAAGCCTTCGGTGTGGAAGAAGATGAGACTGGCTGCGAGACAGACTCACAGTCCTGCGTCCTACCAGACCTCATATGTGGCTTCACCTACAACATCAGTGTGACTGCCATCAACAGCGTGTGCAATGTCTCGCTAAGTAATATAACACAGCTGCAAGCAGGTGAGGAGGATTCAACAGATTCAACATGTGGAGGCTGCAAAATAGACCAACCAGACTTTTAAAAAAAACTAACTGAAATAATTTTATATAATTACAAAACAAACTAAAATAACTAAGAAAATACTTGAAATATTGTCTCTCTACAAAAGCACTGGTCTAGATAGATAGAATAAAAACTAATGACAATACAAACCTATAACAAATCTCTTCTGTCTGTATAGTGCCCTGTGTACCGCAGCAGGTGGAGGCCCGGGTGGTTTGTGAGTCTGGCGCTGTGGCGGTCTCCTGGGAGTCCAGCAAAGGGGCATCATCATACACAACAGTTGCCCAGGGCAACGCTGGCTATATGTCAATGTGTAAAAGCAATGAGACGACATGCCTGTTTAACGACCTGCTGTGCGGCTACAACTACTCCATCACTGTTAGTGCTTCAGATGGGACCTGCAGCAGCGCTGCAAGCTCTGCTGTGGAGCTCAACACAGGTAGAACCATGTGTGGGCCAAACTGCAGGTCATATTAAAGCTCTGTGTATACAACTGTCTTCATTCACACCTGTCTTGTCTGTCTGTCTGTCTTTGTAGTGCCGTGTGTGCCACAGAATGTAGCAGCAGAGATGATGTGCAGCAGTGACACAGGCATCGTGTCATGGGAAGAAGGAGAGGGTGTGACTTCCTACACTGTGCGAGCTTTTGGCCCCGATGGACACAAGATTCAGTGTAACAGCACCGCAACCAGTTGCCAGCTACCCAACATGCATTGTGGCCAGTCCTACAATCTGACAGTGACTGCTCAGGATGAACAGTGTGACACCAGCCATGCCTACCTCAGCCTGCAGTCAGGTACTTTTTCAGTAGGACAAGTGTCATTTGCCCACAGGCAGAGTACTATGATGTGTGTGACATTGTTGGATACATTACAACAGTCAGATGATAATTATCTTTGTCCATCAGTTTTCTACTCAGGCATTTACTTGTATAGACAGAACCTGTCAAACATTTTCTATGAGGGGTCACTGAAATCTGCAGACATGTGAATTGTCTCATATTTCATATTTCTGCCCTCTCTCTCTCTCTGTCTCTCTCTCTCTCAGTGCCTTGTAGGCCAGTCAGTGTCAAGGCTTCCCTGCTCTGCCAATCAAACTCTGCTGCAGTGACATGGGAGCGAGCCAGTGGAGCGCCATCCTACCTTGCAGTGGGTTTTGCAGCAGACGGAAGCCACCGGACTGTATGTAGCAACACCCTGGCCTTCTGTGATCTGACCAACTTGCACTGTGGACAAACCTACAATGTGAGCGTGTTCGGCACGGATGGCTCCTGTTCCAGTGTAGAGAGCGACAAGGCTTACGTGCGGACAGGTATTATGAACATTCATTCATCATCCAGCATCTTTTCAGCTAGCCTGAGAAATACAGTTTGACCCGGCAGAAGTGTAGGTAGTAACAAAATCTGAACAAGTGATCAGCTGGACACCCTTCGAGATGCACAATACAAACATGTGTACACAGTGATGTGTCTCCTCTGTCCACTTGTGATCACATTTTAAAACCAAGTCTGAACAGGGTCAAAGAGACAGACAACCATTGCTATTCACATTCACACATAGGGGCATTTAGAGTCGCTTACTGTAAACATGCAGGGCAAATATGAATTGTAGGGGATTCTGTGACTCTGTGGTAACATAAAAATCCCTTTGGTAGTTAAAAAACATCCTCTAAACTTTATTAACCTGCGTCTTTGCTTGTCTGTCTGTCTCGCTCCCCCTCAGCTCCATGTGCACCACAGGATGTGACTATTGAGGAACATTGTGGTGATGGTGCCATGACTGTGTCCTGGGCCACTAACCCGGATGCCGACTACTTCGAAGTGTTTGCAGTGAGCAACACCGGGGCGAGACCCTACTGTCACACCAACGGCACTGCCTGCACCATAAGTGGTCTGCCATGTGGACAGACGTACAACGTGACAGTGGTGTCCGTGACAGATGGCTGTGAGAGTGAGCCGAGCGCTACGATACAGACCTCCTCAGGTACATTTCAGATGCATGAGTGCAAATGCACACACAGCAGACAAGGTGGAATCTTGTTTGCTTAATTGTAAGACACAAGTAATACACTAGAGGGAGTTTTTTCTCATTATTCTTGAAAAGATGAGGAATGGTTAAAACTCAATACGACACAAGTTATCTGCTTTTGTGAAACAAAAATTCCACATGTCTGTAAAGAGAGAAGGAAATAAGAAGGAGGCATGAAATTCTGAATTCCCTCCACAGCTCCATGTGTGCCCAGGAACACTGAGGGCCGTCTGGACTGTGTGTCAAACGACGCCTGGGTGGTGTGGGACGCCTCTGAAGGAGCCCTCAGCTACTTTGTTCTGGCCCAAGGGGTTGGAGGTCACAACTCCAGCTGCACCGCCACCTCCTCTCCCTGCAGTGTCCCAGATCTGAATTGTGGGACGCTTTACACCTTTCACGTCACTGCTTTTAACAAACACTGCCACAGCGAAAACAGCACCACCTTTGAGCTTGAGACAGGTATCCACCAAGGATCTCTACTCTGAATTTAAAGATTTTTTTGCTTGATGTCTTAAAATGGTTTGTTGAAAAATTACCAGTCGTAGTTTGAATATAAAAAAGGATTCATGCCATGAATCACCTATTAAGTTTTTTAACAAACTACCCTGAAAAACTACTGTATTTTTGTTCCTGTCCTGTAGGTCCTTGTGCTCTGACATCCATTAATGCAGTGACACAATGTGACAGTGACAAAATCCTTGTTGAATGGGAGATGACAGAGGACACACCGATCTACCTGGTGACAGCTGAGGGCCAAGACCAAAGCCTTATTTCCTGTAACAGCACCTCCAACTCATGTGAACTCCCGGGTATCCGTTGTGACATGCATTATAGCATCATAGTGTCAGCTTCTTCTGATAAGTGCAGCAGCCTCAGAAGCCCACCGAAGAAGATCAAAACAGGTACTTTTCAGCTCACTAGCACAGTTTGATTCACTGAGATGCTACAGTAGATCCATGGTACAAACTTTTTAAATTAATATGTGGGAGTATCCCAAAGGTCTAACTGGGATCATTATGAACAAAAAGAAATCATAAATATCTAAGGTTATTTTGTCCTCTACAGCACCCTGTGTCCCAGACAATGTGACAGTGGAAGCATCATGTGAGGACAATGGAGCCACGGTGATGTGGGGACGCTCCCCTGTGGCCACATCTTACCTTCTGACAGCCACAGGAAGGGATGGACATGTTGTGAGCCACATCACCTTAGTAAACAACTTCACACTCACTGACCTGCACTGTGGACAGCCGTACACCGTAACCATCTCTGCCAGTGGAGACAACTGCACCAGCGAACCCAGCACGTCGTCCTTCAGAACAGGTGGAGACAAGATAACACATTTTAGTTTAGTTGATCTCACTGTCAATTAAAACATCAAACAGTAAAGTAAAATTAATTTTTGGACAGTTTTTCAGACCAAACAAGGGCCAAACAGGCATTTTTAACAATGTTCTGACATTGTATAGACATTACAATGATCCTTTAAGTTACAAAGTATTCAAATGATTATTTTCGCACTAAAAAAGTAGCTTTTATTGGTTTGTACTACATATACTGTACTAATCAATAATAATTATAATCACCATTGACCATACACTATGAAACAGTTTGGTTTCTACATTATCACGATGTTTAACTGACACACAGAAATTTCAGTGTATTGATTGATTTTACACTTAACTAGTCGCCTGTTTTGAGTAGATTAATACGTAGTTCTTCTTTTCTTGTTTAATCACCTTTTCGATAATGAAATCCAAATATGTGACGTTCTCTCTGTCGTCGCAGTGCCTTGTGGGCCCTCCAATCTGGCAGTGGATGTTGACTGTGAGACCAACTCTGCTGTGCTGTCCTGGAGTCCCAGTGAGGGCGCTGTGGAATATTTTGGCTGTGCCCAATCTCTGGATGGGAACGCACTCTATTGCGACAGCACTGACAACCTCTGCACGGTCGAAGGCTTGGAGTGTGGCGACATCTACAACTTCTCAGTGGAAGCCTCAGACGGTGTCTGCAACAGCTCGTTTAGTCCA
Organism: Serranus cabrilla; assembly: GCA_903364295.1. Taxonomy (NCBI): domain Eukaryota; kingdom Metazoa; phylum Chordata; class Actinopteri; order Perciformes; family Serranidae; genus Serranus; species Serranus cabrilla. The sequence goes on from CAFUXE010000704.1 coordinate 150,888, forward strand.
CCTGTGCAAATGGGAGCAGGTAAACATTAGAGCTCAAAAGTAAATCTCATGCACAATTTTTTTATATAAACAAGATAAGTGGGAAAACATGCATTTAGATGTTCGCTCTTGCCCTATGTGCAAGAAATATTTTTATTTTACCTATATATATTTTTGGGGGGTTCAGGAATTTGTAAAGAACGTATTAGAAATGGTAGCTCTTACTTATGTAACTGCACATATATTAATCAGTACTTAGTAAATTGATTGTAATTTTACTTCTATTTTTGTTCTTATAACCTGTAATGTAGTACATCCAGTCTAGAGATAAAGATATTACAAAAATTGTATTCTTTAAAAAATTTTTTTTAGTGAAAGTGGTATGCTGGTAAACAACAACAGACCACATGCTCCACATGCTGAATATTATCTCTTTCCTCCCCAGCTCCATGCGCTCCGACTGCTCTGAATGTCCACATGCAGAGGATAGGCCAGACTCACTGGGCCATGGCGTCATGGGACAGCGTCAATTGTTCTGATGTTGAGTACCTTGTGGAGGTAACTGGCCGAATCCAGAACAACCCACAGGCCCTGATGGAGGTCTCTTCGTACTGGCTGCCCATGACATACTTTGAGTTGCCGATGCCCTGCAGCACAGTTTATAACCTCACTGTACGCTCCAGAAACTCAGCCGGGGTCAGTGAGCCATCCAGTGCCTTTACTGGAGTCACAGGTAATCTAACAAAGCACTCATCCTTCAAAGGTAAAGAGTGTTTTTAGTGACATTTAGTACAAAAATAGCTTTTCCCTTTTGGGTTTAGACTTATGTGATGTAAGTTCAAACGGGCAACACTATTTAACCATTTATTTTTGTGTTTGCATGTTTGTATAATACTTTAAATGCTAAATACTTGAAGTAAAGTGTGATCAAAAAAATATATTATATATGTTTAAAATTCAACACTAACAGTATTTTCATTGTTTCTTTCCTAGTTCCCTGCGCTCCACAAAATGTTGAATACACTACTGACGGACAGTCTGTTGAGCTTTCCTGGGATGCATCAGTGTTTGCCACAAGTTACACGGTCTACAATGTGTCAGGGGAAGGCCGTGTGTCGCTTTGCAACACCATGGGTCTTTCCTGCCAGCTGACCGACTTTGATCCCAACACCACTGAAGTGACAGCCAGCAATGAAGCGGGAGAAGGACTCGCTAATGGAGAAATTACAGGTAAATACAGAGTGAAAACATTTGATGCACAACACAGGACTCTGGAAGATAATCTTTCCAGAATTTCATTTGATGTAAGACTGTATTCTACTCTATTCCTTCACTCATCCAGACAGTCTTGATCAGCACTGGAGTCTTTATGATAGCAGATTGTTGCATGAATTCAAAAGCTAAACTGCTACTACATTCTCTACAGTTTAGAGTACTGATTAGAGATTACAGTAACACTAATTTTTAACAAGGTCAATTTTAAATTGAGAAGCATCAGAAGGAAAAGGAGGGTCTTGTTCATTTTAATATTCTCTCACAAAACATTAAATCTGTTTTTGCAATATTTATCAATTGTAGAATAAAACACTTGGCATCTGTGTGCCAATCCAATATTATCAGGCAAAATACTGCAAAAGCAGGCTATATTATTCCCACCCCAACCCAACTATGAACACACAAGATTCAGCCCTGCGTAACTTTCTGTCAGTTACTATAATTTGAAAAACATGAAGATGAAATTGCTCACAGAAAAGCCTTTAGTATTTGAATTGCCCTCAAAGTAAAAACAACAACAAAACAATGAAGGGTGTTAAAGAACTTAACAGCTACAATTTTGTCACTGCTGCCAAATCCAACTGGTGCTCTATTTCATTTGATCACTTTTTAAATATAAAGACATTTTCAAATCCAGTTTTTGACATTTTTAACAAGTTTATCTTATCTTCCTCAGGTCCAGTAAGAGCTCGCAAAAGAAGAGATTTACGTACCCCTTTAATTTATGCCAATTACGGCAAAGGTAAGTGTAATTATACTGCATAACCAAGAGATGGTGTGATACAAAGTAATGAATCATGAATGTGATGACGTTTTGGTCTCAGTCAGGATTTATTTAGTCGATAAGTTAATTTTTTAATGCTTTTTTCATGTTGATTGATTTAAATTGTATAAGTGTTAGATGACTAAGAATTTTATAGATCAGCACAGCCCAAGAACCAGAAATCATAATAAGCCTTTACATAAAATGAATGCTAATTTACCACCTATCTCTATCTCAGATCTTAAAACTCCCGGTAAGCCGTCCGTCACAGTGAGCGGAGTTTCACTGCATGTGAGCTGGAACAGAGTAAAGGATGCAACCGAGTACATAGTTGTGATTGAGGAGAAAAATCAGAACCATCAGACCAATCAGTCACCTATAGTGAGAACCGTGGAGGGGCATTTTTACGAAGAGACTCATCTCATGCCGCGGACCACCTACTCCATCAGGGTGGCAGCCAGAAACACCATCAACCAAAGCAACTACTCCAAGTCAACAAGCAAAACCACCGGAGACTTCTAATCACATACCACAGATCCACTTAAATAGGCACTGGACTCAGCAGAAATACCAACATAAGAGTTATATTTTTGTTTTCTTCACTCTATAGCATCCATAACAGTTTGGAAATGGTTAAACCTCGAAGAACTAACAGAAGAAAGTTATTACAACTACAACTACTTCTATTAGGGTTTATCTTGTCACGAAATGTCACGAAAACACATGATCAAACCTGGGGAGAACCTTTAGATATGAATGCTTATGAATCTTAGCAATAGCGTATATACATTTTCAGTGGCTGGTATCATAGCATGTCAAAGTATTGCTCAAATTCTATTTATCAAAAATGGTTTTATTTTCAAGATGGATTATCATATTAGATTCTCTGGATGATTGTTCAATAAAAAAA
>CAFUXE010000704.1:154196-202684 GCA_903364295.1 Serranus cabrilla
ATTCAAAGTGCATTACAGTGGCATAAAAATACATGAAACATTAAAATACACATGAAAAGAATTAAAAGCTGCATTAAAAACATTAAAATATAATATTGAGGCGGTAAAAGTGTATTTAGAAGATGATCAAAACAATTGAAACAAACTATTAAAATGATTAAAAATGATATATATTGTATTTCCGAGAAAGCTGAACTAAACAAAAATGTTTTCAGAACCTGCTTTAAATGAACTGACAGTCTGAGATAACCTCATGCAATCAGGGAGCTTGTTCCACAGGCGAGGAGCATAGAAACTACATGCAGCTTCACCTTGCTTTGATTTGGTCCTAGGAACACTGAGTGAACCTTTGTCAGATTACCTACTGGTTTACATCCTTAATGTTTCTTTTTGGTCTCCTACCAAATTAAAAGCATTGGTCAAAGCATTGTGCGCTTAGTCAAATGTGTTCCAACATCAATTAGACTGAGTACACCCTGACAATATAAGTTAGTTTATATACAGTATATTGCTTATATCTACATGATCTTGGCCTGACAGGAACCTGGCTGCATTATCTGAAGGCTGAAAATAACTTTGACCGCTTTTCTAAACCAGGGGTAGTAAAAGGCATAGATCAGAGGATTGAAAGTGGAGTTACACAAAAACAACCAAATTTGAGCTGACGGATCATCATTTGTAATGTTCTGTCCTGTTATAGCGGGAATGTAATATGGACAGAGACAAAGTACAAACACAAGAAGGGTGATGCCAAGAGTTCGAGCTGCCCTCATCTCAGACTTGTTAACAATCACAGTATTTGATCCAGCAGCTGAAATCTGAAACCGTATGACACGCGCCTGTGACACAGCCACCACAAACACTCTCATATAAAGTGTTATTATCACAGTAACAGGGCTGAAAAAAGTCAAAACCAAGTCTAATGCCCCAAATATGTAGTTTATGTTAACAGTACACTGTTGATAGCAGGAATTAGACAAATCTATTTGTGAAATGTTATCTTCCAATAAAATGATGTTGTAAACAACAGAACAGCACCAACACAGAGACACACAACCTTTAACTCTGTTTGGAGTTATCATGGTAGAATAGTGCAGAGGGTAACAAATAGCCACATAACGGTCCACTGATATGAGCACCATGTTCCCAACAGAGGTAGAGACGAGGACTGAGGCAAGCAGGATTGAAAAAACGCATGTTATTTTATCCACAAACCCACAGGACTGCCACATGTGAACTGCAGATGGCATCACTGCAAGACCCACAATCAAGTCAGACACAGCCAGGGAGAGGAGGATGAAATTGGTGGATGTGTGGAGCTGTCTGGAGAGGAGATTGAGATGAGAGGATCATATTCAGTGGAGAAGTGATTACATTTAAGCAAATATTAAGAATACAGACAGTATTATATAATAATATATAATATAGACATTTTACTTTTAGAGACCTAGTAATATAGAACCAAACTGAATACAGCTGTATTAGCTCCACATTATTTGAACAAATGATTACAGCAGCTTGGTTGTATTATTAAGTTAATGTTTCATGACTACTGCTATAGAGACACATTAAAATGCAGAAGAAAATACTGGAAATGACAGTTTCATTTACATTGTGTGGAGATCTCTAGCCTGTCTGAGATTTTCAAAAACACAAAACGTTACATGTGGTAGACTGTAGTAGTAGTAGTAGTGTCTATCTAAATAAACTCATTCACACAATTACTGGACACTTTAAGAGAAGTGTCTGTACCTGAAGTGGGAGATGGAGATGATCGCCAATAGGTTGAGCGTCACAGTGAGCAGACTGATGCAGCACAGCAGTGTTTTGATTAGCATGACCTGGGGAGTAACATACATTGGCCAGCAGGAGGTGTTCAGAGAAGGGGTACAGAGGTCAGCTGCTTCCATCGAAGCATCGAAGACAGTGACTATGGACTCAGAGCTGCCACCGTCTAAGCCCTCTGACTAACTTGTTCTGGGGTGAATATTTATCTCTGTTTCCATCATCATTCCTGTTGCCCTCCCTCTCTCTCCTGCTGTTGTTACTCTCCAGACACCATCACCTTGTTATTTCCCACAACTCCTTATCAACTCTTCCATCCAGCTGTTGGAACGCTATCTGTTTTTAGATGCAAAATTGATAGCAGAGAGTGTGCTATACGTACATTACAGGCCAAAAGTTTGGAAGCAAGATTACATTTGTACAAAAAAAGATTTCATTGGTATACATGGAAACATGATTATTATATAAAGAGTCACTTGTCAGAATGCATTTTTACTAGAATTATCAGGTATTTGGGTTTTTATTACTTAGACTTTACTTTCTTTCAAGTAACCTCCTCTGGCTTTAACAACAGGATGGCATATGTGAGGCATTCGTGCCAGGAATTACATTTCAAGCTTTCTTAAGTTCTTTAATGAGAGAATGCTGATTTATAGGATGCACTTTTCTGTGTTTTTAGGACTGATCGATTCAATTCATCCGACACAGGCTCATAGGAGAGTGGTCTGGAGACGGAGGGGTCCAAACCATCTTTCGTAGATCACCTTTCTCTTCTTTTTTTTGTCTGGGTAAGCCTGACAGAGCTTGGAAGAATGCTTAGGGTCCTTATCTTAACTTTCCTTAACTTTCGACCCACGAGTCTTAGTCCAGTGGTACTGTTTCTTCTTCATGATACACTTTACTTCAAACAGAAGTAGTATTTGATGCAGATACACAACCCTTCAGACCACCCTTTCTCAGACATCTTTTTGCAGTTGTCAGTGATATGGGCTTTGACCTTGCCATGTCGATTTCTTCCCTTTTTTTTGTGGTGCTGTTTTTTGCCAATCTGTTTAACTGGTGACAATGATGTGTTTATCATCTGCTTTTGTAGTAACCCTCTTCCATCCAGACCTGTTTCTATCATCATAACTTCCAGTTTCTTCTAGTCTCTGCAGGGTGTAGTGAACTCCTTTGTTGAACACCATTAAGAATTTTGCTTTTCTCTTTCAGTGTATCCTTCATTGCCATTGTAAGTGAATAATGCAAACTGTGATTTTTTTTAAACTTTTGTGCTGAAGTTGTGACTCAACCCTAAAACTAAGCCCTTCTTTTCCTATATTAAGATTTATTCAGCATGGTCGAGTAACATCAACGTAAACCTAAAGGTAAATTGAGGAAAATGGTGCATAACAATGAAAGCAAACTCTGATCATGCAGTAAATACATCCAAAAATCCAAATGATTCATACTGGTTTTTAAGAAAGGTATCGTGAGCAGAAACTTGAAGTTGCTTCCAAATGTTTGGCTTGTAGTGTAAAGGTTTAGGATATTTAAAAAAGCTTAAGCATCATTTAATAGCATGCACAGTTTACAGACATGATCCTCATCGGAATAAATAAATAAAAATACCGCCTTGACAGTCAATAATAACGAGAACTTTGAGGAGGTTAAATGTTTTATAACTCAGTCGTTTACATTTGAAAATTCTGCATAATTAAGGGAGTTCCTGCTTTGAGTGACAGGTGCGGTCAGTCACTAGCTGCTGGTGATGCCCTGCACCACTAGTGACAAATTAATCACATTTGTACCTTGAAATGGCTTCCTTGCAGACAATTGAGATGCTGTTTAAAAACATTGCTCCACACATTGCCGACAATGGAAGATAAACCTGAGTTCAGGACACCTTTGATGACATGCATACCCCAAATTATTTTTTACCTTACCCAAGAAGGTAGTGCTTTTCATTTTGGCCTGTTCGTTCATTTGTCAGCAGTACTACAGAAAAACTGCTGTCCCAATATTTAGGAATCTTGGTGGAAGCATGTAGAATGGGCCAATATCTGAATAACAGGTCAGATACTTGGATTACATCCCTTTTCGATCAATGCAAACCTAGTTCTAGTGCTAGGCTGCTGCTGCAGCACAATATAGCATGTTTTCTGGTATTTCAATAAACAAATGGTCTATATGAAATAGACACGTGTAAGCCTATTTTGTATACTTCCTTGTGAATTCAATACTTGAAAAATTAAAAGTACTATTTTTTCACTTAATTAAAAACTTTACCCAGAGACAGATAAACAGGTGAAAACCTCTATGCCAGGGTTAAAGAGTAATGTTGGATTTTTATATGATTTATGTATGAATGTGCATTTCATATTGGACATTGGTTACATAAAAGTCATAGTATTTGTAACCCAAATTGTTAGAAGGTAGTCAGAGCTGCTGTACTATGTGATCAAATTACACATCAAAGTAAGGGTTCAGATACAAGTGATTAAATTCTGTGTACAGTAAGTAACAAACATATCCATCTTATTCATCCTTCCATGTTTTTGGCCTTGTGACACAATTTAGAAATAAGTGACAGAAATGCAAAACAGCCCATTCTGTTTTGGGTATACAACCTTCTTTCCTTTGGCCAAATTATTGCATCATGTTTTGAAGAGGGGAGCTGTGGGATGTGTTTATGTGTTTTTCGTATCACCTTTAATTGGAGGCACACTCCTGTGGTTTGAGAGATCATTATCTATCAAGAAGGTGTGAAGAGGCTCTGATGTAATTTGGCCCATATGTTGTGGCATAATGACATGTTGTTTTTCAGATGAGGGAATATCATATTCTGTAGGGCATATTCTGCAGCCGATTGCTAACTATTGAGTAATTATGTAGTCAATATCAGTCACCCATAGCATGACCATATATTCAAAGTTACTACAAGGAGATTTAACTGGTTATCAAATGGTCAAAATTTAATACTAATCCATCTTGATGACCTGCTGTAGCAAACATGTCATCAGTGAACATTGGCTTTTCCTATATAGTTATTCTGAATGCCTTTCACAGTGCCACTAGGTCAGATTCTGGTGAAAACCAGCAGGTCAACTCCCGCGGGGCCTCAGGCAGCACCTAGCACGCTGTGGACAGACCCAGATTTGGCTTTTCTTGTGCTTAGACCCACAGTTGGTGCTCTTGCGGAGTTGGAGAGCACCACGCCTGGTGGCTACTGCTTCTCCCCTGGCCAGGAGAACCAGAACCAGAACCAGGACTGAGTGGGGCAGACTCTAAGACCCTATTGGAACCACTGTTGCTTTTGTTAACACGGCTGCCCAAATCAACACAAAAGGAAAGTTCCTTGTAGTAACTTTAAATTTTATAGATTTTAAAAAGTCACATATCATATCATAAGGGTAGGGGATATTATCTTTCTTCAAACCTGTACTTTCGATGTCCTCTCTTAACACTGGTGTGCGCTCCTCTACTCCATCATCCTGAAAGATAAAAAAAAAGGCATCATCTTGGGCTTTAGTCTTTTGGCATTTTCATAGACTATGCAATTAATTGTTAAATCAAGGGGGAAAAAAAGACTTGTCGACCTCCTTCTGGTGCTAAAGGAAGGCAAGGGTGCACCAAAGTCAGTAGGATTGATTCTCTGTGAAACATTGTTCAATGTCTGGACAAAATTCCATAGTAAATCTTTAGTATTAACTGTTGCTTAGATTTTCCATTCTGTATAAAAGTGGGGGACTGACCTTCAGAAGAGGCTAAAATACAATTCTTTAAAAAGGTTAAAAAATAAATAAATAAATAATTTAAAAAAGGTCTCCGCCTCCATAAATCGATCTTGAATTTACAGCTATATACAGTCTATAATTTACAGGCGTCACTGTCGTCCAAACAAATAAATAAACAAAATACCGCCTCGAAACTCATTAATAACAGCGCCCTCTGCGGTCCGGCGGGGCCACAGACAGGACAAAACAGCTATAGTTCATTAAAAGATGGAGCCAATGTTCAGTCCGCCGCTTCACAGACAGAGACATGAGTTTGTCATCGATTTTGTCAAGAGGTACAAACCCAAAAAGGTAGCTACCGTCTTAATGAGAAAACCATAGTTCACTATGGCTTAAACGTTTCTTTTAGCTACGTTTGCTACCGATAATTCAAAACGTAAATTTGCGTTAACCGCCGTAACTGATAAGCTAACGTTTTCACCGAACCAATGAGGTAGTATAGTTAGCGTTAACTATAGTTAATTAATAATGTACTATATTCTTTCGACCAAATCAAGCTAGTAGCATTAAATGTCCTTCAGTATTGCTTGGGTTCTTTGACATGTTAACTTGTTAACAATGTAAAGAGTAGCAAAGGAAAATAAATGTACCTCCTCACCTTCAGAGCCAACGTTTCTTTGACCAGCGCTTGCTAACGTTGCCGCCGTAGTTTTTAACTTAAACTTTTTTTTTTTTTTACTTTTTAAGCGAACCAATTAACGACTATGGCCAAACTAGCCGACACTGTGGCACAGACTGCTAAAGTCGGACAGCACCTGTATTCCGACCTTCTTGGTAAATGCATTGAAATGGTAAGCGACTGATTCGCAAAGGAAGCGCAAGAATACACGACTAACGCTGCGTCGCTTTTCAAAACAAGATAAGCATAGAAAATTATATTTAAAAAATACATAATTGCAATATGATAAATTGGATTTTATTCACAGGATGTATAAAACACAAAATCATGAATACCAATTGTTTCGAGAGAGAGAGAGAGAGAGAGAGAGAGAGAGAAAATTTCCAAATTAAAAGCACCTTGAAATGGCTTACTCTCTGACGATGGTGTTTAAAGACTGCTCCATAATTTGTGACAATGAATGTTAAACTTGAGTTAAGGACATCTTTAAATACATGCATAGCCACCCAAATCATTTTTACCTCTGCCAAAGGAGGTTGCGCTTTTCTTGGGTGAAGGGTGAAGAATGGGCCATGGTAGAACCCATTGGCCAGCTACCCAGATTATTTAACATACATAATCTGATTCCTCCCTTCTCCTCAGATGGTGGACTTGGGATGCAGTGAGTGCAGCCTTCTCAAAAAACTGAAGTTTCACCGTGAGATTGAACTGCTGGTTGGAGTGGACATCAACGGTGCCATAGTAAAAAAAAAGATGTATGTGTTTATAAAATCTTATTTACTGTCCTCTTGATATTGAAAAGACTAAATTATGAATGATGTTGATGAAATTATAATAATGTACATTCTGCTTGTATGTTCCTTCAGGCATGGATTAGCTCCTATATCAACTGACTATCTGCAGCCAAGTTATGATCAGCTGCGTGTTGAGCTGTACCAGGGCTCAGTCACACAAAAAGATGCCCGGCTCAGAGGATTTGACCTGGTGACCAGTATAGAGCTGTAAGAGGCGTTTGGCTGTTCAATGTCATCAAGGTTTCATGCATTGCCAGCTGTAATATCAGACTTTTTGTTAGATCTTTTGTCATTTTATTATTTTCTCTACCTTTCCCCATGTTCACCTGGCCGGCGTGGCATTCATCTTTGCCTGACTGCAGCATCGAGCACCTCACTCTTACTGATGTGGAGTGCTTTTCTGAGGTGGTATTTGGTTACATGACCCCAGTTTCCGTTATCATTAGTACCCCAAACTCTGAGTTCAACCCCCTGTTTCCAGGACTAGCAGGTTTCAGGCACAGTGACCACAAGTTTGAGTGGACCAGAGCTGAGTTCAAGTCCTGGTATGCTGGTTTTCCATTTTCAGGTTTGTTGGAGTGTAGTGTGCAGCATGAAGTTGATAGTGTTACCCCCTTAGGGCTCTGAAGGTGTGTTTGGAGTATGGCTATGAGGTGGAATTCACCGGTGTTGGACAGGCACCACCAGGCCAGCAGGAGAGAGTCGGCTTCTGCTCCCAGATTGGCGTGTTTCATCGGCTCAGGGGGAGCGAGCGCTGCAACATGTTGTTTGGTGATGATGCTGAGGATGTGTTTCCATACACATTAGTGAGTATACTCTTCATACAGTAAGCACCCTTTATTCACCAAATGTTTTTAGGTGTCTGATGTTGCTTATAGTTCCCTTATATTTAGTCAGTTTATTTATATATATTTATTTATGGATCACCATGGATGCTAAGTAAACACAACATTATCATCATCTTTTTAAAAAAAAATCAAGTGTGAAGACACCTACAGGAAACAGATTTCATAATTTCACGCAGTGTTTTTGATTGTTTTTTTCCCGTAAATGAGCCTAATTTTTTCAGTTTTCCCCAGGCAACATCCATGTCAGAATAAAGATTATAAGAAAAGAAGTTAAGCTTCTCTGTACATGGAATACAAATTAATAAGCCCCAGAACATTTTTAAAGGGACATCTCTCTTGTCTTTGTCGGTCTCTGCTGGTGACCATCAGCAACTACAACACCAGACTTACACTACACTACACAACATGCAGACTACCAAGGACGCCCACTGCCCTCTTAAAAATAAAAACTTGTTATTAACAAAACATGAAAAACAAATCTTAATGATAGATGAGTAAAGTAGCCTGTCAGACTATGATGCCAGTCTTGAAGTTATGAAATAGTTACAGGCACGAAATGTAACTATGTAACCTAATATTTAATGTATTGTTATTGATCAAGAACCATATCAGGCTCTTGAGATATACTTGAGATATAAAGGTTTCTGTTATAATCTCATATTTTGTTTTTTGTTGTTGTTTTTTTTTTACTGGTTTCTACATCAGCTGTACAGTTTAAAGTACCCCAGCCTGCATGACAACAACATTTTGCAGAGGGTTCTGGTTAGCGAGGTGTTGTACTGGGCAGAAAAGCTGAAGAGAAGCTGGATCGAGGAGAAGACTGGCGAGAGAGATGACACTTCTCCACTGTGCCAGGCTGAGGGTGAAGGGGGGGACTGCTTCAGAGCGCTGCAGCAGCACATGGAGGTGGAGGAGGAACAGACAGGTGAACATCCTGACAGCTGTTCATAGTTCCTTAAAAGGCCATGTACTGTATTTGTTTGGCTTGATAATAGGGCAAGCAGAAAACAACCAGAATTAGTTTTTAAATTTGAAATAAGAATAAACAGTCAATAAGAGTTTTTTTCAGTTCCATTGGTGTGATCTCTCTGAACCAAAGGTTACTTTGGGATATCATTGTGTTTTTTGTTGTCATGTTAAAAATGTTCTTGGTCACATGTTAAGGTTACAATATGTTTCTCTCTAAAAAACAAAAACACATCCTACCTCACAGCAGCATGTGGAGCAGAGATGAAAGCTCTGGTGGCGTCTCAGGATGGAGAGGACGGGGGACTGTTTTGGGTGAATGATCGAGGTGAACAGGAGTCTTCAGCATTGCAGAGGTATGTTTCCTGGAGACGAGTTGAGAAGGAACGTTATGGCAAGTTAGAAGGCAGTTTGTGGCATTCAGATCACAAACATAGGCCTTGTTTCTTTGGCATTTGACATTTTAACTGCTTGTGAAATTGCTGCCTTCCCTCTTATATAGTTCACTCATTACATTTCATTCTTTACTGTGTTACCAACTGTTAAAAAGCATCAAAGTATCACAGAAATCTGTTTTTTTGTTGTCTTTTAAACTACTAAACATAGCTGCTACTAAAAAGCAACTCTCAAAAATGTCTTGATTAATCTGTCATTTGAAAAATATTTCCAAAAATGTAGCATCACAGCTAAAAGGGTTTCATGTTTATCACCTTTTGTGTGTGCTGGCAGGTATGTGTGTGTACCCCTGGCTCTGCTGTGGTCCAGCTGCCCCAAAGTCAGTGCCCTGAGTGGAAGTCTCAGTAATCTCAGACATCTCCTGATGGATGAACCCAAAGTTAAACTGAGCCAGGACGGTTCTGCTGTGCTCCTAAATTACCAGGAACAAGGTATTAATATTATTAATACTTTAATGTCGATGTGTTAAACATAAACATTTAAAACAACAAGGTGAGGAATATATAACATGTTAAAGTTAATAAGCAAGTTAATGTTTGTTAATGTTAATGTTCTGTGGTTGTGACACCCGGCCTTCGTTTGTGTTCCTTTTTAAACCTAGAAGATGAGGAAGAGGATCTGAATGATTTGGAGGACAGCGGGTACGCAGAGGCCAGCCAGTGCTCCCACGCGGCTGAGCCAGAGGAAGACTGGGAGGCAAATGTTTGATGGGAGAAAACAGCTTTGTTGTCAGCACCAGTAGGTGACTTGTTTACGAGGCAGTTATGCGCACAGTTCCCAACTGTGGAAACTACAGTGCAGTGTGTTAGGACTGCTATTTTCTGTTAAATGTAAAAATCCATTGGCCTCTAAAATATCAGTGTGTAAATGGTACAATAAAACTCTAAATTTGTGAAAATGTGACTGTTGTGCATTCTACTCAAGTTAAAGCTTGATCTAAAACACATTCAAGGTTTTTTGACTGTTTTATTCAACAGTGCAAGGTACACATTTGAAGCATCCAGTACACTTGTTAGGAAGCAAACGTTGGTCGAAAGGACTAGTCTGTAACAGGAAACACTGGACAGTGTCAGAACAGCGCAGAACATCACTTTACAGGAGAATACATTTTACAGTTTTATATAGACAACAGCTTCACAGAAGAGAAGAAACCATGTTTGTAACAACATGTTAGGTACCAAGATAATCATACCTGTATCCCACAGGTAAAAAAAAATAAAACCCCAACAAAAAAATCAACACAAATCTCCAATTGTTGATATTTGGTAGCCATAAAACATACACTCAACACTGTCTTAACTACGTAGTGAGAACACTTTTTTTCTCAACAATAAAATATTTAGCAAAAATATGGCACAACATCAGCAATGAAAGTTTCCAAAAAACAAAGACGATGATCTCTTTATGGATGTGGTTCTCAACATAGGACGTATATACCATGCCAAAAATAAAACCAGAAAAATGAGTACGCTGATTTACAGTTAGATCATAAACTGTGCAGATATAGAAATATGCAATAATGAAGAGAAACATGTTTTTCTACAATAGGCAAGTGAAGTAGTTTCTTCAGTGTGATAAATATTTAGATTAAAAGATGGCACAATAACAAATTAGGAGAAACATGAAGATGTGTCAAGTTCTGCAAGTGAAGAAAATCATGCAGAACGTACGAACATGGAAACAGAGAACACTGACGCATAGTTAAACCACCAGACACTGATGACGCTTGTGCAGATACTGAGATAACACGTATAGTTAATCTAGAAGAGGCAGAATCCCACCTCTGCTATGGCTTATGACAGGAGACAGAAGATTACAGATACTGTACAGTTATGTTTTCACTAGTTATAATGCGTGTACATTTCTTATTATGCATAGGCCTGACTGGGTCCCAGGTAACAACAGTGTGCTGTGAACTTTAGCTGATTTGTTTATAAACTGTAGAAATTGTGCACTTCATCTCCTACGAGGCTGGAAATGCAAATAGTGAACGTGCACAATACTATTAGATTTCAAAACTTCCAGCAGATTTATGTTGATATTTTTTGTCCGTAGCACTAATCATTCATGTATTGATTGCGTTTGCTGATTCGACTGGTTTTAAGACGAATCTTACAGTTCAGATGTTATGAGGTATAGATACACACACGCAAAAGCATTACTCTGGGTCTCTTTGAAAACAGGTGCTGTAGAGTATTTTCTTCATGGCAGTGGATAACTTAACTAGTCCTTCTCTGTACAATCCTTAAGTGTAACAAATTACAGTATGCATCGGTTACACAATAATTAATTTGTAAGTACGTCACAGGATCCTACATTTGTTCACTGATGTAAGATTCCTGGTTAACAGGCCAGCTCAGAAAGATGTAGTTGAGTTGCAAAGCATAGGTATACAATAGATACATAGCTGAAACGCTGGGCATTAGATACAGTATATACCCTTCTATATTAATATTCATCATAAAAGCCCCTTTTTATAATCAGGATTTACTGCCCTACAAAGGCACTAAAGCTCTAACTTCAGAAGAAAGGCAAACTGCGTCACTAACAGCAGCTGTAATACCTTCAATTTCACATTTTAGGTCATTTATTTTACCCCCCAAAAATAATTGCTATAGGGCAAACATAACACCAAAAAAGGACGGAATAAAAGCATATACTGCACTCTACGTTTGGTTAAACTTTAGAGAATTTAAGAGGAACACAGGACTGGCCAACTTTCTTTACCATGCCTTTTAAACTAGTTTGTATAGGAAAATAAAATTTGATTACTTATAGTCTTTAGATAGTAGGAATTAAATGTTTTTTGTTCGGCTGGGTGTCTGCCTGTACATCTATTAATAATGTAGTTATAGTAAAAAATCAATGTAATAATTTACAATTTAATAGATTTAAAAAGAACGTGAATATCACAAGAGTCAAACCGAAGATGGAGAATTGGAGAAACTGGATTGCTAAAATGTCAGTTGTTATCAGGAAGTGAAATTTAAAAACTCAGTTTTAGACAAATATGCTGTGTTTGCCTTTGTAGGGCAGATGAGTACTGCAGGATTTACTAAAACTGCTCAGCAAACAAATGAGAACACAGACCTCTTATGATTACAGGTAAGTCAATTGTCATGTTCTCCCATTTCCTCATTGCAAGTACCAATGTATCAAGAGGTAATGTCGCCCCGCTCATCCAAGATAACAGGATAACGCTTACTATAATAAAAGTGGTCTTGCCACGTACACATTCACACACAGTCCACGTTCACTCGTCAAATAGCTCAAGTCTGATAACTCGTCTTTGTAGTAAAATATTCTTAAATTCAAAATACCAACAGAGTGCCGGCAACTACAACTTTTTAGCAGCTTATAGGCAAATATTAAATACAATGTCCTATTTGAACAGGAAGTTCAAAACAAACAGAGACTAAAGGAATGTATTGAAATAGCATTGCATACTCCTCTTCAGTGTAGATTTCAGTTTGTTCTGATGATGCACACACACAAAGCCTGTCCCGGTGTCCTCCATTGCAAAAAAACTTTCTTCAAGTTCCTAACAGTTTACATTGATTTGGATGCTGGGTGATAAAGTTGGCCTCATAACGATGAGGATCATCTACACCCAGACAATGAGGACGTTCAGTCACATGTATGTTTTAAACATTCTGGTCAATGTTTCATTTATCTTTTCTGTTTGAGTACTCTGAGATAATAACATCTGGCTCTTAAAAATCTACCAGGGAGCTACAGTGTCATATGAGATATGAACACAGGAGGGCACTGTTGTAATGTCAGCCTTTCACAGAGTGATCAGGTCAGACACGGTACTGATCAGGTAAGGTGTGTGCTGTAGGAATGCAGATCGGAATTGACACACTCTTGCCTCCAGTTTTTTTGTTAACAGTGTCAGTTCACCTCTGAGAGGCTGCAGGTCTAACGCTTTATCACCACCTGCTCGTACGCTCCGGCACCAACCCTGAAAAAAAGGAAACAATTAGCAACCTGATGTGATATGTGGCTCATTTATCAGACATTGTAGCTGTTACAAAGCACAACTGTATCAATAATTCCACTGCACTAGTTTATGCTGAATTATGTTTCAACCTATCACTGGGTCCTACAATGGCTGTGCTGTTTAGTCTACTGGGCACCATGACAGGCAACAGTGTTCTCTCACCCTGACCAAACTTACTTTAAAGCTACCTTTATCTCCCACTCCCACCCAAACAAACAAAGCACAGATACTTGAACATGGCCCTGCCTTACATCCACATTATGTCTGCTGCGGCTGGCCCCCTGGATGATAGGGAGGGGTCATGTTAATGCCATGGCCTGCCAATATCCCTGCTAATGTAGCTCAATTAGTCATAGTAACATTTTACACCATTCTTTGAACTAGTACACCTTTAAAGCATCCTTGAATCATGTCCTCACCCCACGCAAAGAACACTTTGCTGCATGACCCAGCCTTATATCAAGTCATAAACTAAAGTATTGGAAAACTAAACAAAATAAAAAATGTCATCCTCATGGTGGCGCTAGAGACAAGGCTAAATCATCACAGCAATCAATCTACTAGCTGTTGCCATGTCAATCTGAACCAAAGTCCAGAGTGATATTCCTATCCCTAGAGCCAAAAATACCTTTTACAGCAGTACTTTTATCAGGAGAAAGTTGGAAGAACAACAATGGTTTAAACCTTTGACAAACTACTTAATCAACCACTTCCATCCTCTTCATCTACTGCAAGGAAGTTTAACGAATATCCAATGCTCACCTGGTGGGAAGGTGATGGCTTCCAAGGGCTGTGCTTCCCCCAGGGCCAACAAACAGGCGCAAGCCTTCCTCTGAAACAGGCCGAGTAGAAGTAACATTTGGTCAGTACAGAGAGCACACACATCCAGCTGTATAATTCTTATCATGACGAGCAGCCAGTTGCTAGGCGATCTAAAAATAATCATGTATTGACAGGAGCTTTCTTTTCCTAGCTTTGAGCTGGAAGAGACCTTGAAAGGAAAAACAATGCCTGCTCCTCAAAGTACACAGGATGACTCATGGGGTAACACAATACTGTCAAGTTAATTATTGTGCAATGCAAAGTAGTTGTGCATTTATCAAACTCAGTTGTACTACAGACTGAGGCTGCAACTAAGAGACTGATTAATGTGAATGGAATTTTATCAGAATTGGAATTTTTTTGTGTTATCATGGTCTTAAATGCGTCACGTTGTGATTGGTCCGCTCGCTCCATGTGAAAGTGAAACTTTTTACATGCTTGTCCCTGAAATGTTTTTTTCACAACACAGTTGTAGCAGCATTTTCCCTGAAATATTAGTTCGGTACTGAGGTGGATGGTACAGATTTTTCCGGAATATCGATCACTGCTCTGATTCACACGTGACCCCGTGCAATTGTTCCTGAACAAGGGACTTAAAATACACTTTAGTCTTTCTCTGGATGTGCAGCCTACCTTCAGCACTGGAGTCCAGAAGGCTGGGTGTAAAGTCTTGACTCTGGAGAATCTTTTCCACAACATCGTCAGCATCCACTCGGGTGTCATCCATTCTCTTAAGCTGAGACTCCATGGAGTCCTGCTTCACTGGGTGTCTAAGGCGAGGACATAGAGAGTCATTTTATGTCTTTTTGACCACTAATGGCTTCTGCCAGAAACCGAAAATGCTGTTTATTTCCCAACTGAGTATCGTTCATTTAGTGCAAAGCAGGGATGTGGTTAACCCGTGAAGTAAGAGCTTAGCTGGAAGTGATGCCGAATTTTAGTCGACTCATTATTACCGGACATTTTGTTTTCAGTAGAAGACTTCACAGTGCGTCTCACTGCTGATAATGCTGTAGTGATACTGCAACAACTGCCTTTTTTGAGTTTGAGAAGCTACTTGAACATGATTCATGGTTGGACATTTTTAAATCAAACAGACACAATAACTAACATTTCCATAAACACTATGAGCCCCTCTTGACACCACATGATGAAACCACAGACACTCTTCCGCTGCTCTGCCTCGCTGCTTTTATTGCAAGACAGCTGCTTCCTGAAATGTGACAGAAGTCTCAGGTGTGATTATATCTAAAGTTGCTGAGAAGAACTTACTTCTACTGTGTTGTTCTCATTACCTTCAATAAAAACAGACTTTGACTGCTTCCTCTTTATTAAATAGGACTATGACAATGATTATTATCTGTATGTTTTTCTCAGGCTTTAAATTTCTTTGCATGCCAAATTACCACAAGGCTCACCTGTTGAGTCGTTCACAGGATGAAGCGCTCCGTACTGGAGTACCTGCTGGGTTGCTAGCAGTGGTGTTGGGGCCTGGGTGTTCAGGTAGAGCAGGACAGGGTCTGGACTCTCTGTCTCGGTCCTCGCTGGGCTCTGGGATGCTGCCGATGCCTGTTGAGGCGCTGCCTACTGAATGGTTTCTCCGGTGACTGAACTCTGACATGCTGGAGGAGCGGGAGTGACCTGTGCTGTATCCTGAGGGAGATTGGCAAAGATATACAAAAGTATTAAACATTTTTATTGTAGTAATGCAGTAACAGCTATTAAATCTACAAGAACTCCTTTTTCTCTTCCACTCACCCTCCTTAGTCTAACTTAAGCTTTTACAATGCATTTTTAAACATAAGAGTTATTGAGTTATTGCAACAGATTTGATGGTAATATTCAGTACAACTGTTCACCCTGAGAAATCGTGCAAAGCTGTATTGTAGCATTCAAACGATTGCAAACACCAGCTACCAAGATACATTCATTATATTAAACGTCTGCAGTAACAGCGGTCCAATCTGCATTTAAACATGAATGAATGAGGATAATTTTTATGTATGCACATTAAAGTCAGATAATTGCCAATAAGGCACTGATTTACCGCCCTAATATATGAATTCAAACATTAATTCATAACTCTTTGGTCTGCATATGAGGCAGTAGACGTAGTGTTAATTTGTTTCTGGCAAATCCAATTTTGCTGTGCAGTCGACTCGAGCAGATTTGCAACTTGCAGTGTGTTAAAAGATTTAGCAGTTCGGAAGAGTTGTAGTGACACCCACACAGTCATGTGCTGTCCATGTCTGCAGGAAACTCAGAGACATCTGCAGCTCCACGAATCAGTGACATCTTTCAAATCACTCAAACTGTATTTGAATTGCACTCAAGGCATGTTTTAATCCCGGTTCAACAATGTCATGCACATGTGTCTTTGTTTTAAAAGTTCTGCATGAAGAAGTATATCATGATTATTTGAGGGCATCAGTTCACAACAGCGATGGAAGAGCAAACCTCCCACACAGTCATATGAGGCAGGAAATACATAAATTCAAAATGATATGGCTATTAGAGCTGCTCTCAGTGCATCTCTCTACTTCCTCTGGTCTTTTGTAACAGTCATCCGATCTGCCTGTAATGGAAACTCCAGCCTCAGGTTTGAACTGCTCTGGTGGAGTGTCACTGGAAAATAATTTTTAGCACTTCCCTCCTCAGGTCAAAAGCTTTTCTCAGTTTGACCTCACACACACACACTTTATCCAGTAATAAATAATTGTAGGAGAGCATAAGATGTATGTGTTATGTAGTTGAGTCTGGTAACAACTAGTTTCCTGTGCGCCTGTAAAATCTATAAGTCTGTGTGATTGCCTGCTATCCATGTCAGGTCAACAACAATAGAAACCTTTACATTTTTTAGATGTGGGGTGCCCCTACCTGAGAGTTTGGACTGTTGGCTGGCGTAGCTGGACGTTCGGGAGTGGCCACAGCCCCCAAGGTCATCAGAAACAACAGGACACTTCCCTTCTCGACTCTCTGCTGGATTGGAAGGAATAGAAGAAAAGACAAACGGGATGACCAAGGCCTGAAAACTCGTCTGTCTATTGCAAAAGAAATGCCATGATTTAATTTTATTTAAAATAGGCCAAACTGTGTCAATATACTGTTTCCTTCTTGCAAATAAGATAAACGTAACCAGACATTTCTGGCCCCACATACTGTATAAAGCACCTGTTCACATGAACAATATCGTGTCTGCTGTCGGCCAAACAAGTTTCGATTGAAACCACAGACATAAAACCAGTTTCTGTCTTTTTTCATGTAGACAAAGCAATCTATATTTTAGATAGCCTGGGTTGTGTTACTGGCTGCTGATTTGTAGCTTACTTCTCCCAAAGAGCAACAATAAAACAGCAGGGAAAAGTCCCCTCTGACTGCCACACACTGTCCCTAACTTCAGCATCCCTGAAATAATGAGCGACTGTCTGCAATTATCTGAACACAGCAGGAGCTCTGCTTGAGTTGTGGCAAAAATAAACCCATTGATTGTGCTTTCACACTTAATCTGTTTGGTTAGAAAAAACAAAAACAACAACCACAGGGTTTTATGATAGCTGATATGTGATTTTAGCCCGATTTTAAGCTGAACTAGTAAGAAATCCATCTGTTGATCGTCAAAAAGTTGCATGTCTGCACAGATATTTTCCCCAAACAATGGGTCAAATACTGTTTAAAAAGCTGCCACTGTGTACTATGTCAGTTCATTAAGTCCTGGAGAAAGTGGGTGACAGAGATCCAAAGGTAAAATCATTACTTTGAAGCTTCCCTTCAGCCCTATCCCCACCTGTTAGTTGATATTCATAACATGCTCATTGGCTCTTTGTCATACATATTCATATCAGAAGCATAACATGCGTATTAGTTTCTTGGAAATAATTCATGCAGCATGAAAAAAAGAATATAAATAAAAAGAATGAAGAACTCACCATCTACTAATGGAGATGGAGCTGTATGTGCGACTGTTTTTAAATGCACCAGCAAGAACATGTGTGCCACCATTTAAATGTCAAGTAAGCAAACTGGCAAAAAGCTGAGCTCCGGGAAAGCAGAACAGTTCAAAGTTCAAATGTCTGCAGGAAAGGAAGGAAAGGCCTCCACCACAGCAACACAACAGAAAACAGACACCAGTTCAAGCCATATTCATCTGGAGATGAATAGGTGGGTCAACAAGACCTGGCTACTGTTTTTTTTCCTAAATATTTTGGTGACGTCTCAGCACGTCACACTCATCTAAACCAAGTTAGAATATATTTTTTTTTACATTTTGTGTAGAATTTAAATGTATAATTGTATAAAAATTATTTTAATTGTGATTCACATTGTGAGAGCATGTAAGTTCTAGTGACCTACGGTATGAATCCAAGAGTTATAATACACCATAATGAAACATCATCCACCAAACTTCCAATTTTAATTCATATTGCTCACACATGAAACACACCAACACAAACACTGCAAAAACATGCTCAGCCAAGACACGGTGATCCTGAAGGGAAAGAGCATTGTCTTCAGCACACAAATACACACACACACACACACACACACACACACACACAAACGCAACCCCCTAAAACAGAATTGCACACATTTCTATTTTTAACCATGTAAGAGCCTAAAGGGTCAGAGCAGATTGTAGCTAATCTAAAAGAGAACTAGTTTAAATTATACATGAAAGAGCAGCGCTACACTCTGAAGCTTCCAGGAGGAACAACACTGCAATGTGTTCACACATGGAGAAACACATACGGAACCAGAGAGAGGGGGGAGGAACAGGAGAGAGGAATGTAGCAGAAATGGGCAGCTGGAGGAGACATATTTTCATAGCGCTAGTTGGGAGATAAACAGAAGTTAACTATAATGCATCATGCTGTAGAGTGCACACGGACACATAAAAAGAATCAGCAGCAGCTTTAATAATGAATTTGTCAGCAGTGATGTATGACAGAAATAAACTAGAGGTTAACTCCATAAAGTTGGAACAACTGCTCTTTGATGCACAATCACTTTTCCATTCAACAGCACAGCGAGCAAGTTTCTTTTGATGTGTTTGACTTCCAACCAGCAGTGTGTGCCCGTCACCTGTAGCTTTTTAATGAAGTATGTAACATTAACTTTACCTAACTGATAGAGGAAGTCTGAAAAAGAAGAGTGCCATAAGACTCTCTGACTTGATAATTTATTTTATTTTAGATATTTCCTTTTATTATTTAATGATTATTTAATTTTTATTATTTAATTTAATTTATTTTTATTAATATTCTGCTTGAAATTATGTGTTTAACAATGATAACACTTGTTAACACACTCGTTGTTGGTTACATTTTCTAGCCACATATAATAGAAACTAACCAGCCGTGGTTTCAGCAGTGTAAGTAAGCAAGTGGAACAAAACTCCAAACCGAAAGCTACCTCAGCACGCAATGGGACGGTGCTCTATCAGGTGCCTGGAAATGTTTAGAAAAACCACAGGGATGAGTAAGCAGGGCAGATGAGTGTAATGTGGCGTGATTTGTCTCACCAGAACAGCCTTTCTGTGAGTCCCCTCCCCTCCGCTCCTCCAGCAGGCTCTCTCCATCACTCTGGATCCCGATCACTGTGGCTGTGGACGGAGGCCTGTCGACAGGAGAGACAATCAGGCTTTTTCTCCTGTCTTGCTTAACAATGTGTGAATTGTTTCCAATACAAAGCGAGGTAACAGAAATAAAAACAGGGAGAAATTGGGGAAAAAAGGATTAAAACATCAGAATCAATCAATAAAGTAAGGTAATAAAATATTTAGCATTTGGAATAGCATTCAGCTAAGGCTAAACGTGAATATGTTGGAGACAGAAGTTTAGTTCACACAAAGATGCAGCTTTTGGCACAAACATACAGGCTACTGAATAATTTTTAGGTCAAATTTTGTCCTCGGGCGAAGCAACATTTCTCTCTTTCTACTGACACATACTTCCACTGAAAATCATATTTCTACTAGAAACAGTAGTACGATGACTAACAGTATATAACTTGCAGGATTAACAAAGTCAGTGCTTTTGACATGTGAAAATGTCCTTTAGGCTTGCGTAATTCTGAATCATCTGATTCCCATGAAACTTTCCCAACTCTGGTGAAGCAAGCTGACAGTACCACACCTTCAGCAGCATTCCTGGGTCTACACCCAAACCAATGCAATCAGCAGATTTTATGACATTACTCTTGTACATAACAGAGAATATTTTTTATTTTCTTAAAAAATAAGACACTGATGAAATAACATGGATAAAGGTAGAATGAGAAGGAACATGAACCAGGAGCTCTTTGCGCTTGAAGCCAACCCCAGATTTACTTGTTTGAAACAGCATTTTGCCTACTTTATTTGCACTTTTTGCAGCTGTGTCTGTCATTTTCACAGCTTCCTTTTGCATGTGCTTACAATCTGGCAACTAGTTGCTACGTTTTCAAAGAGTCCAGCCCTCACAACCTGCTGCACATCAGTAGCTTTTAAAGGCTGACGCCCAGAACTTCTCGAGCACAGCAAAATGAAAAGGAAATACAGGCAGAGAGCAAATACTCGCAAGTATAGACACAAATGATGATTGATTGGGATTACTCAAGTATTGGTCTATACATTGTTTTTTTTTCTTCTGAAAATTGAACTCATTCTGCCATTAAGAATCCCAAATGACTTGACTTGCATGCCCATTTAACACAATCAGTCACATGTGTATCAGCTCGCAAAAAGCAAATAAATATGATTTGACAACTTCAGTAAGCTATTCCTGATATTTGAAAGACAATCAGTTTGTTCTTTTTAATGACAGGATTAAAAAGGCGGAATTTCAAAATAAATGCATATCTAAAAGATGAAACATTTTATTGATATTTTCACTTTGCATCAATGACATGGAGTAGATACATCGGTAACAATCGATGTATCGTTACACCCTTAACCCTGACCGACCTAATACACTATGAAGGCCAGGCCGAAGCAGATACTCAAAATGAAAAATATCACTTTAACTTACGTTTTGAAACAGGGATCTCCTGACATGAGCTGCGTACTGATGATGACCTGTGAAAAGAAAGACTTTTCAGGATTCATGCCTGACATTCAAAGCTGGATTCTCACTTTTGAAAACAGAAAGCAAAATGTGTTTTATTTTAAGCATAGTTGTACTTTATTCCAACTTTGTATTGATTTACAAGAATCAAGACAGAAACTGCAGAACTATTGATTATCTAATTAGAAGGTAAAATGTGAATTAAGAATTTCGTTTTTTTCCTTTTTGTTCATTAGCTTTGTCAAAAATGAGGGACTGCTGTACATGATAAAAAGCAGATAGTGGTTGTATTTGCATACTTTCACAGTTATCAGTATATCTAACAGACTATCTGGAACACTAGCCATTGTTCTTGTAAGCAATCCATTTATGCAAATTATTTTTCTGTGACAACTTTCTAGTTGAAAAAACAACAACAGGCCTTTATTCATAACAAGGTTTCCTTATAAGAAGTCAGATTAGACCGGTGTGGATGTGATATCGTAGCTTCAAAGTTACCTTGAGAATGGAGTTATCCTGGCGAGTATTTTTGGTATCGTAGCCTTCCAGCAGACATCTGCGGGTTGTGTTCCCTGAGCCGGCAAACTCTGCTAAATTCAGATCTGCAAAACCAAGCTGAAGGAGAAGGAATGTCACTGGTTGAACTTTGTTGTCTCTGAGACTGCTCAGTCAGCACTATGACAATCTCTGGATGTAAAATAACAGCAGTCTGGACATGAGCATAACTTCAACTGAAACTGAGCCATATTAACTAATTTTACAGCTCATTTTTCTTTAATGTCAAGCTGGTAATCTGCTTTCATTTAATATTTACAGGGAAAAAGGCTTGGATCTATTCTAGAAAGTCCACGAGAGGAGGTTAAGCATTCTCAGTAATTAATTACTTGCAAACAGTGAAAGCAGACCCACATGACATAACGAGCCGACCTGCAGGCGGTGAAGGCCATCTGTGTGCTACAGGCTGACATGGCAATCTATGTAAATATGGCTGATTACTGTAAATCTAGGTGACCTGCAGGCTGGGTGAGGGGATGGGGGTTGGTTGACGTTGAGGGATTACCTTTGCATATGCCTTCCCACCTTTCAGCTCCTGGGAAAAGAAAAGTATAAACATCTACATTAGACATATATTTAAGCATGATTTCTTTTTTTTAAAAAGAAAGAAGAAGAAGAAGTTACATTAGTGATCGCCATCTCCCCACCAAATGTGTTTGACATTTTTAGACGGATTCATACTCTCCAGTCCAGAGCCCTGTACTACGGAGCTGGATTTGAGGGTTAGCGAGATAACTTCGGGTTTATCCCTGGTTTGCAGTATCATGAAGGTGGTTCTCTTTGAACCTGGCAAGTTCACCATGGTAACTCATGCTACGAAGCTAACCTGGTCGGGAGCAGGTTTTGTTCTGAGTTCCATCTTGAAATTGGCGAGAAAGCCTCTAACTACTTTAGAAACAGCATCTCACAGAAGTCAATAGTCAATCTTCTCAGTGGGGGGAATAGGATATAAATGTTAACGTGTTGAGTCGTAATGTTACATTAATGTCACCAAACAGAGCCGTGCAGTTACAGCAGAGTTACTGTGTGTGTCATTGTAGCAGTCAGCTGATGTGTGCCCTATATTATTAATCAGTGTGCTTACATTAATACTTAAATATAATATCAATTTGTATGACTTTTATTTGCATATGAAATGCTGCATAATTCCTCGTTAACACATTATGTTTTATGCTTTACCCTGATATGCTGATGTCTGTTTTAAACTGCCGGTATTACAGCCATTATAATACTGATAGATAAGGCCCTGAAATAATTTGTTTTTTTAAGTGGGCAAAAACTAAATATATTTGGATGTATCCTTCATTATGGGACAGTCTCAGATCTAAATCCAGTTCATGAGTTTACTGTTTAAATGTGCTGTATATGTTCAGTGTAACAGTAAGCAGCTGGTGTGCAGCTGTCAGGTTAGAGATCAACAGTAGCTTTTAAGAGAGAGTGGTTAAATTCATGAATTCACACTTTTTAGTTTCTGCCAAAATTGCTGTAATAATTATTAATGTTCTTCACAGAAGTAGGCAGAATGTGATGTTTTTTTCCCGGTAGTTGAGTCAAATGACGATCAAAAACGCCACCTTTTATGAGAGCACGCAGAGCCTGAAGAGGAAATCCTGGGTTAACTGAGAAAGTCGATTAACCACCTTTGTGATAGCATTTATCCGACATTGTGGTTGTAAGGCTTAGTAAAGTGAGATAACGAAAGGATATCCTGCAAATGTTGAACTTGCTTCGTGGTACAGAGCTCTGGTTTCATAAAGAGTATGTGTCCTTTTATAAGTTATTGGTGTTTTAAACCCACTAACTCTAAACTATAATAATAAAATAATACAAAGAAAAATAACATCAACACTGGAAAATGCTGCTGTTGGATCCAAATGGCAGCGGGAAGCAACTGCTTGACCTTTAAAAATTCAAAACCAAAATACTGGCGAGGGGAGCCACCAGTGAAGGCAAAATAACATTGTTTTCTCTGCGTACTTGACATGCTCTGTGTCCTAAAACAAAGAGGGCAGGGCACACCAGAAATAGCCTGCAGCTACAATGTGGAAACATAAGATGCATTTTACCAGGAAGGCTTATTCAGGCTTATCCATTTCCTTGGTATTTTTAATCCGTTATAGCCTTAAAAAAAATGTGCAACATGACATGATTGAACAACCAGAGCACAGTCATGTTGAAGGTTAAATCTTAAAGGGCAGAAAAAGCATGAGTGGCAAAATAATTCTCAGTGATGAGTCTGTTTTCTTCAGAATGCTGTGCTTGCTATCTGCGTTTTACAGTTCATATTTCACTCTCAAGTTTCCATCTGGCACATAAAAGTGAAAGTAACCAATATCAGAATTTAACCCAGGTACAGCAATTCTCTCACAGAGGAGGAGACACTCCTCTTTACTGAAGCCTTATTTTTACACTGAGAACAACAGCCTTTACTTTTGCATTTTACAAAACCCTCTTTGCATCTTTAGCCAGAACCCTGTACATTCACATGCAAATCATCGGATTATGGATCAACAACGTGATCTATATATAAGGTGAGAAATCTGGAGTTCGGTAGCCACACACAGTACCTTTCTGACAGACACTCGGCACACACACGGGTCCAGTACACCTGTTCCTGCACTGGCGCTCATCTTGCAGGGGAAAGAGAAGCGTTTCCTCCATCGGACACAGTTGGCCTGCACCGGCTCCCTGTGAAGAGAAATCACAACAACTAAGACCATCTTACAGCACTCTGTAGACAACAAGCATTTCTTGACAATTGGATGTTAGACAGCCTGAGTAGAGGCTGGTGCAAACACTAGCAGGATTTGGGATTTCCTTCCTTATGTAGCTCCATCATTTTAACACATTTCTGTACAACTGAAAACCTGCAATACAACCAACCCAACCACACTCAGTATTCACTTCTTTTTGCAGCCCTGGTCACATCCCTAAACTGTAAAACCTCATTTAATTAATTTTAATATCATTATTACATAACTATGAAAAACATTCTGGTTGAATGATTACTGAATCACCAATCCTCACATCTCTTCCTGCGTAAGACTACTGATACAAGCTGCTAATACCAGCTTATGTACTAAGCCCCTGATTTTTCAGGCCACTTAATAATCAAGCTAATTAATTACAGTCCTGTTTTCACCTATTGATTAATCGGACTGCTGAATCCAAAGGTTACAGCAGCAGGTGTAGCTCGTATTGGCATGAGCGTAAAAGAGAGACACATGCTCATACATCACTGGCCAATAATGCGAGGGTGAAATGAGAGTGAGGTGTAGCCTATTCTCAGTGAGAGGATGAGATGGAGTCAAAGAGAAATGAGCGTGTATGCGTGGGCAGCATCACGATACCCCAGATGGCCTCTCTTTCAGCGGCATCCTCTCCTCTCCCACTCACCTAAACAGCTCCCTTCTGTCAAGACAGTCCGCATGCCATTCATTTAGATTGAATACAAGCTGAGCTGATGGTTTTCCTCTTAAATACAGTACAAATATAATGCTGCAACATGTTGAACATTTTGCACAGTTTGAATGACAAAAATGACAAAAGTAAACAAAGTAGAGGGATAGTGCAAAAGTGTTGACGACATACGACTTAACTGATTAGCAGGGTGTGCAGATCCCTGTTAAGACAGTTGAGACTAGCTGAATATACAGGCCGGAGCCGAGCACTGCATCCCTGCCTCACTAAAAATAAAAAGCAGCAGATGCGTGACTAATGTTTTAAAAACGCTGACTTCATCCAGGAGTTGATACATTTCAGAGACTGAGCTCCCAGAGTTGGAGAGGGAACTCCCAGCCAGCTGGACACTTTGTGCTTTGGGATTTCTGACTTGACTGCATGTACTGTAACTCACAGCAAAATCCTATTAGTGAGTGTGAGTAAGTCTGGTTTTAAGCACAAGCCGAGGTCGTCCCTCTCATCTCTATACATGGGTCAGATATCTTGTTAAACTACAGCTGCTCTCCTTTTTAAAAAGCAGATGGGGTCAGGCTCCAGCCATAAACTCTCTCATGAACACAATGTTGAACACAAAAAACATTTTTCTACATGAATTTGGTGCAGGGTTTCCAATATGTAGCTGCAATGAAAAGTCCATAAAATGTTATATTTTCAAAAGCATAAAACAAACAAAAAAAACTTGCTTGTGTCAGAAACAATGGTGCAGTCCAGATGACAAGCCACACCAAAGGAAAAGAAAGGCTCATAAAATAACAATCCTTACTTCCTTTACACTCACAGCTGGGATGACTCAATAGAGTGTCAGAGGAAACACTGAAGTTAAGGGGGACTAAAAAATCAAACTGCTGCAAAAAAAATGTTATTTACAACACTAAAGATTTGCTAGAAAAACATTTCAGAGCCAGAACAGGATGTATAATTGGAATCTCAACCGGCTGACCTTCAGTCTCTGGGTTATGGGATTAAATAACCTCTTTCAGAGTTTTATTTCCTTTCAGCTGCAGTGGCTCATAGGTGACACTATGTTCTAAGAAAATTGTAGCTATATTAAAATGACCTCAACGTCATGACCTTAGAAGAAGCATCCTGATTCACACTGGGCTTTTCTATCAAGCCATTTTATAAGAGCTACTTACTGTAGAGCAAACAGAGAGCTTGTTATATAATCTGAGTGAAGCCATCTAATCCCCACAGCCTCACTCTGAAACAATGCTTTACTCTTAGTCCAGTGTTAGCAGCCGGACTAATTTATGAGTGAAAACCCAAACCAGGTTATAGAGGAGACGGCTGTGTTTTGCTTGCCTCAATTTGACAGGAATAATAGCATCATCATGATACTGCTGTGGACAGCAGGGTGAATATTGGGTCACTTCCTATCTTCTAGTTCCTTTTAACAACTATGTCAGTGCCAGCATCAATCATATTTTCTAAAGTACGACCAACATTATCACTTTGTCCATTCAGCTACATAGGACAATATTTCTTAAACCTCACTTCTTAAGAAGGGCTATCCTAATTTAAAGAAATTTGTAGTCAAAACTCAAAAACGCATACAATTTGGTTGACTAATTGTTAGTCCATGTAATCTGTGAAACTGAGTTTCTCCAAAAAAGTGTGATGCAAATTTTACCATAAAATCTTGTGTTTACAAGAAATGTGCTCATGAGTTCCTTGCCATTAAGTCATTCAGCATGAAGAAGACATACAGGAGATAAATGTCTCTGCTTTTCTTAACTTTACAGTAACAACGACATTACCATGATAGTGCTGTGGGCAGCGTGGTAACTGAGTAAAGAGCACTGTCATGCTAAAGTACTCAAAGGTCCCATATTGTAAAAAGTTAATTGTCCATAATTTGAAAGTATCATAACACTCTATAGAGTAATGTACACAGCCTGTATTCAGAAACAGTGTCTTTAAAGGAGCCGTATAAGGCTGTTATATCTAAACTAACCTATTCATGAATAGAAAGTACCACAACAGTGCTGTTTCAGTCATTCCCTGTTGCAATGACAATGCAGAGATGCTGTGAGCGCAGATGCATATGACAGAAGCGGAGCATTCTATACCAGGGGAAATTATTTTGGTTTTTGAACATTTAAGCATGTAAAGATGCTCCAGTAGAAACCCAAAATACAAGTAAGAACCTGACAATGCATATGTCCCCTTAAAGTATCCATTATTATACTATTTTACCACATTTAGTTAGAGTTGGCAGAGTAGGAACAAACATGGTGTCACACTATTCCCATTCATTTGGATGGAAGATATTCCCAACAATGAGACTCTAATTATCTGGCACAGCATTAACTGCATATGTCTTTTAGGGGTTTAACAATGCATTGCTCTTACATTTAGCTGATCAGTTATAATCAATAACACTCAGCAAGCCAGTCATACACTTGCTTCAATGATAACTTTATGCCCAAACAGGGACCAGAGACAGCCCAGGAGGGCATTAGTGACTCTATTGATTAAGCAACAATAGACGGAGGAGTCATATTTAGCTTTGTGGCAGTTATTAGTTACTCACAGCAGAGAAATCAATTCCACAGCCAGCGAGGAAGTTAGTCTATGTAGCCCGAAGTCGCCTTACAGTAAATGCCAAATAATTTGTGTTTTTCAAAGCATAATGGTCACACATGCTAAGTGAAAAGCATCTCCAGTCGATGCTAATGTGGCGTTTACAATTCTGTAACGTGAAAATAGCCTCAAATGAAAGGTAACGTTGCATTTGTACAAGCAAAACCCGTTAAAAGGGCAGACTGACGCTGATTGACGTTCGCTTCATGTAGCATGTTAGCTTGTTAGCTAGTAATATAACATTGTGGGCTTAAGCTCCTCAGATAGTTTAACTTGTAAGCTGTGGAAAGAAAGTCCAGTCAATGTTTTCCTGACTGTATTAACACCAAACATCCTCACCGAGAAGACTCCTCGGAGAACCCGCCGTCCAGCAGCCTGACTTTACAGAAGAGGACACCATTGACAAAGGGGACGGACGAGAGCTCGTCCAGCTCAAAATCCACCTTGAACTTAAATTTCTTCTTTTTCATCATCATTAAATCCATACACAGATTCAGTACTCTCGAGAAGATGCTGCGATCTCGCCCGTCGCTGACATTACAGCCCCATTGTGTTGTTCCGCCAGCAGGGATACAGTGTTGTGTTGTGGGAGGATGGTGAAGCTGCTGGTGACAACAGTCAGTCAAACTGTGAAGCCACTGAGGCGACGAAGAAGACCTACTTCCTGCTGCGGATTTTCAAAATAAAATCTCTCTCTCGCTCTGTAGTAGACGCTGTTGCATCAAACAAACAAAAAACTCAAATAAAGTACAAGCCGCTCAAAAATGTAGCTTTCTAAATATTTTACATCAGTGGATTCATTGCATTTTGACAGAAACGCCCCCATGTCATGCTTTTCCTGTGACATAGATAAGATCAAACGGATGTACAGTAATGACGGCTCTGAGCTTGATGGGAGTTCATTAAAGTCCCTCCTCTTCCCTCCGTCGCCTCCTGGCGGTCAGTCAGCGTAAATGCACAGCAGCACTGATTGAATAGATTACAACAACAAAGTGAAACCAGCTGCTGATATGCAACATTTGCTGCCACCTCGTGGTAAAATCAAGGCATTACCACTAGCCCAGTTCCTTTTACTCTTAGTTTATTATGATGATTATAATACATATATAATATTTAAAGCTACTATCAAAAAGATAATAATAATTTAAAAAAAAAAAACAGAAATGTTCAACATGCATTTATTTTGGCATGGGTGTATATAGTTATAAGCAGACTGCATTCTTAAAACCTCACCTGGACATATTTGGCATTTAAGGGTTTGTTAAGTTATTTGGTGCCAAACATGAGTTTGTGAAGATAATTGGAACCAGAATTTAATTACTGTTTTCCAAAGCTTTACCAAATTGCAAGTCTGTCTAAAGTGGCTGCAGGGCGTCCAACTACCCCGTCACCCCCCTCTACATGTCCATCTCTCCGCCTCTTTCGCCTTCAAAGCTGTGGAGCCTTAATTTAAAAATTTGGGGATGTGTTTTGTCTGTGCCAGCTGTAGATTCCTGTGGGTATGACTCACTGAACCAAACCAGACTGCATATATCGACTGTACACTACTGGGAATAGGACAGGATTATATAGCCTGTGTATGAATATGCATATTTGCGTGCGTGTGTGTTGGGAGTGTTGCACCGCAAAACCACAACAACAAAAAAGACCAAATTTAAAAAATCTGAATCTAAAAGTTTGGGGAAATGCATAAGAAAGAAGCTATTTGAAGGGAATCAGCTATCTCACACTATATATATAGAAATATTCTACACGCCATGGAATAATATTGTTAGTGAGTGTTGTTACTGCTGAAGGGTGTGTCTGTAATGTGTGTGTGCGCAGTAAAAAGAGGAGGTCTTCTCAGGCAACTTAACCCAGTGTCCCCACCCTTCTGCTCTGCGCTGCCAGCCTACCTCATCCGCCAACAGCCTTCTGTAAATCCACATTAGGCAGATATCACTTTTATACATCCCGGATTTGTCATTTCACCGATTTTTGAGGACTTTTCTACGACTTCATCTTCAAGCTGCACCGCGGAAATCCCTTTGAAATAACACAGGACGATCCTGCTGCTGCGAACCAGAAGTGCCAGCCACAGGAATCGCGCTGTGTGTGTTGATTTCCACAGCAGTTTTATTGCATCATTTTGTACTCTGCTTTCAACAATGTATCAAGTCGTAAGGAAGCTGTTTTTTACGGACTGCCAGTGTGCAGATGCGTCGAAAACGTACGATGACCTGTTCGCCAAACTGGACACCAACAAGGATGGGAAAGTGGATGTGGCCGAGCTGAAGGCGGGCCTGGCTGCCATGGGCATCAAAACTGGGAAAGAGGCAGCTGAGGTAGAGCAATGGATACAATAAACAGCACACATTAAGGTCTCACAGGGAAAGGCACACATACTGTGTGTAGTACCGCATTCCTGAAGGATCTGGGCGGGCTGCAATTACCCTGCTAACCCTAAATAACCCTAACAAGAAAGTACAGGCCTCAGATGAGCAGTTTATAGATACTAATTTATCTGCTTTGTGTCAGGACTGTAGCTTACAGTCTATTTAATAATAGGTTAGTCAGCAGGTCATGTTTAAATTGAATTGAACATCAATTAAAGTACAATTTCCAAAAATAACAGCAGTCTCAGGCCTCTAACAAGCCCCGTGGGTGAGAAAAAGCTGCACCAGAATGCCTCATACTGTCACAAAGTTCAAACTGTAGGTGCAGGTGAGCTTTTATTGTGGGCTGTGACTTAAAGAGGAAGGTCCCACCTTTATTGATCAAATAATGTCACATTCCTCACGCTCATCAGTGAGTCTGATAACTCAAAGTATGAGTCAGGAGAGGTCACTGCTATGTGTCACCAGGGGTTGTAAAACGGGAGATTTCCCTATCATGGCAATTATGTCATAATGATACGATAAAGAGGTAAGAAGCATGCACACTGGCTGCTTCTCAGTCATTTGTGTCCTCAGCAGTACAACGATACCTCTTTTTAATGTCAACTTTTCCTACGATTGTGATTGTGACCCGTTGAAACCATTGAATAATAACACTCTTGGTTCCTATGGGTGCTGGAAATCCTTGAAACCACTTGAAGTTTAATGTGGTGTTTATGCAACATTTAAGCAGTTTCCAAATCTTGATATTGAGGAAACTGCTTGAAATTTAGGTTGTATAGGAGGCTAAGTACTTACAAACAGGTCACACATTGACACATGAAATTTTGTTAAGTTACACACTATTTATAAATGTGGTATTTATTACAGCAGTTAGGTGCTGAAAAAGCTTAAAATGCACATTGGAAATGCTTGATTAGGACTTGCAGGTATAGAAACCCTGAACACTGAGGTCCAGGTTTCAGATTATCCTCTGAGGAACTGATACTGAATCAGCACCTTTTCTGTGCAGCATTGTGCACTTACAGTACCGTGAAACAACACAGCTGAATTCTCTCTTGATCTCAGACAATCCCTCTGCAAACAAGCATAGCCTTTATTTACATAGCACTTTGCCAATTATCAAAAAGTCATCAAATTCAGATGTTAATGAATTAAAGCAAGGCAGGAAATGCAGAATCAAAGGAGGGTTTCACTGTGTTTTTCTGCCACCAACTGGCAGAATCAAGCAGCTGCTGCATCACCAAAACCTCTCCCACCGTCCAGTGGGGGGGTCAGTCACCGTCCAGTGAGGGGGTGAGTCACCCAGCAGGCTCTGATACTCTGTGACATAATGAAACTGACTATGCTTTGTTTTCCTCAGAAAATCGTTTCCTCTGGGGACACAGATAAAGATGACGGGCTTGACTTCAATGAGTTCTGCAAATATCTAAAGGAGCATGAGAGGAAGTTACAACTCACCTTCAAGAGCCTGGACAAAAACAATGATGGTACGTGTCTCTTAATGATCTCATCTACCAAACTTCAAGTTTATGAATGTTGAAAAAACAATCTTAAAAGGCAAACTAAATGCATGGATTTCTACTATTATTTTCAACAGGTCGAATAGACTTTATGGAGATAAAGCAGTCACTCTCTGATCTGGGAATGGACATCAGCAAAGATGAGGCGCAGAAGATCCTTCAAAGGTATTCTTGTTTATATTGTAGCTGCTAAAAGTTTAGGAAACACATTCTGCAGAGCTGTTTGTTCTGAAGAGTCAGTTAAACTTCCTAGGAAAAGGGTCATGAAAATGCTTTATTCCTCGTACTTGTGGATCCAGGAAGAACCCTCATGAAGTAAAGCTGAAACTGAAAGAAAGATGTTAGGTGTGGACCACTGTGACGGACTGATAACCACTTCAGTCTGTGACGTGGGTGGGAGCTGAAGACACATGATAAAGAACTGGCCTCCAAACACATAAAAAAAAAACAAGATCAACAAAGCAATCAAAGATGGCAGACTTCACCCCATTCATGTCTGTACACTGATCAGT
This sequence comes from Serranus cabrilla, assembly GCA_903364295.1. Taxonomy (NCBI): domain Eukaryota; kingdom Metazoa; phylum Chordata; class Actinopteri; order Perciformes; family Serranidae; genus Serranus; species Serranus cabrilla. The sequence continues at coordinate 186,316 of CAFUXE010000704.1, forward strand.
TAGAGTGCAGCGCCCCCTGTTGGCCAGATATAGTCATGTACATCCAGGTGTGGAAACACACACACACACACAGACACCGCAGCCAAAAACAATACTTCACTCCCACTCCGCGGGGTGAATAATAATTGGAGTTTTCTTTAAGGTTTGATTGAAATTACCCATTGAACAAGATTGTTTCTGTTCGCTTTGGAACTGAAGAATGATGTAATATTTAAAGTATTTTCCAAATGAGGAAAAAAAAAGATTGCTCTATAATATTGCTAAAGCCTAGGACACAAAAGGCATGCATATACAGTAAATGTACAGGCAACCTACTCTTGTATTCGCACTTTTTGGATGACTTTTTTAAAGGTAAAAAATTAACCTGCTGCTTTTTGCACTAAAATAGCATCTCTGCAGATAAACCTAGTGGTGATGGAAGAACAGCAGAAGCCCACAGGCTTCCTGCTTCAGTTAAAGGATCAATTAAGTATAAAAGTACTTCCTGTAATACTTATTATTTCCTAGCACACATGGTTGTTCAACCTTAACAACACTACTGCTTGATATAAGTCAGATTAGAAAATAGGGACAGATATGTTATGTATTTTGTATAAATTAATGCTCACTGTCTGTGGAGCAGGCATTGCTCTGGTTTATAGGTGTTGACCGGGTTGCCTGTTGCTTGGATAATGACATGCATTTCACAATTAATTTGTAATTATACTACAACAAAAACTGGGACATTGCAGCATTAGTAGGCCAAGTTAATTGTATCAGTTATCTATTTTGGGACATGTGTATAACTTGTTTAATATGAGTCATGAGTCTTTCTGGCCAGGAGCCCAGTCTTATTTGGAAGCACCCAAACAACAAAACAGACATCAAATGTTCTGTGGGAACACTTTTTTAGCGAGCAAAGAATTAAATTGCTCAACACCTTATTCACTTGTTTCATTTAATTCTTTGCTCCACATGTCAGGTCGTGTCTATGCAGGGAGCTCGGCAGTATGTTCTGCATTTGCATAACCAAATTAAGAAGCAGCAGCTGTATAGGTGGAGCATGCCGCACACTGAGAACTAGAAAGAGAAGTAAAGCAGGATGTGCGTGACTGTGAATCAGACAGAAAGATTTGTTTGAAAACCACAGAGAGTAACCGGCGAGTGTGTCAGTCAGACAAACTGACTTGGAGGAAGGAAATGAAGGAAAGATGAACATTTAGGGCAAATGAGGACAGATTGATTATGCAGTAGAAGAGACCAAAGGAGACACACTGTACTGCATTACTTTCAAAGTAAATGCAGAAATGAATCAGTTATGCCTATTTTGTTGCTCACTTATTCTGGAATTGGACTTGATGTTTTTGTTACTGTTTTAGTTATTGGTGTTGATGACTTCAGTCTTTGTAACTTGGCCTTGTTCTTGTTTGCATGTCCCCACACCTCTATCTGCTGCCATGAGGCAAATCTCTCTCTCACACTCCCTGGCTGAGCAGGAGAGAGGCGGAGCTTAATTGCTCCAGAAAATGATTGGGTTTGGAACATGGAATAGTATCAGCATTGTTCCTAATACAGGGTCTGTTTTCTGTGGTGGAGGCCTTGATCATATGATGTGAAGACTTTTATGTTGATAAATGTGATGCTTGTTATAAGAGTCATAACTTAGTGCCTGATAGTTCAATGTTTGTGTTCTGTGATTGGCCAGACTAATTATAGTATGAACAGTTAAAGATTGGCAATTGCGAGTTGATTTGTGAATTAAACTTCTTGTAAGATGTCTCTGTCCATCATCTTTTTTTTTTTCAGGATATGATTCCAGCTGAAGGCTTCTGTTTCATGTCCTCCCAACTCTCTCTCACTCTGCTTTCTTTTACATTTTATCTGATAAAAAAAAAGGATTAAAAATTAGACCTACATGCCAGGACAGTAAAACGTTCATATTTTCTGTTATAGGATAAAGTAGGTTTATTTTGGCATTGTTTACATGTGTCCCCAGTTTTCTTTCCTTCAACATTAAAACACAATAAGTCTGTTTAGTGAAAATTATAAGTCATTTTTAGCCCTTATTACCCAGTGGACCATAAAATATTTTTTATTCTGTCTCTCCTTGGTGTACAGTATCGATGTGGACGGCACCATGACTTTAGACTGGAATGAATGGAGAGAGCATTTCCTGTTTAACCCTGCCACCAACCTGCAGGAGATTATCCGCTACTGGAAGCACTCCACGGTAAGGCCCTCCCCTTACAGGCACTGTATGTTGGTGTGTGTGAGAGAGAGAGTGACAAACTATTTTAAATGTATTGTTAAATTGTTTGAATTTGTGGTGCTGGTAAATAGGTATATGTATTTGTTTTTTATTCTGTGTAAGAGACAGTCTGTATTAATTTACAGTAAATAAGACTGAATCACTGCTTGTTGGTGTAGCTGGATTCACATCACCATTATGAATTTTTTAATCTTAATGGCTGCCCAATTTCCTGTGAAAATTCTGTTAATTTGGAAGTAGGATTCAATCGCTCTCTTGAGCTACGCAACAAGTTTATCACACAAAATGCTTTTCAATATCATATGCAATGATAAATGCTAAAAGGACTTTACTAGTATATTGCTTTTCTAATCTTTGCGACCAAGGTGGCATATATGGTGCCAACTGGCATGGTAAGGGATCGAACCACTTTCCAAGTGTCTCTACAGCCCATAAAACCACCCTGGTATTGAAAAAAAAGATACGAAATCTGCTGCAAGTCTGAGCAAGTCGAGGATGATCTTACAACTACAATTTAATAAAAAATGTAAGCGACGTGGAGGCCAAACTGCTAAACATCTTCTTGTCCTTTGACTGTCCCAGACATGACTTTAAGAACCTCTGAACGTAAAGGGAAAGTTGTGAAAGAGAGCGGTCAGCTCATGCTGGATTTGGACGAGGATTTTGGCAGCAGATCAGAACCTGGATGTCATCAGATTAGACTCATTCATTTCCAGAGAAGAGCAGAGGTGGAGAAAGACTTCCTCTCACACCCTATTTTTGGAAAAAAACTGGTTGTATAGAAGTGCCAATAAGACAATATTTCACAAGTCAGTTGTTTACCACACAAACTGAGAGCCTCCTCGTCCCGGTCATTAAATTTGGTTTTGATTATCAAAATTAATCCATCTATATCAAACACAATAATCCACTTATTAACTTTTGGCAGCTTAGACAAACACATGCCACATAAACACCCAGTGTTTCAACTGTAATGGTGTGCATTAAATATTGCTTTTATAGCAATATACCATGACTTGCACAATATTAGCGTGCCAGAGACACAGCCACTTCTAGTCAATGGCTAATCTCTGACGTTGGCTGCCACTGTTCACTGGCACAACCTCACAGGTTAAATAAACCTGTGGCTGCTAAACTGAGGCAGAGATAAGCTAATTTGAGGAGGATTATCTTGTCAATGGGATTGGGACGGGTCGCTGAGAGAGGAAGTGAGTCTAGAACAGGACAGGACAGGTGACGAGATGAGACATCAGTGAGACTGAAGCAGTAACATCTACGGCAGTGAGAGTTTCCCACCGTCTCCAGTGCTCACGTCAATGGTTGGTCAGCCGGTCACTCTGGAGTCAGCGTTGCTCCCTTCAGGCTGGATAAGATCTTCAGACACTCTACAACTTTAAGGATACTGATTGGTCCGAGAAATAGAGTTCAGATAGAAGCGTATAGAACACTGGGACTGTATTAAACTGGATCAGCAGCTTCAAAGTCTTGGGATGGCCATGGCTCTGCTGCACCCTCAGCAGCAGCACCAGCACCAGCAGCAGGGAAAGTGGTTTTACATCGACTTTGAAGACGATGGAGGGATCTATGAGGTGGAGGTGGACATGGTGGGTTTGTGGTTTTAGCCTCTGAGCTGAGGTTGTGCAATAAGAGCTTGTGTCTTTATAGTAGAGCCTGATTGATACATCAGCTAATTTTATCTTTGCATGGATAAAATATACAAAGATAATCTGTATTTTGGCCCATAAATTACAGAAACAATTAAGAAACAATGTTGCCACTCGAGATCGCTTACAAGTTTGTTTTTGTCCCCCTCAGGACATATCTTCATCACAATTCTTTGTTATTATTATTATTGTGGTTTCATTGTTTTACATTATCTTGAATCCTGTCTTAGTCGCTCAGCTTGTGTATTTTCTTTTGCATTTTAAAAATCTTTCAAAAGTAAAATCAGACAGATCTTTCGTGTCATTATGTTCAAGTACAATGAAATTGTGGATGGCCTTAACAGCAGCCTAAAGTAGGCAAACACACTGGGAGTGGAAACCATAACAGATCTATTGTAATGCACTCCAATACAACAACCTATAATTAGTTTTTGTTGAGACTGTGAGACGAGAAACATGTTTATCCAACTCAGATTTCGAGGATGTATTTGATTTTGGAGCAGTCGTATTGAATTCAACCATACTGTATACTTAATATTTTTGTTGCCTTGCTTAAATCCCCATTCTCTGAGAGTCTCAGTTAAACAGAGCAATATATGATTCACAAAGCAGGACTGTTTGGGAATGTTTGCTGTAATGTTATTCACTATTTGATTTGACATTGTACAGATGTTCATGTTTTGTCTTGCTTAAATCACTGAAATCAATGCAAGCCTTGATGTCACATGAAGATTTGTCCACTCCACGCATTATTTTTTAAAATGTATTCAACATCTGTCAAAAATTAGGTTGCAACTGCAGACTAAAACTACATTTGATATTATGCTACTGAAACAGCCAGTTTTATAAAGTGCCGTGCAGTGACGTAACTGATGTCACAGCATGGGCCTGTAGTTATATAAGACTTTGGATAAGGTCCTGGCAGCATTAAGTTGAGGGCAAAGCTTCTAATCGTGTAGTTTCGAAGTTATGTGATTCGCTTGAGCAGAATATCTTAAACAGACTTCCATCAAAGCTCTAGTGAGATTCACAAAGGTCTGCTTTGCCTAATTTAACTTTGTTGTGTGCAGGTGCTGGACATCGGTGACAGCCTCTCCATCCCAGATGAGTTCACAGAGGAGGAGAAGACGACTGGTTTATGGTGGAAGCAGCTGTCAGCGGGGGCCATGGCGGGCGCTGTGTCCCGCACAGGCACCGCCCCGCTGGACAGGATGAAGGTGTTCATGCAGGTCCGTCCAAACAAAATTTTTTTATCGGTTGTCTGTCATGTCTACTCTGCCTGAGGTGGTTAACCTGTCACATTTCTATTAAATGCTGCTTTTAATACTGAACAAACGTATTTACTTTTTAAAATAATATTTTTTTATGGACAGGTGCATTCCTCCAAGAGCAACAAAATCAGCCTGGTTGGTGGTTTTAAACAAATGTTAAAAGAAGGAGGCTTGTCGTCTCTGTGGAGAGGAAACGGCATCAACGTACTGAAGATTGCCCCTGAGACTGCCATTAAATTTATGGCCTATGAGAAGGTAACTTTGCTTCCGTCACTAACCGTCTTCGATTGTCTTTGAGTTTTCATGTAATCACTCTCTTGTCCCTGTGTTTCGTTAGTATAAGAAGATGCTGGCCAGTGAACCAGGGAAGGTCAAGACACACGAGAGGTTCCTGGCCGGATCGCTGGCTGGAGCCACAGCACAAACTGCCATCTACCCTATGGAGGTGAGCTGTATTTGTGTTAATGTTTTTTTTTTTTTAATAATTTGATATTTTTATCAAATTTTATAATTTGATATAATTTCAGAGCATGTAACGATATGTTAATAGCTCTTGCCAATATTTGCGTGACAACACATCGAGCCATGCAGTATGATGAGGAACTAATTTTTCAGATAATTCTGACGGTACACGAATGCAGTAAAAATGCCCAAAACTCACACATTGTTCAGCTTCAGTCAGACTGATGGCCACCTCCTTATTGTTCAGCCTCAGTGAGAAGTGCTGTCACGTAAAGAACAGCTTCACTGATAATCTTTGTCCATTACAGGTGATGAAAACCCGTCTGACTCTGAGGAAGACTGGACAGTACTCAGGAATGTTTGACTGCTGCAAGAAGATCCTGAAGAAGGAGGGAGTCAAGGCATTTTACAAGGGCTACATTCCCAATCTGCTGGGCATCATCCCCTACGCTGGCATCGACCTGGCAGTGTACGAGGTACGGGGAGAACGTAGATCCAAAGCTCTTCTATCATCCGTCATCAGAGTAGTGATGTTCTTTTTGATGCTGTCAATTCCTCTCTCACACACAAACACTTCCTTATCCTGCCCAGAGCTTGAAGAACCTCTGGCTGTCCCACTACGCCAAAGACTCAGCCAACCCTGGTATTCTGGTGCTGCTTGGCTGTGGGACTCTATCCAGCACATGTGGGCAGCTGGCCAGCTACCCCCTGGCTCTGATCCGCACCAGGATGCAGGCTCAAGGTACAGACCAAACCTCATTCTAACTTCTGTCAACTTTCTATCAATTGAGCAATAAATGTTGATTATCGGTACAGAAATAACCACTGTAGCTACAGTAAAGCTTGAAGAAACGTTAGGTTGAAGAACCTTTGAAGCATAGCGTTGTTTTTCCGGCAACTTTACTGTTTTGGTCCCTCTCACTGCTTTCATAGTGTTGTTTCCTAATGCTTTTCAGAAAAAAAGTCTAACAAACAACCAGCAAAGAAAACTAGCAAAAAGTTTCTGTACATTGCAGAACATTTAGCAGCTAAAGAGCCAGATATTTACCTCAAGAGTGTGTGGAGACTAAAAACACAGCGTTAATATTGAACTCCTATTCATCAGGTAGACACAAACACAACTCCATAGTTTTGTAGAGTTGCTTCGTATTAAGTGGAAATTTAACTGTTAGGAATTTGAAATTTCAGCTTTATTTGTTTTGTTTTTTTACAGCTTATTTCTACTTCCCTCTGGTGGTAGTGATTAGTTATTACAGGTGTAATTCAAAAGCTCAAACAGTTTCCTATGCTGGTGTTGGGACAGCAGTGTGGGTGTGTTATTATTACACACATTATGGGTTCAAAGATGACTCATAAATGTTGCGAGAAATGACTAACTGTGATTATTAAATGGCGGAAATATATATCGATATATAAAACACACCTCTGGCATTACTTAGGTGGTTACTCAATGACATATAAAAGCACTGACAGCATTATCCCACACTGGCATGTCTGCCTGGGTCAAGAAGGTTTTTCAGTGGCTTTGCCTGTTCACATTATACTTAAATCTGCTTTTTTCTTCTTCAGCTTCTCTCGAGGGTTCAGAGCAGTTGCCCATGAACCTGATGGTGAAGAAGATTGTGCAAAAGGAAGGCTTCTTTGGACTTTACCGTGGCATCCTGCCCAATTTCATGAAGGTCATACCGGCTGTCAGCATCAGCTACGTGGTGTATGAGCACATGAGGTCTGGCTTGGGTATTCAAAAGTAGGCAGCGGAGAATCTGTGACCATGAGAGTGTAAGAGGATGTGCACCAGTTTGTCCCTTTTAACATATTAGGACACCTGTCATCTAAAGAAGCTGTTTACCTGTAGGTCACCAAAGTCTCAAACTGCTGCAGGTGGAGTCATTGTAGAAGTTTTTAAAGAGGTTGCAGGACTTTGGCTAAACTTTGGAGCCATTACGAAAAAGAAGTTTAGAAAATCCTGCAGCACTCACACAGGGCTTATAAATAACACTCCTACAATGTTTCCAACTGCATGCTGTTTACACCCACTGATTTAAGTGCACTGTCGAGTCTCAGGGTCCAGTTTGGATCAACTGACTTTCAATTTAGTCAACCAAAGAGGTAGGTGGGTATTAAGAAAATGAAAACTTTGGAGAGGTTAGACATTTATTTTTGTTTTAATTGTTAATTTGGGTATAAATGGAATTGTTTTTTGTATCATTTAAAGTTTGGGTCCTGTTATTGTCACGTTCTTCTAACATTTGACCTAAAGGCACCAGAGGGTTCTAAACAGTGAACGTATGCTGAAATCCACATTTTTTCTTCTTTCTCTTGCGTTCTTTATCTTAAGTAGATACACCAAAAACTGTCAGTTTATAAAGCTGTCTGTTAATGAATTTAAGGTGTTTCCCGAAATATTGTGTTATATTGTGAGTGGGGAGCCGTTTCACCGAGAAATCTGCGGGAACTTTAAGTGCAATGCTGTATTTACACTTTGGTGGTGCACGTCACCAAATGTATGGTGTGTTTGAGACATGTTTGTCTATTGGAAATGGATTTCACCCCAGTGTTGTTGGTCTCTTATGTTTGATACTATTGCACCTTTTGAGAGTTTGGGTGAACAGGGGAGTAATGTGCCTTATGTGGTTTTTCTCAAATATCAGTGGACACCCTCCATTTTATTTTCTTGCCTTTCTTTCCAATATTTGGTTCATTAGATGCTGGTGTTTACAATAAAACCATTTGAATACAAAAGGGAGACCGTTTGAGTGCATTTATTTTCAGCTCTGTATCTGAATTTGGATACTTCGGATGTTATAAATGTCACAACACATCTAAAAACATGTTAAATCTGATAACTTAAACTTGATGTATTCCATGCTGAGTACAAGCTTTCACTGGAGGCTCGTGTGTTGTGGCGATTGACGATATGCATTTGACCCCTGAGGCTTTAAATACAGATTACTCCACTTAAGTTGTTATGCAATCCCGTTTTTCCCAGCGATGTCAGCACTCCTGACTTTAGCTGTCTGATCCTGTTAAAGTAAAAGGACACAGAAACAGAGGCTCTGCTAATTTGTAGCATTGCACAGAAAGAAAACTGCATTCAACCTGTAAAATGTCCTTAAATTTGTCTTTACCAAATTCAAGGACATTTCAACAACTTTCCATGCCCTATTGCCACACATCCAAGATCCCAACACAAAAAAATAAATGAATGTTAAGCCACAGATCAAGCTTTTTATAAAAAGAAATACCAGGCTTTGTAGAAGCGCCGTGCAAAAATGAAAGACGCACTCTCCGAAAGCAAAACTTAACGAAATTAGTTTTTTCTCTTAAATTCACAAGTTAAGGATTTGAAGGAACTGTTGGAACCGTGTTGCTTCTAATCTTATATACTTTCAGATTTCTAAATAATTACTAAAGCCTCTCTTGGTTCCACCCTTTAAAATAGTTGTTACTCTTTCATATCACAAATTGAAGATCTCTGGGTTACTGCAAAAGAACAACAACAAACAAAAAGCTCAAGACAACAGAAAATAGTTTGTTGAATGACAAGTGCATTTATTTGACATTCACTGAACAAGACTCCATATTTTCAGGCTCTTCTGTTCAGTTCTTATGATGTTGCATTTAAACATTTCACACTTTGGCGACTCCTAGTATTAACTTAAAAAAAAATTACAGACAAAAAACAGAATAATTTAAAAGTTGGTACACCGTTTACATCTTCCATGCAGAAGCTTTAAAGGGCCTGATGAGGAAACAGGATTATCTTGTTATCTTATCTTATTATTGCACCTTGCTAATGACAGATGCACATTAGATGTTAATTCTATTCTGTTATATTTTCACAGAGGCCAGACAGGCCTGTGATTAGAAGAGAAGAGGTTCAGAAAACTCCAATATCAGTATTTAATACTATCTAATCAGAGAAAAGCTTCTTTTCTGGGTATATTCTTTTTATTATGATGGTACCAGAAAGAGAAAGAAGTGCCACAATAGTCAGGACGGCACGCAGGGCTTTGAACCAGCTGGGGTAAGTGGGCATCAGAGACAAGTCATAATGCAGCGCGATGACAAGTGACATGGTCACCATAGTGGCTGCAGAGACAATGCTGTCGCTGATCAGCATGGACACCCAGGCTAACAGGGACAGAACCACACTGTTGGCCAGGTTCAGCCAGTCAGGTTTGGCTGGGCTGCTCTCAGGAAGAGCAAACCCCCAGCGAGCTCCGCCGAGGAAGGAAATGATGGAGGCGCTGTAAGCTAACTGAGCATAGGCCAACTCTGAGAAGTAGTTTTCAGTCACAGCCATGAGCAGAGTGGGGGCGACAAAAGGGATCAGCCCTGCAAACCCGAGGTACAGGGCAGGTTTGGGACCTTTAAACAAGTCCTTCATGTCATAGCGCAGCAGATCCAGCTCCTTCGGGGCTTCAACCTTTACTCGCTTCTTCAGTCTCACAGCAGAACAGTGGAAATACTGGTTCCTCACTAAAAATGGAGATTCATGAGTCTTCTGGCAGAGGTTACTCCTCCTGAAAGGGAAGACAGCAGGAGGTTTTACTCGAACGTTGTCCCTTTCCGAAAATGGCAGAGAGCTTGATCCACCACCAGAAGCTTCAGTCAGGACTGAGGTCCAGCATCTTTGTGGAGGACCTGACCAATGCCATACCTGAAGACAAGACATTCAAATAAATGTTTAAAACTAATTTAAATTTGAAAATTACAATGCATTACAAATATGAGTAAAATAGTTTTTGTGCAATTTAATCACAAATGGTCCGTTACCTTCTGGGCTGCAAAGGTGCTTCTTCGAAATATAACAGAGAGCATCTGATGAAAAAATAAACAGAACGGTTAGAAAGAGGGAGAATACAATATAATGTATATAGACAAATACATTTTTTCTGCCAACCTCCCAAACAAACTAAATGTAACACACATGGATATAAATAAAGAGGTAAGCAGGACTCTGGGCAACTAAAAAGACAATATATTGAACCTAACATGGAAAACCTGTTGAGGTTTGACCTAGGGCAGATTTTCTAACTTCAAACCGGTCAAACCAGATTCCTCTTACAGCTGCAATGGTGAAATGTAGTCTAACTCGTGCATAATATACAAGTAGGCTACTGCACTTAAAGTTTGAAGGACTTGTGCTTCACTCAATCACTTCCTTCAGAGAGAAATATTGCACTTTTTTACTCCACTAGATTTATTGGAAGTATTTGTAACTGAAAACATACTAAACAAGAGTTTATGAAATACGACGCTTTTTAATATATATGTAAATATACAATTTATTGAATGTATTTTTAACATAGCTAAAAACAATGTCTCGCAAAATCAATTAACCACAGCAATTCACTGATCGAATTGCAATTCTATTTGTTCGTTTGCCGCTTTTTCTTAAGAGTATCTTTACAGTGTGGTATTAGTACATGTGAACACTTTCTACACCACTGCTCAGCTTGAAAGTGGCTGTGGCTAAAATAGATACACATAAAACAAATGCAACGACAAGCACCATTACTGGGTTAACGGCTAACGTTACACAGCTGAAGCCTTTGTAAGCACTTAGCTTTAATTTACAAAATGAAACTACATTACCGAAACACAGACACAATAATTACCTCTGTTTCAGGTTGAAAACGTCATACTTTTAACACCAATTTATTCCCAGGGTCATGTAGATAGATGAAGACACGCTGGTACGCGGGTTATTTCCTCCGTGTGCACCAAGAAGCGTCTTCAAACTATAGTTCCACTAGACCACAAAGTTGGAAAAAGACGTCAGTATTAATTTGAGAGCAATTAAAGCCACTAAAATTAAGTGGACGCTATACTAGTTGTTTCAACAGTATTTTTTATTTTTATTTTTAAAAAGAACAAAATAAATGCACTTAAGGCACTCAGTAAACGATTAAAATGCCTGATCAAAGAGTGCATCGTTCAGATCTTATTTATTTTACATTTTTTTGGTATAAAGTCTGAACGCCAATTCAGTCAACGTTCAAATTAAATAAATAATTTTGCTGAAAATTAAATAAATTGTGATATAAACTAACCTAAGAAACAAATAATTGAAAAAGAAAACAACAAAAACATACATTCAATTAAAGCTTGTTTAAATACATAAAATATAGGGATTGGTCCAGATTTTAGAAATAGTCATGAATATAAATCCCATAAACTGGATGGAGCATTACTTCTTCATATTTAGTTTTACTGGGACAGTCCTTTAAAATCAATTCAACACAACTAACCTTAAGTAGCTCTCTCAGAACTTTGTTTCTGACTTGCCTGTGATTAATACCACATTAAGGGAAATGGCTCTTTTAATTACATTGTCTTGGAAGTTATGAACTATTGAAATAAAGTATTTTATTTCCAAACATATATAAGCTCATCTTCAATCCACTGGATTTACCACAGGTGGACACAAATTAAGGTGTAGAAATGTCACCGTGATCATCAAGAGATTTAGGTTACACCTGAGCAAAAATTCAATTAGGTCTAGTGGGGATTTTCCAGTTTCTTCTTTGTAACAAAGTTGCAAAAAAGGAAAAAAAAAAATTGAGGGGGAAATTAATTTATACGATTTTAGCAATTGATTTTTGTAAGATTTACAACATCTGAAACATTTAAAACCTAATGGTTTTTAGAAAGAGGTCCTTCACTGAGAGGGAAAATCTGGTGGACATCCGTTCCTTCAGGTGAGGGTAAAAAAACTTCAGGCACACAGGTAAGGAGACAGCAGATCTGTTCCTTTTGTGTAAAGTTCCCAGAAAGTTTTTGTGCAGCGTGTTTTGCACACAGTTGGACTTACCTCTTCCATAGAAGAAGAACATCCAAGCCTGAAAAGTAATCTTCAGTTTAATTAAGGAGGAAGGTGTCCTTTAGGGTGTTTCTTGTAAAAACAGAGAAAAAACCTGCATCAGCTCTTTCAATGGAGAGGCCTGAGTCGGCACATTCCCAGTGAAGACACTGAGACTCCCTGAGCTCCACTGACATCATTTTCGCTGCTGTAAACTCTGAATGGCACCAGCCTTACAATGACAATAATACGAGCATAATCCAATCAAACTGACCCATTGTCATAAGATTTAACGGTTTGAAGGTTCTAATGCAATTAGTGTAAATGTTTTATTATCCACATGATGTGCATTCAACAAGCATGTTCTATGTGTGAGCTAATGGTAATAAAAGTAAACTTCTCCCTACACAGCATCTCAAGGCACGCACCTTAAACAACTTTCCAAAGCAATGATGTCACTGATTTTAGTGGGCCTTGAATATAGTAGATAAACTACCATGTTATCTAACATCATATGAAAAAATACACGTGAGAGCGTTTCATTTTTGACTTTTTGCGGTAAAGTTCTACTTCACCATTTAATCTCTTCAGAGGATAATGTGTATGTTTAGTTTTATTGTACAGCTTCCAAGCTGTACCAACTAGAGAAAGCACTGTATTGAGTACAAAAACACTGATGTTGCTGCAATTTTGTTTACCTTTGTTCAGATTAGGATAAGAATCAGCAAAGAAAATACTGCTAATGAATTGAAATCCTGAATCAAGGAAAACAGAGGGAGATAAATGATACTGTTTTTTGTTTGGTGTTTTGCTTGTAAATCAAGGGATGGTCTGCACAGTTATCATAGTTATGGTATCTTAATGTTTTTCACATTACTATCCAAACATTTTATTTGGTTTAGCTGCTTTTATGGTAGAAAAAATCACAAAAGTTTGCTGACCAGAAATTAGTTGAAAGCGCGTTGCAAGTGGCACTCCTACTGTAGGTGACTCCCACGTTCAAACAGTGAAGCCTAATTTACCAGCCATGTATTCAGTCTGACTAACACAGCAGACAGCATCACTGCTGACTCTGAAAAGAGACGTCCAGCCAGAAAGCAACTCACAGCAGTCACAGATTTTCTCCTTCCTCCTTGCTGTCACCCAAAAAGAAAACCATCCACTGACCTATCAAGCAGAAACGTCCAAACAGTCATCCCTCCTATGCTCTTCACCGCAGAACCTCCAGCCAGTATGCAGAAGTCCTTCGACGTCCTCCCCGGTCCTCCACCTAGATCAAGAATGATGACCAGAAAGGAGAGGGAGAACAGAGCTTCTGCGCCCGCCAGAAGTCATCCACAAAGGCCATCGAAGGCAGGCCGTGTACCAGAAACGTCATCAGTGAGGAAAGAGAAACTACAGAAGGAGAAACCAGACACAAAAAAGGTGAAGCTGGAGACAGACGTTAAAATGAGCTCCACTGTAGTGGACATAGACAGCGTGAGAGAGGATGAGGTCAAGGAGGACAACCTGGGGCTCCTGGAAGCGGCAGAGCAGGAGGATGGTGAGTTGAAGAAAAGCCTGGTGCAGCAGTGTGGGAGGGGTTAATAGGAGTTTTATATCTATTATGGATTGTTTAGTTTTCCCCAGTTCATTGTTGTCATTATGAAGAAATTTTCGTGAACAGTACAGAAAGAAATTACAGATGATAAAAAAAAAGTAATGCATGATACCAATACATTTATTTTGCTCTTTTTTTGCAGTCACAGTGCAGGGGTTCTTTTTTTTTTGCAATTGACAAATAACAGAGCTCTGTTGGGAAAATTGCAAAAGGATTCAATATAATCTGAGTGTCCATTATATAAATCATATCTTCATACCAAGTGTTGTGGATCTCTGCAGGTCTAAAGCGCAAGAGCCTGGGAGTGTTTGAGTGGATGCTAATGGTCTTTGTGTTGGCTCTGGTTCTCCTCGTCCTCCCTCTGTCCATCTGGTTCTGTGTCAAAGTATGAACTACATCACAGACCTAACAGAAACCAAACACTGCACAATAATCTAACTAAAAAACAGCAAAGGATTAGGTTGGCGTTACAGGGTGAAGAATTTTGTCTTTAAGGTTTAATCTGAGATGTCTTTTAATGGAGTAAATGATGTTCCCTAAGATTCACCTTAACAAGATGTAACATATTTAGGCTATGTACCCAATAACCATGATGCCAGAGTGTCAAGGTCTGAATACTTTCTGACTGCACTGCATGTTATTGTACATAACTCTTGTATGAAAACTCAGTTTGTTCACTAAGAGCCGGTCTGATTGACACACTCAACTGACTTACATGTCACTGTGACACTGCAGCCATCACTGTCTTCCATTCATATGGATTGACTGACGTCTGTCATTTTGACAGGTGGTAAGGGAGCATGAGAGAGCTGTGATCTTCAGACTGGGTCACCTACTGCGTGGAAAACCCAGAGGTCCAGGTTAGCAACAATATCTATTTTGAATGCAATATCTTTAACCCTATTTTAGGTGTGGACACCTCAAAATTTGTTCACGTTTAGTCATTTTCTGTCGTATACACATTATAGGAAAATTCCTTAATACTGTCAAACTGATCAAACCCCTTTACCTCCTCTCTCTAGGTCTTCTTTTCTACCTTCCTCTCCTTGATGTGTGTCACAAGGTCGACATCCGACTGCATATGCTGAAGGTTCCTCCTCACACGGTACGAAACATGAACAAAACTGACCGATTTAGATTTAACTCAAAATGTAAAATTTTGTTAATCAATATCAATGTCAATTGTCATTTGTTATGTGGCTATAAACATTCATGATTATGTTCATTAAAGTAAATTCACGTATGTTTACATTGAATTAGGATTCTATCTTTGTTGCAGTGTTTCTTAACCTTTTAGGATGTTGAGTAAACAAAGTGGTCCCCAACTGAACTAATTAACCAGACAATTATTAGGGTTGACTTCTTATTTATCTGTACCTAGGTGGTGACAAAGGACTTGGTGAGGCCAGAGCTGAGTGCAGTGTGTTATTATCAGATAGAGAACGTGGCTTTGTGCAGTGCAGCTCTGTCCAGTCTCACCACAGTGCTGCAGACTCTGGTCCAGGCGGCAGTCAGGGACATTCTCGCCCAACACACATTCAGCCACGTCCTGCTGCACAGGAGGAGGATCGGTCAGCAGATACAAGCAGCTGTGGACTCTGTTGCTTGCCGCTGGGGCATCAAAGTGGAGAGAGCAGACATGTAAGACTGGAGATAAAAAATATAATCTAATGAAATTAACCTCTCAGTTAGTGGATTTTATTTAAAGTCAAGACTAAACATCACAAAGCACCTTACATCCTGTAGTAGCAAATGTGGATGTAAAGTCTGATCTCCTTTTCCCTACTACAATGAATTACCAACCTTTAAATGGCTAAAGAGAATCAAGATGCTTTTTGAAGAAACCTGTCAGCCCAAAAGACAAACAGGCTGATTTGATGGCATTACTTTTGAAAAACTGCATCCATTTCTGTGTGCAAAGTATTTTTCCTCTAATAGATTTTTCTCAGGTAAACAGCAAAGAGGAATGAATGTAGAGATTTGTCGTGATCTTCCTGCTGACCAGGTTTGTGTTTGACTTTCTGTCAGAGACGAGCTCACGTTTCCTTTGGAGTTACAGCAGAGTCTGGCTGCCGAGGCCGCGGCCAAGAGACAACACCAGGTCAGAGTACGTAACTTTACCAGCTTGTTATAGTATAATGTTTATTCTATGTGTGTTTTGTATAATTGTTTTAAATGTTAATGCTTGTTAATGCAGTTTTTTTCGGTTTCTAATGATAATATTTAAAATATGGCATTTGATTAAATATTAAAAAATTGTTAACTATTGTCAGTAACTAATTAATCTTTTGGAGGATATGTAAAAAAAAAAAAAAA
>CAFUXE010000704.1:202712-217532 GCA_903364295.1 Serranus cabrilla
AAAAAAAAGAAAGAAAAAGAAATACACTAGTAAACCTCTATGTCTATAATTAGACTGTGTATCACTTTGTTAAATCCTAGTAACAGGAGCTCACAGACAGTAGCTGACAGGAAAGAAAGCCAGTGGCGAATCTCTGTTGCCTAATGCACCATGATTTCCCTTTTCTATTTCAAACCATTTTTTCCCCCCAGCCCAGACCTTAGCCTTAGTTTAGCCTGCCAGTTGAAGTTTACCTCTGTCAGTGAGAACATTTGTGCATTCTCAGCAGTATTCGTAAAGCAAACATGTTTCCAACAGCAGTTCTTCTCTCCTCTAGGTAAAAGCAGCCGAAGGGGACAGGGAGGTCTGGGAGGGGTTCAGGGCTTCCCTCCGTCTCCTCCATCCAGCCCTGGTCCTTCCAATCACCCCAGATCTCCTCAGCCTGACCCCTGACCTCTCATCTCTACCACCCCCTCCTCCCCCTGCTGTGGAAGGAGAAGGAGGGACGACAGAGGGGGAGCCAGATACAGACTCGCCAATGATGTGACGGATAGCAATGAAATTATAGTGTATTGTTGTTGAATTGTTATATTTAACTAGGAGGGCTCTTGGAAAGGCCATGCCCTATCTCACAGTGCTAAAGAAAGTGAGGAATAATTTGTTTATCAACCCTGGAATTTAGACAGGACTTGGCCCATGCTACAGCCTTTCATCAAATTCCAGAAAACCGGGCCAGGAGCTTTTCCGTAATCCTGTTAACAAACAAGCAAATAAGATGGAAAAAAATATTACTACTGAACAGCTAATGGAAGTGAGTGTGAGCCATTCATTCTCAGTTTATGGTTAATTTTGGGGAACTTTTGATTATGTTAAAGAAAATAACCTTTGAGACAAATGATTCTTTATTTAAATAGATTTTAAAATATTGATTTAATAATCAATGTTTTACTGATGCTTTGGGATATCAGTGGTTTACACTTGTGAGGTTGAGCACTGATGGGTTTGAAAGCTTATAATGTTGGTAAAGTAGGTTTGAGTAACGATTTCACAATTTCAATGTCTTGAAAATAAAGGTCCAGAGAAATGTAACTTTTTGAAATGTATTGTCGACAGAAAGTTTATTTTTTTGAGGGGAAATAAAACTGATTTTCCTTTACTTAGAGCCAAAAGATAACAAAACCACAGCAAGTCATTATATACATGTTAATATTACTGTATTCCTTCTCATACAACAGCCAGAAATACTGAAAATAATTTATACTAAGATGTTCTGGTAAATTATGCTTCTTTTATTCTGTTTTTCATTAAATCTGTGAAACACTAACTTTTAAAAGTATGTGTTGGTAATATCAACAAGAATAATATTTTTTTCTTTACTGGTTTAATGGATGTGACTGTGACGGAGTTCAGGCGACGAGTCTTGTTGCAACAGAAGAAATACATGAAACATAAAACAACTTAAAAGTAATTTTGGAAATAGTTCATCCAACATGAACTGGACAGTCCCATACATACATATAAGGCGGTCACACCTCCTGATCACATGTCAGTTCACCGTTTTCTGGTCTTTTTGCTGCTGCTTGTTGGTTTGCCTTCAGTGGTGGTTTTCTTTGGAGGTGTTGGGATTGGTACTGGTGGTGAGGAAGGTGGTGGTGTTTTCTTTTTCTCTGCACAAACAAAAACATTTACCACCTTTGTGTATTAATGCTGGCTCTCAGTCTGACTTAGAAGTTAATATAACTTTTAGTTTAATCTGTACCTTCACTACTTTTCTCCAAGCTGGGCCGACCCTGAAGTTGTCTCTCCAGGTCCTGAATCTTCTCCAGTGCTGTCTGCAGAGCTTCCTCAGCCTTTAGGGCTCGCTGCTCCGTACATTGGACTCGCAGCTCTGAATCACTAACACACACATGGAGGGAAAACTTCATAACCTTTGAACATTTACAAGTCAAAGAAGTTCAATCTCTATTTCTGAACAACCACAGAAATGTGGCTGAGACTAAGGTCCTTGGTTGTAACTGAGCTGGACAAAAATTAAGATGTCGTGTATTTATTCCCTCTGTGTCGTTCTGACGAGTCTGACTCTGCAATGTGTAAAAGTGTCTTTCTGGCTAATTATGAGAGGAAATACAAAAGCATGGATGTTCAGCTAGTATTGCAAATGCTGCACTATTTAAACTATGAAGAAACTTCTATTCCCATGTGGCATAGATGAGCTGATAGCCAGTGAGTATTTAAAAAGGCACATTTACTAACTGGATATTTATCGGTATTTTGTCATTATTAAAAACATTGACAGTTAGCAAGAACATTAGTGAAATAAAACAGATTTTCCCACTTAAAGGAGATGTGATCGATATAGATTATCACAGTATCAGTATACAGAGTATCACAGAAATATACCAGTTCCAGTCAACAATAACAAAGTTAACGTACCGCAGTTCCTGCTGCACTAATCCTAATGTGGTCAGATCACTTAAAGCTTTCTGGGCTCCATCTGCTGTTGGAGAAACAACCAGCTCAGTCTGAGAATCAGAGACAGAAAGATGGATGATGAGAGAGACGGACTGTTTGTTCAGTTCTATGCACAGTTGAAGATGTGCTACTAACACTGAAAAGGTGTGTGACTTTATAGTCTGACCCCATTTAGGTGAACACTGCTCTCTCCCAGCTTTCTTTGTGTAATGTTCCCATCATAGCTGATCAGCTTCACCACTTGGCTCTCACAAACCGTAAGCTTCCCCTGCAGGACAACAATAACAACAACACAATTTTAACAGGTTAGTCTGAACATGTGACAACAATGAACATGTGAAACAAGCTGTGCTCCTTTCATGAGAACCATTTGTTACCCCTCTAATCCTCAATTGAATTGGTTCCTTCAAACTGTAGAGGTGTAGGTTTGTGGAAACTGTATGGGTATGGGTACAAATATTTACAATAGGCTATGTAATTTAGCATATTGGCTTGAGAGAGGTTTTGTCTTATATTTCTGTTAAGGACCCCCTTGAAAATGAGATGTTCATCTAAAGGGTTTATCCTTTTAATAAATGTGTCTAAGCTGTTGGGTCTTTAACACAAATCTGCAAATATTACCTGACCTACACATTTTCATGTTCCAGACAAACCTAGGATGTTTTAGCTCAGATCTATTATTTTTTTTCACTAATGTGACTAGAGTGAAGAACACTTGATGGAGACGATTTTAATACCCGACAAACCTCTTGTTGGTTATCACGTCCTTCAGCAGCGCACTGTGGGAAAACACGAGTACCATCACTGCCATCATCATTATGATCCTGATTAATCCACTGCACATTATCATTATCAGAATGCATGTTATAAAATAAATAAAAGCTAGGGCCACAATAATTTTAAATGATCCCCTTTGAGTGAGACACAAAACCAAAAATATTTTAGCAAATAATAAACTTAAGAGACTTAAAGGAATGGAATAAGGGGTCATAGATGTGTTGTCTTCACTAAAAGCACAGTGTATGACTCACCTCTCTCTGTTCTGCCTCAGTCTCATCTTTGACCTGACTGGCGGCTGTAGGCTCTGCTGAAACCTCTGGGTTTACCTATATACACACACAAAATCCCACAAAACAAAACTGACTTTTGACCGGGACAAAACTAAATGATGCTTTGGTTTATCTTTCATTCCACTTACGTCTCTCACAATTTTCAGATCTCACTTTCTGCTTTGAGATTACCTCGATTTGATTGGGTAACTGATGTGAGTTTCAGGCCTTAACTAACATTAAATACTCCATCAATGACAATCTCTCCACTGATGTCCGTTCTAATTGACTGTAGTATCAGTATCATTGTCAGTCACTTAACACTTGACTTTCAAGTCATTTCTCCAATTAGAAAGAGACTAATTAAAGACATAATTTAATCAATTGCTAATAAATGAAGTATATCCATGTGGGTTTTATTTTAATTGATTGCTCACCGGAGACTCCATGCTGTCTGCTGGAGAGCCCTGGACATCACTGTTGGAGGCAGGGTCAGCCTGTAGGACAGGCAGGTGCACAGGACCACCTGTCACTCCTGACAGCAGGATTATACAGGTCTCCACCCAATCAGTGCACTCCCTCTGAGGACAGACACAACAACAACACACACACAGTACACATGTGCATGTGTTAACCTTAGCCTAGCCTTTGACTGGAGTATGGCTCCCTCTTCTGGAATTTTGGAATATTTGAACACACAAAAGGAAAATAGATCATGCCATTCTCAAAATTGAACGGCTGTTCTGTCTAAAGGAGTGATTACAGGTGAAATGTAAAAACATGCAGCTTTAAAGTTACTACCTGTTATTATATTCTGCACCAGAACTTTGTTTACCTGCAGCTTCCTGCACTCATTCATCTCATTGTCACCTCCAACTTCATGTGGGTTTTGCGAAATCTGCTCCTCTAGAATCAGTTTGCAAGAGCTGGAGTCAATAACAAACATTTTCCTGTTAAGTAAATTCTGGAAAAGACACGTTTTTGGTGATCCTTTAAATATCAAAGTGACAACTTTAAACTTTTCATACTTTAGTCATCATTGAATTTCTGTGTGCTCTTAACATGTATCATGTCAATGGGTTATCTGTCCTCTGTAGTACAGTTCAGTGCAGTATCTGCATAAAACAACTAAGTTTAGTGAAAGTTTTTACCTGCTGATGTATCTGGAAAAAAAGTCCAGTTTCTCAGCCACCGCTGTGGCATCCTCATCCAGTGTCTGCAGTGAGATGTTTGTAATATACTGGTGTTCCCATTCCTGGTAGTGGTCCTCGCTGTGGTCAGGTACGATGAGGAGCAACAGATCCAACATCCAGCGGGTCTGAGCCATGTGAACAGAACTGACCTGGTGGGAGAAGTAAGTCTAAAACTCAGGAGAAGCATCTTGTACCATTACAGCAAACACATTCATTAAATATCTAATCATGTACATCTAACCTTTTTTTGTTCACCTATGTGAGACATAACACCTTAGAAAGGGTTTTGGTCATTTTCATATGTCTGTGTAATATGTGAATATCAGGTTCATGGAGCTGATGTGCATTAACCAGGCTGGTACTGACCTCCTCACTGAGTCTTTGGTTCTCACCATCAGTGAAGTTGGACAGGCTTGTTATGAACTCCTGCACTTTCTCTATCAACTTTTCTGTCTCTGTACTGTTTGAACAAGTAAACAAACACAGCAGACAAAGGAATATTACATTTCAGAATGAAAAATATAGTAGTATGTAGTATAGTTTAGTATTTATATCAGTCTTGCAGCCAGTTTTTATCACAAGCAATAAATATAACAAGATTATAAAAACATAGAAAGTTAGACAGTCAAAGAAACTACAAACTTTCTAAGGGTGTTATCAAACTCAAACTAAAACCTTCCCTAAATGTGTGTGTATGGTTTCCATATATGGAAAAAGTACTTGCAATAGTTCACAGATCACAAATGTTTGATTCACAGACAAACAGAATATCTTGCATTGATAACTGTGAAAATCATCATAGGAGTAATTTAAACTTCTCTACATAATGTTGATAAATGGGGCATCAGCCTTTCACACACCAAACTTACTATATGTCAGAGTTGGTTTTGTCCTTATTGTTTTCTCTCTGTATGTTGGTGACGTTCTGAAAGGCTTTTTCAGCCAAACTCTGCCAATTACGTAGTGCCTTCTCCAGCTTCAGCCAGTCAGAGACAGACATCATTTCTGGCCGGCACATTGCTGCACCGAGCTTGGAAACCTGGGACTCCATCAATCCGAGCAGTGAAGTGATCTGTCCGTGGATCCCTGAAAGAGCATGACTGGAATCAGTTTCAGCACTTAGGTCCATATCTTAAGGATTATATCACACAATTAAATTATAATAAAGCATTAAGGAAAAACAAGAGACAGATATATGAAGATTTTACGACTATGGCTTGTGAGTGTGTGTAAGGAACACACACCGTGACACTCACCAAGTTTCTGATTTAGCAGCAGGCTATTCCCTTTGTTTACGTATATAAAATTGGACTCCAGTTAAGCAAAAACAAAAGCACTGCCAAGTGAAAGTATAATATTTTCGTACCTGCCTGTAAACCTCAAAATCACAATTTCTAGTTCATTTTTTAATTATTTAAAATTGCGTCTCTACCAGCCCTCACCACTCTCTCCAATGACTTGGGTGTCCAGCTGTTTGAGGAGCTCAGATAGGACCTTGTCTAGGTCTCTTAAGGCCTGTTGGCCTTTACGGGGTTCACCATCAGGAGAAGGATGTCTTCTGAATAGCTCAAGGCTCATATTCAGCCAACTCTCCAGGACATGGCCAAGCCTTTCCAGTGTCTGCTGGCAGCAAAGCAGCTTCTCACCTTGGTAGCGTTCACACATGAGGGCCAACGTCTGCCAAGAAAACAGAAAACAGAGGAGGACTTTTGGATAACAAAGGAAACCTGCTGTTAACTAGACATACTGTATGAGTTTAAAATGTCCACTAGATATTTGGAACTTAATCTAGAGGAAAGATGCCTAAATAGCCACAGAAAAGAGACAGAAAAATACCTTCATGCTCATAATAGTTTGTCCTGGTCAAAACATTGTTTGAACATCAAGCCTAGTGTTCAATATTTCAGCTAGACAATAACAATGACCACAGTGAGAAAAACACAGACAGAAGAAACAAATGTACTGTCTTACATTTGACCACTGCTTCAAATCAACATGAATCTTTTCCAGTGAAGCTTTCTCATACTTTGGGTCAGGACACCTTAAGAGAGAGTAAGAGCATTTAGCAAAATACACACTTACAATCTCCTCCTCTCAGTGCCTTTGCTAAACATCAACACTATACTGGGAAAAAAGACTCAGTAAGTGCTAAATAAGATGATTACAGCTTTCCAGAAAATCCTATTTTCTGTAACTGATGGTGCTTCATCTTTGCTTGTGCTTACTTGTTCTGTGTGGCGCAGAAGGCCAGCCACTTAGCGATGCCCTGCTGAATGGCACTGATCTGTTCACACTGAGCATGCTCAGTCTTCTTCAGCTGGGACATGAAAGCAGTCAGCTGCTCTTTCCAGTAGTCAGACAGCTGCATGATGGTATTCAGGTCCTCTGTGTCCTACAGCAAATTGGTCACTGTCATAGTCAGAGTGTAATTGAACCACCAGGAACATTTCCAAAGCGTTATCCAGGCAATTACGTTGCCATGAGCAATACAGAAAGTGTTAAAAATAGGAACTACATTGTTACCTTCAAAGCGAGGTAAAGACTGCAGTGCTCAGCTGTCTTGAACCAGTTCTGCGCGATGACATGCAGCCGACTGACCAGCTGCAGCTTCTTCACACTAATCACCTAACAATCACAGAATAATTTGATCCTTAAAATCCATACATCAAGTGGGCAATAACTATCCATATATTAAAACAATGACTTTCTCATCCCAACATGACAGCACATCACCTCCACATAAAACTAACAGACAAGGTGATTAGAATTGAAAGAAAAAACTACATCATGGCTCACAGACCTTCAGTGCAAAGCAGAAAGTGAGCTGGCTCCAGCAGTCTCTTTCCTCAGTCATCTGGAGCAGCTGAGCCTCAAGGCGACCCCTCTGCAGCTCATACAGCTCGTGGTAACCCTGGACAACACTGAGAAGAGTGAATGGACAATTTGAGAGGGAACACGTTTATGTTGCATGTGCACTGTGTGCTAACTGAACTGCCCCATCTCAGAATAATTTTTTTTAGTTTTTTTCAGGCAATAATTAAGGTAACAATTAAAACAGAACACTGCATTATAACATGGATACACTGATAGCAGTACCTGGTATCCAGTATATTAGTAAGTAGTTGTTTCTACAGTGATACTCTTCATATGCATCACACTGTTCATCATAATGTTCACGCTGGTGAATTTTGCAATGCATGATGAAAAATGTGTTTTGGACAGAATGAACAGTGGTTGAGTTCAGTCCTGTGAGGGACTAACTCTGAGTTGGTGTGAGTCTGCTCAAGCGCCCCAGCCAGCTGTTGGTGAGCGCGCTCTGCCTGCTGGGAAACAAAAGCATCATGGTCTCTGATTCTGGAGAGTTCCCTGTGAAGAACATGCACACGAGTTACACACACATAAGCAAACACATTTCTCATAAGCACACATTGTAGTTAGTTGTTTTTTATTTCTTGCATGTATTGTTTCCTCTTTAAATAGAATCACTCTTTGAACATGTCCAAGTGCTTTAACAACAAACAGTAATTTCATTCATCACGGCCCAGAAGACCAACACCTGACCTACATACATGTTGAGCTGCTGGATGGATTTCTTGATGTGGTGGATCTCCTCAGTGAGCCGGCGGTCCAGAGCCCTCTGTGCCACTGCCTCAGTGTGCAGAGCCTTCAGACGGCTGGGGATTCGCTCAAGCAGGGACTGGTAACGCTGTCTGGACACACAAAGACAAGAGCTGCTGGGAAAAAGGCTTCCTGGGGTCATTACTGGAAAATATTTTCTAAAAATGTCAATTTCTCCCAATGTCAAAAAATGTATCAGAATTAACTTGAGGTAACACAAAAATAATATAGTTGCAGAATCATGCTTAACTTTATAGGTTCTTATTTACATCAATCAGTGCTCATGAGACATTAAACATGTAGGCACTGTCCTAGTGTGTTGGCTGCTAACCTGAGTTTGGAAAGCAGCTCTCCTCTTTCAGCACAGCCCACGCTGACCTGCCTGATCAGTTCATGGAAAACAATGTTGTAGATGTTCTGCTCAACCTGCACCATCTCCAGCAAACCCTCCATCTGTAAAACATTTCATTTCACTGTTCCTAACATGTAAAGATGGCTATACTTCCTGAAGAATCTCAGAGCACATGTGTTTTTCATACACACATTATACATATACTGTAGTTATGACAGAATGGTTACCAGGCGGCACACTAAGTGTATTTAACAAATGGTGTTTTTGATAAATATCCAAATCTATATATAAGCAGCTCAAAAGCCTGATGTTGCACCTGTATGTATTTTTCTCTGTACATTAATCCAACACAGCACTAGTGTCAGCCATAGATGCACACAGCAGCCTGTGTACTTTCTGTTTGTCTGCCTACCTGGGAGAGCTCAGTCAGCTCCTCACTCTGCTGATCCACTCCAGCCTTCTCCAGCATGTCGTCCATCATCCTCATCAGCTGGACCACTTCCAGTCTGCCACTGGGCCTCCTGGACACACAGAACATACACACAGCTCCTACCTTACCAGCACTTTCCTACCTAGAATTAAGATTTACCACCACAAAATCACAAAACAAAATCCTCAAGTAAAGACTACTTGACTAAAGGTTAACTGTATATTAGACTAATTGTATTTGTGAACTCACAGTGAAGGGAAGACCCGTAGCTTCTGCTCATCATCCTGTAGCTGCACAGTGAAGGCACTGGGAAGGAGAAGCAACATAATCAACATATAATAATATGAGGGTGCAAAATGTACATGAATAAACCGGATGAACTTAATAAAGCAGACTCACTCCTCAAAGAACTCAAGGCTCCGCAGCCCTTTGTTTTTTACAATGTGATATTCTTCAGGGATAAGACTTTCTGACACACTCGAGTTCTGAAAGACAGAGTGGTTGTGATGATCACCTCACACCGTGTACTTGTATAGATGAATATGAGTAAATGTGAATTTGAAGTCAGTACTATTACAGTATTTGTAAAAAAAAATAAAATAAAAAAAAAGCTATACAATCTTCTGCTACTAAATATGTTAAATTTAATTTGAATTTTATCCAAACTTTGAAACCAACTCTCTAGTTACTGTATATTACTGATTTTGAAGTAAGCACATTATGTAGTTTAATTCTGCATGTTTTCCCTTCATATATACAGTATATCTTTTATCCCTTTGGTGCTTTTGGGAGTAATGGAGAACTACAGTTGTTGAGCTGAATTAGCATGTCTATTTGTGCATCTGGTGGATTTTGGTATGTTACAAAGCACTGCTTTTGATTTTACCACATACGCTGCTCAGTAAAAGGCCAGAAAGTCATCAGGTCAGCAGATCACCTGTGTGTCTCCAATGTCAGTCCTGTCAGTCAGTGGTGGGAGGGTTGTTGTCTTCTTCTGGGTTACAGCATCACACAGGAACGAGATGTCCCTTTATGGACACCGTCCAAACCAAATGGGGAAAAAGAAATGTAGAAAGCAAAATTTGAGACTTTTTGAGACATCTAATGCTGCTCTGATTTTGATTTAATTATCTGATTAAAGTGAACTAACTTCTGACAGAACCTAAAGTGGTGCTAGGTGTCCTGTTATTAATATGCCAAATCTAAACCATGGTGGGTTTATTTCCACCCTGTCCTGCATTAGTGTTGAGGGTAAACATGCACAAATGTGTTGCTGTAATGACTGATACAGTTTGTGCATTTTATGTTTTACTAGATAAAAAAATTAATTTTCAGTTCAAATTGAATCTTTTGTAGATGCATAAACACTGTTTATGTCTTCTTTGCCTGGCTGACCTGCCGGCTCCAGTCATGGATGTTGGCTGCTCCAGAAAAAACTTGTATTTTTTGCGTCCGAGAGGGTGATGCCAGACTGCATCCGGCCGTCTGATCCCACTTCCCTGCATTTGAGGTATACATATGTTAAGAACAACGGTGTAAAGTGCCACACAGCAATAATCCTCTTAGATAAATATGGGGATTGAAACTACCTTGCAATGCCGATGGTGTGCAGTGTGCCCCAGTGTGCTTCTGCTGCCGACAGTGGAGGTGAGGCTGACCAGCAGTTCATCTGGGATGATGTGGTTGTTGCCAGGAGGAGGTTGTGTCCTCCTGCTCTCCACTGGGACTTGGAAATTTAGTTCTGTCACAGAGAAAAAAATATTAAACAAAGCAATGTTTAACTCTGACTTTGACTCTGGCCTGAAAGAGGGTTCATGTGTCTCACAGTTTTATATTTTAACATCCCGTCCATATTTTTCTTGGATTAAGCTCAAGCAACAAGTAAATACAGCACTTCAGACTTCATTTTGTTTGATTTATCAAAACCTTGGGGAAAGTGGGGGGCTACTGTGCATCAGATGGAATATTTTAGTTCATAGTGGATAGAAGAGCAATTGGGTAATCTGGAAAGCAGGAAGTGACAAGATGATGAGCAGTGCATTTCAAACTAATTGAGACTTATTGTGTATTAGTTTATCTCAAGATTATATTTTTCTAGACACACAAATGTACCAGTGATGGAATGTAACTAAGTACACTTACTCATGTACTGTACTTCATTTTGAGGTACTTTTACTCCATTACATTTAGCTGAAAGCTTTAGTGACTAGTTACTAGTAGCGTTTAGGTTTACCATGAAAAAGTGGGGCAATTCTGCATAATGAGTACCTTTATTAATCATCTTGACGTTGATACTTTTGTACCTTTACTTAAGTAAGTTTTGAATACAAAAATACAAGACTTTTACTTCTCGTAGAGTAATTAACAGTGTGTTGTAAGTACTGATGGTAATCATGCAAAAGTTTGTGGCTGTAATTCTAACTTACTACATGTGAGGTGATGAGTGTCTTGTTAGTATGATTAATGTTTTCCTGACATTACCTAACTAATGTGTTGTTTTTTTTATCATCCACCTGTAAGATGAGCACTGTAACGTTAAGCTAACCTCCCCACTGACTGTAAGGGACCGTCACCTCTGGTGTCCAGTTCTTGCTGCGGCCTCGATGAACCCGGCGCTGAACTGGCTCTCATGGACGCAGACATCCTAGACTCACGGTGGAGACGTTACAATCGGGTTTTGGCTACCAAATTTCGAAACTTTATCAAAGTCATGTGGGCGAGAAGCTCGTTTTATTTGCCAAAAAAGAAACCGTCCCTTCCGCTCTCCTCTGAGATCCAACTTCCTGGTTGCGTTTCCATGGGAACGACTTGTGGTTTCCCTGGACACTGAAGAAAGACACCTGTAACCCTTTGGTCACGAGTTCGTAAACGTAGCACAAGATAGACACATAAATTATATTCAATGAAAATGAAAAAATGCTGTTAAAATAAGAATGTTTTAAATATAGAAATATTAATCGTTTTTTGTATCAATTATCGAAACGCAAAGTGAATGAACAGAAGAAAAATCCGAATCAAATCAATATATATTAGAATTGTAATCAATCATTAAATTTTAATCATTGTCTAATTTCTAATTTCTCTACAATTTTAAATTGATTTTTGATAATTAAGATTATTAGGCCTATATCATATAGTGATATTCGGTTTTATTAATTATTTTAATAATAATGTTTTTAATTTCTCTTTTTTTGGGTTACCTTACAGTCATGTACTGTCGCTAGAGGACATTTATGTGTATCTAGTTAACTTTTGAAAGGCTATCCAACCCGTTTCTATGATATTTAAATCATCAGTTTGCCTTCTGTCTGTGCAGGGAGATTTCTGTAACTGCCTCCCATGTAATCCGTCTGTGCCCTCTTCTGCCCGGCAGGCTGTGTGTAGCCTGTTGAACGCCACTCTGTGGTCTTTTTTTGAATTTCATGTGTGATGAAGGCTCTTGATGGTGCTCCGTCAAGCGGAGAAGTGTGCATCAAGTGGATCTGGAGTTGACAACAGATGAGTCGCAGCAGGCAGACGGAGGAGCAGAGAGATCCGCGTGTGACAAGACTTCGATACAACGATCAGGATGGTTTCCTGTCACGATTATGGATTTAATTCGCTATTATACTTTTAAATTACTCGCATGCACAATTCTCATCTCATCACTGGTTGTGATAGATGGTAAGTGACTGCTTCTTCTTTTTCTTCTTTTTCTTCTTCTTCTTCTTCTTCTTCTTCTTCTTCTTCTTCTTCTTCTTCTTCTTCTTCTTCTTCTTCTTCTTCTTGGCTCTGAGTTGAGTTTCTAGTTTTTACTTGTTATTTTACCTTGAATACTTCTTTATAGTGTGATGCTGTGGCTGTATAATCATCATACCTTTCCGTAGTTAACTAATAATCATGTAATTTGGAGAAGTTGATGTTGCATCCCCCCCATTTCACCGTGCAAGATGCCTGCAAGTACAACACTATTTCATAACGTTTGTTTTATTAACGTTTTCTTGCAAGTTCCTCTAACCATGAAATGAAATAGAACTGAATACAGATTGATATACCAGCTTTTGTGTTTTGAGCTGGCTTGTATTTTAACTAGTCCATGCTTGGAATATCAATTAACACTGTGAGAGTTGACATCATTGCATAGTAATTTCTACACATTTTCTAGGGACAAAAAGAAATCTAACAATGGGGGGGTGTGAGGATTGGGGGTGGTTGCAGGTTTGTGGATAAGTGATTGGACTGAAGGGGGGAGGCAGTTTATGTCTCTGCAGCTTTACAAAACACCCACAATGTCATGTCTTCTTATCACCACTGAAACAAACAGACAGACAGATACAGCAGCAACATGCGTCTGTCAGGTGCCCCACATGTGCCATTCGAGGACCTTCAGATAGGCCCAGACAAAGACCTCTTCGAAGTCATTTGCATTTGAAAAACGCCTTACATGCTGTGGGAGGGGATGTGTGGTTGGCTGGAGCTGTGTCTCAAACAGGCAATAGGCCTGGCTGTGAATCCTCTGAACTCTGCCTCAGGGGAAAACTGCAAGACCAGTGGATTCAGTAAACAGCAGCTCCTGCAACATACACTAACTGTCATGGTTTTGGGGGAAAAAAACACAGATAGTCACTGGTGATTTATTCCCCATGGTCTATTTTTGTAGACATAACACTGCTGCAACCTTTAATCTGGTTTGAATTTACTGGCTTATCATGGTTGTGATGAGAGCTAATATAGGCATATGGTCAGATCATCACCACAGACACCCACGATCTCCATCACATCCCCAAAACACACAAAACCCATACCTCCAAGTCCAAGTCTAGACATGTATAAGCTGATTGTGGAGAATTGTCTGTGAAACTGATTGACCTCCCCCAATGGCCCAAGAATGGTGTCTGAGTTTGTGAAGATGGAGCAGTGTAAGTGTAATTGCACTCTTCTAAGTCTCTATAGTCTGCACTCTGCCTGATTGTGCTCTTGAAGAGTGATTACTGCCCACTATTATCATCTGTAAGGAAGATTATTGGGATATCTCAGCGCGGCTATTTGTGGCCACCCGGCTTCATAATGATGTTGAATCTTTCTTGCATCAATCATCCAAAAAACACTTGAACACAAATCTTTCAGAAATGTGGTGCAGTCTGATCATCATCGAATAGAGGCAGTACTTGTTCAGCTGATTGTAAACCTCCTTTTTGTGGCATAATGCCTCTGTGGCCCCTAATGCACATTCCATGGATTACCAGGATGATTGCATCCAAGCTCGCGGGCGTTTTCCTGCCTGGAGTGGGGCAAGTTTGAGATGCCTCATGGTTGCTATTTGTCTTTGATGTTTCTTGCATATATAACTGCTGTAGGGGGGAAGTCTCAAGGTAGACGTGATATATGATTAGAGACTCAGGAGGTGTGAATAAGCAATGCATCTTCATAGGATTGAGGTGCTCAAGAAGTTTGATTTTAAAGTCAGAATGAACTGTTTAACCTTTTAGAGCTTTCTTCAGCAACTCGCTGCAACATCTTTTAGAAAATGATGATGGTGCTATCTCAGACTGCTCAAATCCACAGAATTTGAGTTATCTTGAATATTTCAATCAAATGAAACATTAAAGCCATTAAAATTGACATCATAACATATTTGAATGTGAACTCTTCTTCTTATATTTCTTTCTATATTACTGGTGTTTAAGGGGTTTAAGAAGTTAAGGACATTTGCCAAAACTATTCTAAAAATGTTGTTATTCATTTGAG
>CAFUXE010000704.1:217651-228895 GCA_903364295.1 Serranus cabrilla
ACTATTAGCGCACTAAAACAATTTTACCATATAAAAGACATGGTGTTGAAGTGCACGTCTTTAATGACATCAAATTCCTTGAAATGCAATATCATTAGATTTTTTTTTGATGTGTAAGAATTTTTTTAAGTAACAAAAATAAACATTAAATTGTGATTTAATTTGATTGATTTTAACATAAACACATTTCTTTAATCTTTAATGGACCTACATGTTCAAGTCATAGACAGACTGAGAATTATTTCCTTTCCTTGTTCCTGTTGAGGATCAAATGCTGATCCTATAATTAGTATGTACAGCATGTGTTGACTGAAATGAGACGTAAAGCCGGAGCTCTAGCACCGCGGCATTAACGTCCTGCTGATTAAAACATCACATCATGTAAATAAAAGGAGTAAATGCCTGAAATTGGATGCAGTAACTATGGAAATAGATTGAACACAGATGCCAAACAGTGAAATTGGTTACCATGGCAGCAAGCCACAACGCCTTGAGAGGCCCTTGCATTTAAAATCGTAGCACTGGCAGCTGCTGGATTGTTTTCATCTCAACAGGAGTAAAAGAGCTTCATGCCAGACACGATCAACCTAAAGAGCATGTCTGCCACATCAACGTACATTAATGCAACAATTCTTACAGAGGATGAATTGAGTCATTCAAGGGGTTGTTTGGACTCTATTCTTTGTGTAGTAGTCTCGTAGCTTTTTGGGGAGTTTGACCTGCTCATAGGGAGAAACTTTTCATAATAAAATGGTGATAATTTGGTTGATGCCTAGAAGTAAGGAAGCAACTTAATATACACACAACCAAATGTTATGCAGCACATTCATCATAAGTCATCAATGCACTGTTCGATGTCATTTAAACAATATATATGTTGTTTTGCTCCAAGATTAAAACAATTGAAATGTGAAGAAACATAGTGCAGATCTATTTAATATCTATATTAAAACTCTTGATCTCTACAGCCTAAGTACCAATAATAAAGACATTGTGTCATATCAATAAAAATGTGAATGTGTAAATGTGATCTGTTCATAGGTGCATCCCCTGACAGGCTGCCTTCACCAGCAGACCAGTGCTCTTCAAACCCGTGCCAAAACAGAGCGCTGTGCAGGATCCGTGGGGACGGCTACTCGTGCTTCTGTGTGCCGGGGTTTCAGGGTGCTCACTGTCAGATTGACGTGAACGAGTGTGTTTCACAGCCCTGCAGGAACGGAGCCACCTGTGTGGACCAAGTGGGCAGATTCTCCTGTCTGTGCTCTCCTGGGTTCACTGGTGAGTGGAAAGAACAGTGATGAGGCTCCCAAGACAATCATTTGAAGCCTAAAATAACAGATGGCTTTGTGATGAGATATTTATGGGATCAAGGGATTCCTCACCAGAAAACTACTGTGGTTATTTGTGTGAATGTCTAACCTCTCTTATGGATTTTTTTTAATGATAAAACGTAACATGGGTTATTAATGTTGTCACAGAGCTTCTGTTTAAACGAGTCTGAACATGTGGTTATTTAATATCAGTTATGATTGTTCAAAAAAACACCCCTGCTACATCTAATATGATGATTCAATGTCTTGTTGGGATAAAATTTGTCACATTTATTCTACATTTCTGCCCTGCATCATTTCTGGATCTTATTTGTATTTTATCCTGTTTAATGTTTTAACTAAAATAAAAAACTATCCATTTAAAGATAAAATTAACTCACTAAACCCCAATGGATCAGTCTGCTGAAGGAGATAACTTTATGAGAAGGCAAAATACATTCAGTGACTCATGTCAAATCTTATATTGTTGTTTTTACTACATTTAGGCAGTCTAAATAACATCTTAGTTGTTACTATTTAATCATAGTAATCTTTCCATCTTTAGATTATTGTGGGATAGTATGATTATTGTAGTGCAAAATATATCAAAGATATATTGTATCCAATTTTTAGAATTGCAAACAGCTGCAGAAGCCTTGCAGTGAGATAAAAGAGCAATCCACACATGATCACAGTCAGTACACATGAAAGCTTTGTTCATTTTTGCCCCCTGCCCCTCAGACGCCCTCTGACATCTGTCCTGCTTTCATGTTCACAGGGGCCACTTGTGAGGTACAGATTGATGAGTGTCAATCACAGCCATGTCTCAATGGCGGCAGTTGCTATGACTACGTCGGTGGCTTCTCTTGCACCTGCCTGCCTGGTTTCCAGGGACACGAATGCGAAATCAACATCGACGAGTGCCAAGAGCAACCGTGCCAAAATGGGGCTCTGTGTATAGATGGGGTGAATGAGTAAGTGGCCCAGCTCCAAACGCTGAAAATAAGAAATTTCAGCTCTTGCCAAGTTCAGAGAAATGTTTCATCCAGTACAGATTCCTAAAAGATTTAAAATTTACTCCTAAAAACACAGATTTTAGGGAAATACTGTAAGTAATCTCATTGATTTGGTTTGTGAATCCTTGATTGTCTCAGCTACAGCTGTGACTGCTCTCACACAGCCTTCACTGGCAGACTTTGTGAGACACCTCTGCCTCCATGCCTCTCTGAACCCTGCTTCAACAGCGCCATCTGTAAGGACAACCAGGGTAACTACACCTGTGAATGCTGGCCAGGTACATGGAGCACTTTCTCGCTCAGTTAACAAGGGACAGAATGCATTTCTGAGTTACAGGTTTTGGAGACAGTTAGGTTAGAGAAACAGATGGAGCTGCTGGTGACAGAGTGAGCTAAGACAGACAGTGGTTGACTCCAAACATAATCAAGCTTATAGCTGCATGACGCTGCAACCAAACCACAATCCTGGCTCTTTTACTTAACTAGCCCACAGTTGTATGTGCTGTAAATCTTATAAATTAGTCCTTTCAGAAACACTGTCTGACTTCCTCATTCCAGGGTTTGAGGGACGTCAGTGTGACATCGACATCAATGAGTGTGGCAGTGACCCCTGCATGCATGGAGGCCGCTGCATTGAGAGGTCGTGGCAGGCTCTGTATGGCAGCGAGCCTCTGCTGCCCGAACGCTACGACCAACAGCATGCTGCGGGCTACATCTGCAGCTGTCCCCCAGGAACTACAGGTAATTTATTCCAATTAGCCAAATTGAATTAATTAGGAAGTCCTGATAGTGTGTACAGTCAGATGTCCGATCAGGGGGATAAGCATTTTCTGATTGGAGCCAAATAGTACTGTTTATGTTATATATTTAGAAAATAGTAATAAACTAACTTGTATAAAAAGTAAAAGTAAAAAATGTTGTTTATCTTGGCCCAAGTGCACATAACCCACAGTAGGTGAAGTTGAACACTGAAGTTGTGGTAAAACAAAATGTATATAATGCACTTACAGCTAAAGCAGATGAT
The DNA here is from genome assembly GCA_903364295.1 of Serranus cabrilla. NCBI lineage: Eukaryota > Metazoa > Chordata > Actinopteri > Perciformes > Serranidae > Serranus > Serranus cabrilla. The sequence goes on from CAFUXE010000704.1 coordinate 221,002, forward strand.
GAAGCAGTCAAAGTAAACTATTGGTCATCAGTCCCTGGATTCCAGCTTTCCAGTGTCAAGTTTTTTTGTCACATTTTTTTAATTTAGTGCCCCCATTGGTTGAAAAAAAAAAAGAAAAGTAAAGAAAAGAGGTGAAATATGCAAAAGAAACACAATTCTATGTAGTAGTAGTAGTAGTTTTATGTATGAATGTATAATACTGATAGATGTATAAGGGACAACTGGCATATCAATTTAGATAAATTAGAAGTTAAGTATAGGAAACTTGGTGTGCAGGTCATATAATTGTCCAAGACTCTATATGATAACATTCACACATCCAGCATGTAATGTTTCTGCATTGATATCCAGAGAAGCTTTTCACTGTTGTGGGAATTTTAAATCAAATTATACCTCCCAGTTGCAAAAGCAGAAAATCCTGGTTTCCCTGCTTACACAAGACTTGATCTACAGTAGCAATGTAGGTAAGACTGTGAGCTGCCTGCTGAGGTTTGTGTTCTATAAATTGACTCTCTGCCAGTCGCTGTGGCAATGACTCAGTAAGGTGGCCAAATAGCATTAGTGTAATCCCCAGGATCTGGCTTTGCCGGTCTCCTGACTGGAGCCACTCAGCCCGAGGTTGTTGTAGAGAAGTAGACGAGGAGCAGACCTCCACTGGGATGGCATGTACACACACAAACTAATATGGTGCAGTTGGACAAGTCTGGGGCTATCCTGGGGGAAAAAGTGACGGCATGATGTGGACACCCGCACCATGGATCTGGGGGATTTTGTTGCTTGGAACAGGTAACAGAAGACCTTTTTGTATCAATAGATACTTAGCAAAGGGATTACATAACAGGTTTTTAATTCCTGCGTTGTTTTTTTTTTTTTTTACCAATATAAAACAAATACACCTGTTTCTACAGTATGTTTCTGCAACATGCTGTGTTAGCAATATAACTTAGAGTTATAAGTTATACTGTACGTTCGACAGTACAAATTTCAGATGTTAATAGCACAATTTCTGGAGACAAACAGCCAATGTTAAGAGGATAATAAACTAAAAAGGTGGTAGGGTTTGGTAGGGTTTATGTTATACTATATCTGGGTTGTGGAGAGAGTAAAATACACCACCAGCACAGAGCAACAGGTTTCATACCCAACAGTCCGGCTTCAGGTAGGGCTAACTTTACTTGACATGTGTTCCCCAGGGACCAAAGAAATTTGAATAAAAAAGAAGCCATGATGGACATAAGAACAGCCATTTATCAAATATAGATAAAATAAATGGGAGAAAAACTGGGCACATGTCCAGTGTTTTCCTCACTTTCCTTCATTATGTAACTTGCCCCTTAATAACCTAGAACAAGCGTTACTTGTTTGTAGTAAACAGGAAGCAGGGGGAATACATTGTTTACAAGACCACTGAACAATGACAATAATTCCCTCCTCAGTGAGAAAGTTCATTAAAAACAGGCCATGGTACATAATTAACACTTCATTACACCTGTAAAATCTAATTCAATCCAAAACAACAGCTCTGCTATGAATTCTACTTTAACAAAGCCACTCCACTTTACCTTATGTTAATTATTTTGTTTGTAGTGAGTATGGTTTTGGAGTGTATCATATGAACAGGTGTTTCTAATTTTCTGGAACTCTTATGACTGTAAATAAGGTAGCCAAAATATTAGAAAATCCCCTCAGTGTAATGCAGTTCAGTTCAATACTACTGAAAACTACAACCTCAACAATAAACATGCAGCTAAATTAATGCTGTTATCTTTGTAAAGGCTGAATTTATGGCAGAGCTGTTGTATTGAACCACATTAGATTGTACAAGTGGCCAGTGAGTGTAGATCTGAATCTCTACATCTCAACTATGTATTTTGTAAGTTGCTTGATGTAACTTTTATTGTGTTAACAGGTTCCCTCTGCCAGGAGCTGATAAACCAGTGTGACCCCAGTCCTTGCCAGAATGGGGGCAGGTGTGAGAGCCGTGTTGGAGGCTACATTTGCCACTGCAACAAAAAGAGTGTCAACGGTGTCCTCTATGGAGGTCAAAACTGTGATGTGAGGCTAGTGGGCTGTGAAGGACATGAATGCCAGAACCAAGGCTCCTGCTCTCCTTTCCTGCTGGATGACAATCATGGATACACCTGTTCCTGCTCACCTGGGTTCACTGGACCCCTCTGCAACACCCCCACCACCTTCTCCTTTGAACGTAGAGGCTACCTGCTACTGCAGAGCCCCCTGGTGGATACAGTGGGTTCCTGCAACATCACCCTCAGCTTCAAGACTACTCTGCCCAGAACGTTGCTGTTCCAGCGAAACAGCAGGGGGCTGTTGCTGAGCCTGGAGCTGGATGAGGGGAGGCTTCATCTCTCACTGAGGAAGGAGCCCTCTGCTGGGGCTGAAGCAGAAAGCTCAATCCAGGTCCTGGAGCTTCCACACAATGTCACAGATGGAGAGTGGCATTCTGTAGAGGCTGTGCTCGGGAGCTGGATGTTCAGTCTGACACTCTTGGATGATGATGGGATATGTGGGAGCCAGTCCTGCCACAAGGTGGCCCCAGTCCAAAGCGCCCTGGCCAGGCTGGTGTCACCTCCTCAGAACACTTACATTGGAGGAGTGCTTCAGGATGGCCGCAGCGAGGACTCTCCACTTCCAGCATTCATTGGCTGCATGCGGGATGTGTTTGTGGACTGGCAGCTCATCGTCCCCGAGGAGTGGTTGAGCGACTCTGTTGTTAATGTGTCCCCCGGCTGCAGCCACAGGGACCGCTGCCTGGACGTGCCTTGCCATAACAGAGGACAGTGTGTCAACCTGTGGCAGAGTTACCAGTGCCGATGTCCAAGGCCTTATGAGGGGCAGGACTGTGAGGAGGGTATGTCTGCAGCTGTGAAATATAGACTTAAACAGGTGGTAAAATTGGGAAGTTACATAGTGGCAACACAGTGTGCAAACTGGGAGGAGATTTAGATTTTCTAAATCCTCTTGTGCCATCAAACTAGCTTTTTTGCACACACACACACCGAAAATATGAAAAGTTTCGGGGATAGCTTATCATCTAAACAATATATGTGTCTCTGGAGTCTTTAAGCTTCAAGATAACCCAATTAATTGAGATTGGAATAAAGAGCGCAGGTCATTCTCACTAAATTTCTTAATTTGGTAATTAGATAACATGGTCAGTTGCTGATGTGTAAGAGAAGATAAAGGGGTAGAGATGAGGCCGATCAAAAGCTACAGTAAAGGACGGACGCAGAGATCCTCTTATCTGACGCACTGGATTAAGGATATAAATGGTTCTATTTTGGAAAGACACAGAACATGCAAAGAAACAGTTGGATACTTTGTTCGGTACATCATAAACTAAATAATAAGTAGAATAAAAAAGCTGTATTTTGAACATGTCACTCAAGTTTTCTCTGCAAATACTGTATAGTTCAGTGTTCCTTCAGAGGATATCTATAGCCTCCTGAGTCTATCAAAGCAGATTACTGATCACACACATTTACTCACACCTACACACTTGGAAAAATCCACAGACACATTGGAGCTTTCAGAAGGTTTGTACAGTATATGACCTGTCATACACAGTGTGTTCTCACTGTCCTGCCCGCCACACAAGGTGACCAACCCACAGCGGAAAGTGCTGACAGTGGACACAGAACATACAGAACATGAGGGCTGGTGGTGGCTTAAATTTCCTCTTCCTGTGCCCAGTCTTCTCTGGACCTCAACATAAACTGCCTCAGTGTATTTTCCTCCAGTTAGTTCTGCAAAAACCCAAATCTAATATAATGCTATTTTAATAGGTATGAGTATTTTGTTTCCACACACTTACACTTCTACTGTGTGATATTGTTTTTATTTGATATTTTTATCAATAGATAATAGTTTTTCTTCAGAAAAAGGTTTTGGGTTCCTCTTCTGCTAATACAAGCATCTGTGTTAGGGTTAAGAGTAAAACAAGACATTTTGTTTGAGTTAATTGATACCCCAAAAACTCTCACATGCTGAAAGGCTTTGAGGATGTTTTCCTGATGTTGATGCCCTTTTCCTCTTTTTGCAGAACATGTGACCACACGCTTTGGGAACGAGGACTCTAACAGTTATGCAGTGTTCAATATCACAGAGGATCTGGGTCACAACCTCTCCATCTCTCTTTTCCTGCGTACAAGGAGGCAATATGGACTGCTCTTGGTGCTCGCAAACAGCAGCAGCCAGTACCTGCACATGTGGCTAGAGGACGGCAAGGTCACGGTTCAGCTCAATAACTTTCAGACTCTGATGGCGGAGAGTGCTGTTGATGATGGAGAAGTCCACTTTGTGAGTTTAGAGGTGGCGAAGGATAGTATGGCGCTGTATGTAGCGGCTCAGAAACAGGGCGAAGTGGAAGTCAGGACAGTAAATGTCCAAGCAGGAGACACTGTGTATATAGGAGGGCTGATGGACAACGGGTCCACTTCTGTGTTTGGGTTAGGGAATTTTAAAGGCTGTATCCAGGACCTGAGGATCAATGACAGGCGGCTGCAGTTCTTTGGATTGGATGCCTCAGTGAGATCTTTTCCTCTGGAGCTCATGGAAAACGTGATTGCTGGATGCTCTGGGGACAACACCTGCAGTGTAAGTAAAACACTTTGCTTTCTTTTTCAGCCTGCTTCAACGCGAACCTTACACCATGAAATCATTCGCATACATTTTAGTTCCATCTCATATTTAGCGCAAGGAAATCTGACAGTATTTGGTCAAAGTAAGCCTCTTTGTGAAATTCTCATCCTCAGACGAACCCTTGTCTAAATGGTGGGATGTGTTACTCCATGTGGGATGACTTTACCTGCACCTGCCCTCCCAGGACAGCAGGGCGGCGCTGTGAAGAGGTCAGGTGGTGCGAGCTGTCACCTTGCCCCGCAGACTCGGATTGCAGGATGCTGAACCAGGGATATGAATGTAAGTCTTAAATTTGAAGGGGCAGATGTCTGTGCGCTTCCCTAAAACGTGAGATTCAAACATACGTCCATTAGGCAAAAATGTCAAAATCCCACAGTTTTCCTATTGGAACTGATGATGCCTCACGTCCTAACATTTTTTTTTTTTTCGGTTCATAAGCAATAAATATGTTACGTTCTTTAACCTGTTGGTAGTACATTTAACCCCACAGCAGCTTTTTAGATATTTCTCTGTAGCCTGCAGATTGTGATCTGCCCCCAATTTCTTTGTGTGAAAAAAAAGTGTTAATCAACCATTTAGAACAAACTTTAAAACACGCCTGAAGGGTCACTTTAACTTTATAAATTATGTCATAAAAATGTGATGTAATAACCTTAATTTCAAAGCTATATTTAAAGCTTTGGTTACATTTTCAACCTATTAAGATGGGCCGTTATTCTTTTGTTATTAAAGTTCCTAATTGTTCTCCCATGTTACTAGTGTTAAAGGACCTTGTTTACCTCTTGGACTTACATTACGTGTACATTAGCTAATCTTTGACCTTGTTTGTGGAATTGGTCATTATTGACTTAATTGGCCACTGTGTAACCAAGTGATACAACATGCTAGGTTATATCCTGGCCTCAATCTGCTCACACAACACACGGACTCTGCTCCACAAAGCAGGATTGGCCCAAAGCCAGCTTATCCTCTTTTTTTTTGCGAGGATTAGAGATGATTTGTCGTGTTGCCTGTCTCTCCTGTAAGTGACCCCACGTTCAGTGTCGAGGATACCTGCTCCTTACAAATCTCTGACAGATGATGCCATCTAGTTGCCTAAAAGGATTGTCGTGTTACCAAACAGATAAATACCATGCTGTCATAACACTTATTGTTTTGTAATCTGCAGATTAGAAATCAGTGCCCTTGCCTCTTGCTCTTGTTGTATACTAACGCATAAATCCAGTACATACTCAAACACACAAGGAGTTTTAGTTGTGAGGGTGTAAATGTGTTAACAAATATACACAACACATATTTTCTGTAATCTCCTAGGCTACACCAATGCAACCTTCCTGAACGACAGCACTATGTTGACCTACCAGGGAAACGGCCGCATATCCCGCAATCTAACTAACCTCTCCCTAAACATACGCACACGGAAGCGGAACGTGGCTATACTGCACGCAGAGAAGGACTCAGCGTCCTTCATGCTCTCCATCCAGGGTGGTTTCCTCTTCATGGAGCTTGTGAGCCCCACTGGAGACGGCAGAGAGGAAGAGGAGGAGGGAGAGCCGGGTATGTCTACGGTCAGTCTCAGCAGCAGGATGGGTGTTAGTGATGGTGAGTGGCACAGCGTCCACCTGTTCATGGCAGCGCCATGGGCACAAACCTCCCGCTGGACTCTGGTGCTGGATGATGAAGTAGAGGAAGCCAGCACTTCCAGGAGCCAAGGAGGCAATCTGAACTTCCTCAGGCAGGGGGTGGACATCTTCGTGGGGGGCCTGGCGCCTGATGCTGGTTGGTCCATGGTTGGGTGCCTGGGCACAGTAGAGGTGGGTGGCATTGCCCTGCCCTACTTCAGCTCCTCTGATGTGAACCTGCCACGCCTGCAGGAGGAGCAGTTCATCCAGACATCACCGCAACCACCGCTCCTCGACTGCAGTGGGGGCCCCGTGTGCGAGCCCAACCCCTGCCTCAACGAAGGGGAATGCCAGGACCTCTTCAACACATACAACTGCAGCTGTGCCGCCGGCTGGGCCGGGAGACGCTGCGGCTTCTTCACTGACACCTGCGCTTCCAGTCCCTGTGTCCATGGCAACTGCAGCATAAATGGGCTCTCGTACAAGTGCACCTGTGAGGCCGGCTACGCAGGGGTGGACTGTGATGAGGAGGTGGATATGTGTGAAAACCACCTGTGTGCCCATGGAGGCACCTGTCTGCACGGGCCAGACAGGTACGCCTGCCTCTGCCCTGAGAACTACACTGGACCCCTCTGCAAGTAAGTTACAGCAAGCAGGACAGCAGAGTGCTGTAGGGATGAGTCCTAAAACCCTGAAATTAGCATTTTTTCACTTATAGTTACTTTGTGTTAAAGTCAGTGAGTTTGTTGATTGAACCATCGGTTAGATGCAAGAAATGAGGCCTGAGGTGAACACAAGCTCAAGAGATTTTCATGTTTTGTCCTATGACATAAAATATGCCTGTAAATATCCCACTTGTGAATTTCGGAGCTTTTACGTTTCTCAAAACAGGCAGTTGCAACCAAACGGCTGAATGATACAAAGTCTGTCGGGGATATTTAATGTCTTCATCAGCTTAGTGGTGGTGACATTGAAGTAATGCAACCGTGGTGTAGTTCGTTTATAGCTTTGAAGCCAATTTTTGCAATAGCCAAATGGTGGAGTTACAACTTCACGTGATGCCATTGGGCCTTGTAAGACTTTTCCCCATACACTTACATCAGAAAAGAGACGTATGAAAATCAGTGGATACATTTTTTGGAATGTCACAACCCCCAAAAAATGACCAAATTTGGTCTAATAACATTTACATAATTTTATTCTGATTCAAGAGCTTTAAACTGGAAGTAGCCGACTCACCTGGCAGAAATCTGTTGTACTCATAGGACTCAATGGGCCCTATAGATGCAGAATAGACAGTCTTTCGTCTTTGGAACCAGGACGATGCTGACTTCCGGGTTGGCCAACAAAAATATGTCATCCCTTCAGCATTCTATAAAACAGAATAAAATAGCATACGATAGTCACTTTGTGCTGAGTGCAAAATATAGACCAACAGCAGAAGAGAAAGAATGCCATAATAAATCTGTCATGCTCCGAAAATGATTTTGCTCTTCTATGAACAGTTTTGAGAGCTTAGTTAGCTAGTAAACACAAAATACACAAATAAATGCTCAAAATTTCATAAACAAGGGACTGAACCACAACAAAAACAAATCCCTTCAATGTAAATG
>CAFUXE010000704.1:232905-246100 GCA_903364295.1 Serranus cabrilla
CACACACACACACAAGATTATAAAAAAGGCTTGTATTAAATGTCGACCTGTTGTAGAGGGACAGAAACAAAAAGAGGGACTTTGAAAAAAAACCTACTTGATCTGTCCAACCTGGACAGCTGATATGATAACACCAAACACAACACCAACCATGTTTCATTGTTCAAATGATGAGGACAGATTTAAAGCTGGGGAGGCGGGTAGTTCTCTGGGAAAGGCAAAAAAAATAAAAAAAAAACAGCCAGAATTTGAAATGCAGCCCTTCTCCTCCAGCTCTCTCCTCTCTGTCATAAGCCCCTCCCACCAGACGAGCACGGCCATATGTAAGAGCTTCAGACAGTCACCTGCACAGGAACTATTCAATCATCTAGATCCAGATCTTGTGATCCAGGTGCTGTTAAAGAATAATAAATAGCTATTATTCTATGAAAACTACAAACCGGCTCTGCAGCTACACAAAACTTGATCGTGGATCTATTAGCAGAATTTTCTCTATCTTTCAAATGCTTGTCTCATATTAACATGTTTTATTAAGTTATTGTTAGACAAGTCTGTCTTTGCAGTGAAGGTTGTTGTTATCAATTCTAGAATAGTAACTTTTTCTGCAGGATTTTGTGCCATTGAATCAGGTTTTAATCATCTGAAGGAATGTGCACACACATCTGCATCTGAAGAACAGCCAATAAGAGCACGTCTCCTATAACAGGCTAGATTATGTAAAACCTGAAAACAGAAATAAGAGGAGGCACAGAAGTGAATTATAATTTTTCTACCATGTCATAATAGATGTTTTGCCCAATTCAACAGAAAAAACCCCAAAAGAACTCAAGCTTTAAAAAATGGCAAACCCGTCCTTTAACAAAGCAATAATTTTCCAAGTTTACAGTGGAATAAGCTGACCGGCCTGCACAGACCTCTGACCTCAACCCCAGGCATTATCACCCAACAATGGGAGCAAATCTCTGTAGCCATCTTCAAAAATCTTATTAAAAGTCTTGCCAGAGCTGTAGAGTATGCTACAGATTAATGATTGAGGTGTTCAACAATCACATGTGGCTCTGATGTTCAGGTGTTCACACACTTTTGACCATGCAGTCAACATGGACATGCAGGTGCTCTACTCTGTCCTACACCTGCCTTCTCTCCTCCGTCTCATATTTTGCAACTCTGTGTGTGCATGTATGTGCATATTTGTGTGTCCTCTCTGCGCACGGGTAGCCCTAATGGTGAGGAAAGATGGGGAGGAAATGGGAAGCAGTTTTTCAGTGTCGGCACTGATGTGGCCATCCTTTGAGAGAGCGCGAGAAGCAGAGAGGGAGAAATGTGCTTCGCCAGCGAAAAAGCAGCATCTGGCGCTGAAGTGCAGTTTCAGCAGAGAGCTGGTGGCATTCACAGAAGTTCGGTCTGCTTCACAGAAACGTATGAGGGCAGCTTATCTGGCAGGCACACACACACCTACACACACACAGAGCAGGTTGATAGTGCTGACAGCAGGGAAGCATTGCTGCCGTCTCTGTGTGTGTAGCTGCTCTGCTGAGGCTTCAGGGTGGCCTTGCCTTGTACCTTAGAGACTGGTTAGTTAGACATTTCCGTGTCTGTGTGTGTGGCAGTCGGTGACTGATGGCGGGTGCTGGCTGCAGGCTGCTCTGGCTCGCTTGTGTCACACTCGCTCTGACAGCCAACTGTGCTGCAGTGACAGGTAAGCACTTTCCAGGAGTCAACAAAGAACCTGTAGCAAGGGAAAGAAAGTGTAATGTCTACAGCGTCGAGCATGAGCGCATAAGTTATTTTTTGCCTCAGGATACAGATGGTTGTATTTTTATAAGAATTATGTTTCCATGTTGATTGCTCGGTGTAAAGTTTGCTGACTTCTGAGATTTTTTTCTTCATAGTCTTGTGTAACCTGACAGGTTCAGTGCGAGGCTTTAGTTATGAAGATGGTGTCAAGTGTAATGGAGTGATACTTACAGCTGTTGTGCTGTTGGTAACCTTGTAGCAGCCACTCAGAGTGTCACCACTGTCACGCCAACCACGACTCCTGATGTAAGTGCATCTGCTGCTCCGTCTTCTGCTGCTGGTTAATGAATGTTACCAATCATTCACCGGCTGCACTGGGAGCTTTGATTCACTGTGTTTGACTTGCGAGGTCAGAAATCTGTGTGTTTGCATGCAGGGTAATTGTGTTTCCGCTTGGTAGAGAAGCTGCTTGTGTGTGATGATCAAAGGGCCACGGGGCTGTAAGTTAAAAATGAATGTTAGCAGGTTTTCGCAAGTCATTAAAACGCTTCATGTAAAGCAGCTTTTCTTCCTGCTAGAAAAGAATCATGTGTGTCTGTATGAGGCTATTTTTGGTGTGTGAGTGTGTTTCTGGTGGTGTATATGCTAATGGGATCATCAGGCAGCATCTTGCGTGCGTGTGTGTGTATGTGTGTGTGATCCTCCACAGACGGAGCGTGCTCCATACAGCTCGCGGGTGGCTGCCGTGCTGGCACCGTGTCTGGTTGGCTTGGCGATAGTGGTGATGCTGGGGCTGGCGCTGGCCGTTGCCAAACTGCGAGAGAGGCGGCAGACGGAGGGAGGTTTCAGTCCGCGGCAACTCGAGGCTCCTGGTGGTCGCAACCCACCTGCTGAGCTGGGAAACACATCCATCAGCACTTTGGCAGCTCGCGTGGAGCGCCTGGTGTAGTGTAAAGCAGTGAGAAGAGGAGAAGTGTGTGTGAGAGAAACAGTGTGTGTAAGAGAGACAGAAATAAACAATCTATCATGTGCATGAGCCTCTTTGAACCAAAGCATTTGTTTCTGTTTCTTTCCCTCCAGCTGACCTCTGAGGGTTTGACCTCTGACCTCTTACTGTCCATCAGCCTGGTGTCCGTCGTCCTGCTGCTGGTTCTCATCCTCACCTCCGTCAGCCTGGTGGTGGCGCTGAATCGCCGCGCCACCCACGGCACCTACAGCCCCAGCCGGCAGGAGAAGGAGGGGTCCCGGGTGGAGATGTGGAGCATCACACAGCCGCCACCTATGGAGAGGCTCATATGAGACTGAATTTACATGCAGGGTGATAACATGTATAACATGTTACAGATGTATCACTTAAAGGATTACTTCACCCATAAAATCACCTTATGTATTTGCATTACTCACCATGTGTTACCTTAAGTTCTTGAACAGAATTACATTTTTCTCGAATGCCTTTATAGTGAACAAAGGATCCAGAACCAGAGAAATTTTAGTTAGTATGTGCTTATCAATTTATTTGTTATTGTGCATCATGATATCTCGATAGGTGATGATAAGATTCCACTAAAAGAGGATAAGATTAAACAAAGATGCATGTGTTTGGGAAGTACTAAAAATATAACTGGTAAATGATTTTAAACAGATGTTTTACTATTGTTTTTCTGTTGTTAAATGCTTCCCGAATTTACTTAAATACATTAAGAATTTACTCAGTTTTCTTGGATGCCTTTAGATTCAAGAAATACTTCTTAGGGTATCCTGGGGTGACTAATTCAAAGTAAGTAAAAGTCATTTTAAAGGTGAAGTAGTCTTTTACAAATGTCTGCAGCCTGCATGTAAACATTCCCCTCACAGTACCTCCTTTATAAATCACATCTGTCTCTCTTCACACGTTGGAAGACTGCATGAGATCTTATGACACCATTCCGTATATACCCCGAAGCTTCATCCATCTTCCTGCAACATTTTGCACCTGGCTTCCCCTTCCAGCAATACATCCATCTAAATGCAAAGATTTGAGTTCAGAACATATTGAGCGTGTCGCATCTTTGTGACTGATCCATATTTTTTCGGATTGATGGAGCAGTGAGCACACAAATCTGATCAGAATTTGGGACACAAGCACATCGTCTCAAAGCCTCATCTGGAAACAATCCGAATGAGAGGAGTTATCTGTATGTTTTTATTTGTCAACAAATTTCATGTGGTAGTTCTTATCTCAAAGGGTTTCTCCTGAAGACACACATCTTTAAAAACAGAAGAAAAGACACCAGGAACAGCTGCGCGCTGTAGTTTTTGGCAAACATTGCTCAAACAGGACTAAATATTGCATTTCTCTGGATTATTTTCAGCTGCAGATTTATACACATTTGGTGCTCAAGTGAGTATTTACTGCAGCGGGACAGTGTATCGTATGTGGGATTGTCAGGTATGTTCCAACAGCCATATTATCATACTGTTTAGTATGCCAGAAAGATATTTGGTATTTCCCAATACATAGTATGTTAAATACAGTATGCATTTAAGTATATAAACCAGAGGGTCAAAGTTCAAGGCACCATAACATGTTGAATTAGCATGTGCCAATTGTCTGCACACTGCACCAACAGTACAGACTTTGTAAGGGCAGCTGCAGAACACACTAAACATAAACAGTATGTGATTTAGAAGGCAGTCTCTGTTTGTTTCGGCCTTTTTATGGTATTTAGAACCAGACCCGAACTTAAAATCCATGACCTTCCATCTGTGTGTGTTTATCACTGGAAAACACCTTTTAAATGCTTTGTGTATTATGTGTCTGTGCTGCCAGACTTAATTTATTTTTCAGTGAACATTCCCACTGGAAAACTGCAGCTCCTTACTGACAGAATAATGTACTACATGAGTTAAATTCCAGGAAGTTGCACTAGTTGAGAATAGTTTGTTAAGTTCTTTTAGAAATGTCTGCTGTGAGAAAACTGTCGTGTCATTTTATGTGTATATACCGTGATGATCATTTTGTTTATTATGTTTTAAACTGTGAATTTTCTTTCTACCTTTAATTGTTGGTAACTGTACATGGAAATTGTTCTGGTTAATTAAATGAATTTATTTGTGTTAATTTATTTTATGTCGACAAAATATTATTCCACACACTCAGTGAGTCCAGAGATGCATGAGCATGAAACAGTATAATTTATTTTTAGTTCACAGTGCATACATTGTGTGCAGTTGTACCAAGTTACTCATCAATAGCACATTAGATTGACCTCAGTTGTTTAAAACAGTGGTTTTCTCTGCAATGAGAACATGCAAGTGTGCACAGAATCAGAAAAGAGTTAATCATCATTACAATACCCAAAAAAACTTACTGTAACTCGTCCAAAGTTGTCACAACACTGAAACTTGTTATTAAATGTGGTTAAGGGGAAGTGTAAAGTTGAGTCGTCTCATAGTACCACAGTAAGCGCTGCTACATAGTCTGTCACCTCCGTCTCACTCCAAATTTGTAATTTCAGGACAATTATACTTCATATTTACTGATTACTTTACACTATATTCAGTAATCACAAGCCTGCAGACATTGAAATGCTAATCATAATTTCTTGGAAACTAAATTACGAATTATTTCCTCCCACAAACCTCGATGGTTAGATTTACAGCAGCCAGTAACCACAGTAGAAATGTTGACTTCTCCATTAAATACAAGGCAGATGACTGTTAACTCTACAACACCCAATGCAAGGCAGAATGAGAGTTTCCTTAATTTTCAATCATGATACAAGCGCGGAATACTGAAATAATAATTAATTAACACCAACAGAATTAAACTAAACAAACAAAAAATAAATCATAGCATACAACACCTACAGGTACATACATGCAGATACAACAATAAGCATCGTACCGTGTACAAGCAAGCGCCGCCGTCTGCTTATTCTGATTAGAAGGTGTCCAATGCTTCTGAGCATTAATGGCTACATGGGACTTTTGTTAATATTCTCTCTATCATTTTTTTTCTTCCAAAAATAAAATCTAAAACATTCAATTATTATGTCTTTTTTTTTATATAACATACAACAGCAATCATATATATTATCCATGTAAAATAAATTCAAGCCAGCAAAAATACACGTCTATTCAGTTGAAAATAATTTTGTCATCCATATGAAATCAACTAGAGAAAAACTCCTCTGAGGAACGTCTGTAAATGCAGTCAGCTCAGAGAGAGTGTGTTTTAAAAAAGAGAGGAAACAAAAAGAGCACAAACTATACAAGAAATCACCTAGAAGTACAATCAAAGAAAAGAAGCCAATTTACAAAAAGTAACACCCAGAGATCTTCTATTAAATACAGGCGGGAAGATTCCCACCGACCACTGCGGCAAAGGAAAAAAAAACACTGAGTGACTCCAGCTGGACTGCAGCCGAAACTGAAAAACAAAAACAGCTATAAAAACAATGCTAGTACCCGAGTTAATTTCAGGTCTGTTTATTATATAAATATAATGCTCAATGCTCCTCGCTGGGATTTAAGGTGGTCTGAAAACATTGCATAAACCTCCTTTCTATAATACTGTACCTTGTTCTGATTACACTGGGTGGGACTCTGACGGTATAAGGCACACCATTCTGTCACAGACACACACAGTTAAATAGACTTTTCTCATTTATAGATTTATTCAGGGACACATGAGGCGTTCTCCCTCTAGAAACTAGATTGATTGTGATTATTTTTCAAGTAGAATCATGCATTATAGTAAATTACTGTTGAATAAAACTGACCTCTTTTTGATCATTTTTAAATATTTGCATAGTAAATAAGTGTTTTAAAGTGTTTATATTGAATAAGGCCAGTGCAGAGATTTTTCTGGAGTCTGTTTCCCCCCCTCCTTTTTGGAATTACTAGGACTGATTCCTGGGCTTTTAGACGCACGCCAAAGACTTTATGAGCAAATCGTTAACGCAGAGCAGCACTCAAAAAGCGGAGAAATAGCTGCTATTAAACTGCCACACCGACTGGCGTCTGGCATAAATCATAAGAACAACGAACCATAAATGTAATAATCCCAAACACAAGCACATGAAAAAGCTTTCTTCTTTTCTCCGGGTTTGAGGCGACGCAGAGAATGATGGGAACCCACAACCTCTGGACGTGGCGTTCCTCTCCACAGGAGAGTCTGCTTTAGAAATACTTTAGACTCTGTACACATTACATCCATGTAGCTACTCTCTGAGGAAAAGCGTATTGCTTCATTACAGTACAATCATCAACCACTGCTTTACGTTACAGTGTGGGACTCTAACCGAGAAGGACACAGATTGCATTTCCTCCTGTGAGCAGTGAGGAGATGAAAACAGAAAGAAAGAATGTGTTATGAGAAAAAGCCTGGTGATATTTATATTTCTCTTAATATGAACAAATAATGTGAAAGAAAGGTCCCATAAACAGGAATTTTTTCCCCAAGCAAATGCACTATTTTACTCACATTTGCTTAAAACTACAGTTCACAGCTGTCTTTTTTAAAAACTTCAGCTGCACATTTATGACCTGTTCTTCATGGAAGGGATTTGTATGGAAGCCCTGAGATTAGAGAGGAAAAAACTCTGGTGATCCATTTTCTAAGTCTGATCTAAGTTGTTTTCTCTCATGTGTTTATAAGATAAGAGCATGTGAAATATAGATTCATTATATTACATTGCTGGTTTTTTTGTATGTGAAAATAGATTTGAAAAATCAGTTCTGGCAGGATTATTTTGTATCCGTGAAATATTTTCTTTGTATGTATGTGAGATTGTACGTTGATCTTGAATCTAGCTGTGAAATTTTAAGAAAACATTTCTGCCAGGATAATAAATATAGTAACTTTTTCATCTGATTGTTTTTATTGATAGGGTCCTTTTGTGTTTGTTGTTTGATATTAATTTTGGCCCCGAGAGGCTGAGGTGCACCACTGACCCATGTTGTAAACAGGGTTGAAAGTATTTGTGTTTTCTTCAAGGTGAGTTTTTGCATTTGTTCATATTTTGTGTAAAAAAAAAACCACAAGTCCCCTTTTGAACATGTGTCAGTGTTGCTCCTCAGCCTCCTGTGGCCAAAAATGAGCATTACAACAACACTTTGTGTCCAAATTTTCTTTTTCAGCCATCTTTAACTCATAAACAAAGGAGAGAAAATAAGTTAGATCAGACCAAAACATGAATCAGCATATTTTTTTCTTACCTGCCTCTCAGGACTTCCATACCTTGAGGACAGGTACATAATGTGAGTCGTTCACAATAAAAAAATAAAAAAATATCACCAGCCTTATTCTACAAAGTAAATCTTCTCCACATACACTCCAAACCATGTTAGTGATGCAACAACTGGCCACCATGTTTAAGGTTGAGAGTGAAAGTCAGATGTGCTGAAAGAACTCCAAGCCAGAAAGTAAAGAGAGACAACATGAGGAGAAGAGTGATGATGGAGGAGAAGGAGAACTGATACCTACATGTTCAGATGGTCCACTTTAACTCTTCAGAGTAACAGAAGTGTCCTGAGGAACACGGGGAGAGGAGAGAGACAGAGAGGCTTCTACATGCACATCTCATTATCTGGAATGCTATTTAAAAACAGCAGCTTAAAGCACATCATATATATTAACTATTATATATTAATCCAGAGGAATACAGAGCCGTCTAAGTACTACTAACTGTATTTAAGATCTGAGAGATTACAAAGTACCTGTATGATATCTGTAGATTAAGACACCGGAGCATCCAAAACAAATCACATGTCCATTTAAGGCATGGTGATAAAAAACATTAACGTTACACAGTGTATAATTGGTTTCAAAAGCCCGAGTGGACTTTGGAAAATCCTGTCTCACTTTGTTGTTTTTGCTCAATTAATTTTAGTACCAGGTGGTCAAGACTGAGTACATTTAGTTAATCTATGAGTGCAAATTTACCTTGATTACGTGAAATGTTTGGAACACTGTGAGTAAAAGACGTATTGATGTGCTGAGGAGATATCATCCCTTCTTAATCCTCACAGAGTGCTGAGCCGTTTCCTATTTCCTTCACGTGAACATGGAAAATTCCTCCATTATCGGTTGGCTTCTTGAATTGGATTCAAAATGTAATTCATTGTTCTTTTTTCTGGTTTTACAATGTGAATATGTTACAAGATGAAAAACAACACATGGAAATACACGTTGTACTGCAACCCCCTAGTCAAGCCTCTGATGCTTTTGTAAATCTGTCATTGAGTTTATAAAGTTGTATTTTCTTAAAACAAGTGAAAAACATCCATAACAGTGTCAGACCTGTGGCCTCGAGTGTCACTCTGTCAGTTCACAAGATTATCTACTTGATTTAAGAAATTAAAACTTTATAAACTACCATGTTGTTAATCAGTGCGTTCAATTCACTCAGAGGAAAAGTACCTTTCTTGTATTACAAAAATCTGCCACTATAGTGAGATTGTTTTAACTTGTTTCTGTCATAAATCAATGTATTTTAGTAGTTTTGTTAATGGGGTTGTATGAGGTGCTTATCCACAGTCAGTGTATTTTTACAGTACAGTACAAAGCTACCAGACTCCACTAATAAAACAGTAATTTTACCTTGCAGAACATGGGAGTTGGTGATCTACTGCTGCCCTTTAAAAGACCAAAGTCACACACTAACACAATCAGTCACAAACAGTCCAGCAGCTCCCGTGTTCTGTGAGGTAAAATTACTGTTTTTGTCAATGGAGTCTGGCTTTGAAGAAAGCATAAATTACAGCTTACAGCAAACAGAGCTGTCGTGTGAACATTTCCGAAATATAGCATACATTTAACCTTATATAGATTTTTTTAGGTGACTAAAAATATTTTGCTGCTGCCATCTGCTCCAAATAATACACAGATGAGTAAGCAGCTCATACAACCCCACTTTAAGAAAGTGGTTCTTAAATTAAGCAGAGACCTTCTTTTCAAAGTTTTTTGTTTCAAGATTCAAACGTTCAAGTTCAAATTAACGGGAATCACGTTCTCACTAAACTGGCAGATTTTCTCACTTGTTTTCAGAACATAAAGGTTTTAGGGCTCTATTTTAGAAATTGAGAACGTCTTTAAAGTTGGAGAGTTCTCTTCCTGTTTCCTGCTCTGGAGGCTGCGACTCCCTGTCTGTGTCTGCTTGTCCGACATCATTTTTGTTTAGAATGTTTCCTGATAACTGAGTGTTTAGATAAAAAAGCTCCTGTTCTCTGAGTCTGTGGCTAGTCGTAATAGAAGAGTTACAGTGAATAGATTTCAGTAGAACCTATGGCATTTTCTCTGACGTCCCTATGACTCGTCTGTGGCTTTGCTCTGGACCTGGTGGTGACTGTTGTTGCAGTGAACCTGTGAGAGCTGCAGGCTGGTGTGCATGACTGAGCCGAGGCAACACATGGACTCAATCTCCTCCAGGAGGCCTTGATCCTGCACCACAGCCGCCCCCGAGCCTTTACCCTGACCCAGGCACAGGCCGAGCCCCAGCAGCCCCTCCTTGGACACCTCTTTTTCCCACGGGATCTGCATAGCTGACTGGCTCTGCCTCGGCGGGCTCCCCTGACCCTCCTGGTGGCCCTTGCTGCCCTGCCTCTGCAGGGCCTTTTCCTGGTAGTGCCTCACGGTCTCCTTGGACAGCACCTTCCTCCTCAGGATGCTGGTGGAGGCAGTGTTGTTCTGGGCCTGAGGGGGCTCTGGGTTGCCTTGGGGGTCCGAGATGGTCCGAGCCCGGCCCGCTGGTACGGGAGAATAGTTTGGGTGCGAGACGGACACAGGAGAACTGTAAGTGTGGTAGAGAGTGGGAGATGGCGGCGAAGGTGTAACTCTGTGGGACAGTAAGGGCGAGTAGGAGAAGCGGTCTCCTGGTTGTCGCCCCGGAGGTAGAGGGTGAGGGTCAGAGTTGAACTGATGAGGAAGTGAGCTGGAGCTGTCAGCCTCCTGGGCGGGGGGCGTGGCTGTGAGGGCGGGCACCGCGGGAGCCGTCGCAGGTTTCTTCAGGCTGCTCTTGTTGGGCTGCCTGCGGGGGGACGGGGGGAGGTGTTTTCCGTGGACCGCGCTGTCGTCCTGGCCCATGTTCCAGCCGCCCTGATCCCCGCCGCCACAGCCGCTCTCATCGGCAGGGTCAGAGTCACTGCAGGGCGCGGGCTTTTTCTGAGGAGACAAGGAAACAACTTAAACCCGGTAAGTAGAGGCCTGTGTGTCATGAATTGAAAACAACACTTCCTGTGTATCTCAGCTGTGTGTGACGATGCCTTCAAGCTTAAACACATATACACATAAGCAAAGCATTTATCCCTGTGTAGAATAGTAGGGACCACACACTTTGTGAAATTAAGATAGAAATTTGAACTTAATTTGTTTTTCAGATATTTTTTAATAAAACAGAGCGATGATAGCCATCTTTCCTCAGTCCATTACTACATCTTCACATATCTGGACACAGTTCCATACTTTTCAGTATAAACTCTTTGTTACACCTCTCTGCTCTCGAACCCGTAAAGGATAACAGGCCTTCTCAGGCTCTTTCTCTCTCACGTACCGGGGCCGTGTAGTCCAAATCATCCATGGACCTGAAGAAGTCCAGACTCTTGGCGGCGCTGAGTTTTCCCTGCTCCACTGTCGTGGTGTTCAGAGAGTCCAGGATCTCCTCCAGCAGGTTCATCTGGCCTGAGCGGGACGAGTCCATGTCCAGATCCAGTGAGTACGAGTCGTCGCTCTCCTCGATGTACAAAGGGACGTCCCCGCTGTCCTCTGAGGAGATCCTGAGGAGGAGTAAAATTGAGTTTTCTCTCGCCAAAATCTTTTACAGTACAAGGAATTTTCTTTCAATAGTAGCAGAAAATGCTGTTTTCAGTCAATAAAATAAGGAGATATCCTGATTTTTTTTTTGTCTCTTTTGTTTTTTTTTTGTGTCTTTTGTTTTGGACAAGAAATTCTATAAACACCATCATTGAAAGTGAAAAGGACTTTTTTTCACGATTTCCTGATATTTTCAACACCAAATGATTTATCAATAAATCAATCAACAGATTAATCGATGATAAAATTGATAGTTGCCGCCCTAGAAAGAACCTGCTCCTTTCAAAGGTCTGTGAGGGACATTTCTTCCAAACGTATGCTTTTACTCAATATGCCCACTTGGGGGCAGTATTATCATGAGTAAAAAGGGACTGAATGTGCTTTGAAAAGCAACTTTCAACCTGCTATCAACTTTTTCTTTTAATAAAAATGAATCAGGCAGCCAACAAAAGTTCTCGACATACATGACACACATACGCAAAGCGACATGAAAGTGGCTTTAGAGACGAAATGCTGTGATCATGAAAACGGGAGTACTCACTTGCTTGCACTGTCCAGCTCATCATCATCGAGTCCGTAGCCGAGATCTCGAGGGCCCATGCTCAGGGGATACTTGTTGAAGTTTTGCTGCTAATGAGAACAACACAGAAAGTGGATGTAGTTAGACACAAAGCGTAAAATGATACAAACAATACACGCGGGTCCAGGGGGAGCTTAAAGCTGCATAAAGATATAAGGCTCCTGGTAAATATGGACTATAGGCAGTATGTGGCGTTCTGCTGAACTACAGCTTTTCATAAATGTACCATTTGGAACCTGATGGAGAAAAGATGCAGGTCTGTGTCTGGTGGGTCCCCATAAGACAGGAGTAGCAGCTTGTTTCTAATGAGCCTGGGCCCGCAGGGTTCAGACTAAATTTGTCAAATTTGGGTCTAGGGATAAAAATCTTTAAAATCCCCTGCAGTATTTTTTGTTAAACTCAGCGTTATGTGCAACTAAAAGCTACAGCGAGTTAAGATATGGGTAAGTACATTACGACACCAGTGCACATGAATGTATTTGTCATTGCAGAGTGCTGAATGATCAGTGTGCACTGTAGTTGTCTGACACAGTGGGTTTAATAAGCCACCTGTGTACCATATTTAATGGGCGGGTTAAAGAAGAGACAGAAGCTTTACAGAGCAGGGCAGGACTCTCCCCATGGGAGCCCAAATCTGCCCCAGGCCACTTATTAACATGCTTTCCACTACGACGCACATGTTCCTCTCTCCCTGCATGTTCGCTTATGTTAACACTATCTCTCACTTTCTCATTTACACTCTTTGCATTTACCTTTTTACATATCGCTGCGTGTTTTTTTGGTAACTTGTCCTTCAGTCTCTTGTGTGTTTTTGCACACACGTAAGCACTCATGGGGTGCTGTTAGCATTGGAGGGCACTGCAATGTTTTCCCTGTTTTTACACCAGCCTAGCTCCACCTTCTCTGCATTTTTCTCTGTATACTCACGTTAGCCACATTATCAAAGCTTAAACGCTGAGAAAAAGGCTCTTTACAAGCCTAAAAGTGAGCGGAGCACGGGGTGTGTGTTTAAGAAGTGTCGTGTCTGTGTGCTTGTTTTGTGGTTGTGGTAGACGGAAAATCAGAGACACAAAGGTGAAGAATAG